>JARHVA010004488.1:1457500-1547447 GCA_037957365.1 Torreya grandis
TTGACCCTTTTTTCTCATTTTTAGACATTTTTTTCTTTTGTAGATAAACTTCGCACAAAAATAAATTGTTAAAATGTTTTTATACACTTCCCTCATTTTTATGATAATTAATAAAACTTCACTATAGTTTTACCCTTTTTTTCACCCTTTGTCACATTTTTTTATAATTTTAATTAACTCAAATTGTTACATGTTTCATTCCTCTTAATTTCCTCTCTTTTCAATCCACATTGGATAAACCAAGATTGAATTCAAGATAACACTCTTATTTCACCTAAATTAATGAGACTCTGATACCCTATGTTCTCTTAGTTCTCTTTCTTACCAATAAAGAATACAATATTTAAATGATAGTCATCATTAGCACCCATGTTTGGTTTTTTAAATCTGTATGGAGGAGGAATAGAAAAATCCATGAAAAAATTTAAAATTAAAATCATTTGAAACAAAAGGAAATGTTACAAAAGGAATCATATTAAGTCAAAAATAAAAATCACACCAAAATACATAATTACAAGCACATCTCTTATGTCTAATAAAATATTAAATTTCATAGTTGGCGTTATGATATATCCATGGTCAATAGGGTGTGGTAGGCTAAAAAACTAAAATAGGAGAATTCAATAAACTCTATAGTGCTATGCACTTTCTTAGATAAGTAACCAATCTTAATAATATACCGATGCCTCTATAAGGGGTCCTAAGTAATAAGGAACACCTTATGGGAAGGTAGGTCCATTTTTATTTTCACTCATATATCCTTCGTGGGTCGATTTTCATACTTAATTTGTTGACCTAAGATTTGTGTGGCTAGGGTAAGTTCTTTAGAGTCCTAAATGTCAAAAGTCTTCTTCTTTTGTCTATCCTAATTTGAATGTCTTGACTTTGATAAAGATTTTCTCTAACTTAGTTTTTCCTTCATTTTCTCCTCCACCCATTTCATTTTCCCCCCTTAACAAGTTAAGTGTTATTCTAAATCTATTTTCCCACTTCTATATTCACCCTTCTTCATAACATAAAAACATGTTAACACTACTTTGTCTCAAGATTCATCTATCTTTAGAATGCTAAAATATACTTAAGTTACTATGGATTATTTTCTTTATACCATGGATCTATATTCCTAGACTTGATTTGTTTTATTTTACCATTTTTTGTTGTTGTAATACCCTTTTTTGGGATAACTGAGTCTATTTCTACTTTCATGTTTTTTCTCTATTATTGAGTGAGGTTATCTTGTTATTTATCACTCACCAATATTTTTTTCCTTTTTATACACTTTTTCCATTAATGATTGGGTAAGGATTGTTACTTCTCATTCATCGATGTTAGTTTACAATTTTTCTTGTCCAACTTTGTTTATATAAGGATTGTTACTACTATCACATTGATGTTTGATTAACCTTTTTGACATGTATCCTTAGTTTGATTTGGTGAGTTTGCCTTTATTTTTTAAGGTCTACTTGTTTGACTTTTTTAGTCTTTAGTAGCCTTAATTTTTTGGTTACCTAATTTAATCAAAATTTTGACTTGGTCATTTTATCCTAACTTAGCATTTATCACCCTTGATTTATAAGTACATCTCATCTACATAGCATTAGTTATCTTGGCTTTCCTTCATTTTTTTGATTTTTCTCTTTAGTTTTGTATACTTGGGTTTTTTGAAAGTAGTCTCTTCACCTTCTAGATCAAAACTACAAACACAACATACAACCATCTAGAAATAAAGGTAAGTCAAGGTATGCATACATTGCTTTTTTTTTTTTTTACCAATATAATCATTTAATTTCAATTATTTTATGATTTAAAATACTATAATTTTTTAGCTTTAGCATTATGTGTTGCTATGTTCTTTCTTGATTAACGATCCCTTGTTGTACTTAAGTGACACATGATGAGATTAAAGTGGGTCATATATATAAACATAATATTTTCAAACTTTATCAATTAAGGATGTTTTTTCTCTTACAATAAATTTTTGAGTCTTAATCTCTTTGAGTGCATGCCTTAAGTGGTGCATCGTGAAAGGGTTTGGCAGACAATTGGTGCTTGATAAGATTATTTTCCCTTTACTACCACCTAATATCAATCCAACCTTCTCATAAATAAATTCCACTAAGATTTCCCTCTTCCTTTTCACCCTAATCTAGTCATTTTATGCCTTCATTTTCCTCTCCGTAGCCTAAACTCCTTTTTGATAGTTTATAATACACTGTCCATCCCAATGACCTTGTATTCTAATCGATGAAACTTATTTAGGGTCTAGGTTAGGCCCTAAATAAGATAAAACATGACCTAATTTGATTATATCAATAATGTTATAGATTTGATTGGGTATATCCTATCAATTAAACTTTTATAAAGGACTAGGGTTAGATTTAACTATATAAACACATTCATTTTCACTATTTATTAGAGACAACAAGAGTTAATTATTTATTTGTACTTCTTTACAATCAATTTTATTGCCATTATACTTGAGGAGTTATAGCTTATATTTTATACTTGGATAATAATGTTTTCTTCCATAAAAGTCTTGGATGATTTGGCCCTTCTTAAGAATCCTTACAAACCAAAACAACCTCTTCTAAAGCACCTTTGGCCAAGGGAGAGATTGAATCTTGATGGGTTCATCTTCAAGGTAAGTATCTATAACTTTAATCCTATATTTTAGTAGGTAAAAGTATCATAAGCAATGGATTTCTAATATATTTCTCTCTTCATGCATTAGGGTTTTTACCTATACATAGCTTAATTAAGATTCTATTATGCATGTTTAATTTTATATATACTAACCCCCATTTTATTTTATAGGATTTGGTGAGCACTATGCTATATTTTACTTTGATTTGGATATACATTTTTGAACATGAAAACATAAGACCTAGCCAGGGTTATTGCATAGTTTTGATTAAATAGAGGCTTTATAACCCTCCCTAGTGATTTTATTATGTTAAGATATCCCTTGGTTAGGTCTAGCAGATCCATCTTGGTCATGACCTTGAATATATAATGTATTAATAATTATAAGTGTAAGTAGGATTTATCTTCTCCAAGATATGATTGACTTATAGATTAGTTACGTTTCCCTTTACACACATAAGGAATATATCTATTTATAAATTATTAAATACTTAAATTCCACATACTTTAGTTTGGTACTCATGAAGGTAATGTAATGTTCATTATCTTCCACCCTTTGCATCAATACTCCATCATTGGTATGTTCTAAAGTGAATGAATAAATATATTAATATTTATTAAAATCTATAATTATATGGACTGGGGAGTGAGTAATTTCTATTTTGATGTCCTAGGAAAATTTCTTGGCCTTTGCTATCCATTAAATCTTGGCATCCTATTTCAATATGGCATTAAATGGTTTGACAATTTATGTAAAACTAAAAATAATTTTTTTCACAAATTTATTCTTACCAAAGAAAAACCTCAAATATTTCTTGCCATTGGGTAGAGTGAGTTTAGAGATGGTCTAGACATAGTCTAGGTCGATAAAGATCCCTTGTTTGTTAATAATATGATCCAATAATTTTCCTTTAGTAACTCTAAAAATGCATTTTTGGGGTTCATAAAAACTCCATACATTCTGCACCTATCCAAAACATTCTATAGATAGCCTACATAGTCAAATATATTTTTGGAGAATAATGTAAGATTATCCATGTAGAAGATGATGCACTTCTCCACTAGTCCCTATAAGATAAATCTCATCACTCTCTAAAATGTGAATTCTATGTTGATTAGGATGAAGGACATCATTTTATATGTAAAGGTTCCTTATTTCGTAAAAAAGGTGGTATTTATCCTATTTTTTACATTAATCAATACCTAGTTGTAGTTTTAGAATTTAGCCAAGAAGGTCATCATTTCTTAGTCACTCACCATCTGTATTACCTCATCAAGAGAAGGGTTATCCTTTTTTATGCTCTGTTTAGGTTATTGAAATAAACACACAACCTAATTTATTCATTATTTTTTCATAATTGGTACTAGGTTAGATACCTAGGTCAAGTACCTAATTAGAAAAATAATTTTATCATCTAGGATATTTTGTAGTTCAATCTCTATGAGAAGTTTTAGTATTGGGTTTTTTGGTTTTTACCTTTACTTTAACGACTTAAGTTCTAGATTTAAAGGGATAATGTGGGTAATGAACTTTGGATAAAAGATATTAAGGTCATCATTTGTCTAATAAATGAAATCTTTGTAATATGTAAACAACACCTTCATCCTATGTTTTTTGTTTTAGTAGAGCTTAGATCTATATTCACCTATAAGTTTCTTTCATCTATATGCATATGTTTTTCTTGGTGAAGTCAAAATCAGTTTCTTTCATCTATTTATTAATTTGTGTCTAAATATGAATGTCAAAATCTCATTCCTAGGAAAAAATACCTAAGGACATTCAATTCACTTTCATCTCTAAAACACCCTCTTCACCCATGTCCTCAATTTACATAAGTTAGTTATTCATTTCATGTATTATTTGTGCCTTAAAATCTCTTGAATTATTCAATAACTATATGATTTTTTTTCACATCATCAAACACCTATAATTTATCCATACTAACAATAACAAAAGGGCATGGAACTAGTTCCACTAAAAATTTATGCATTTTTTATCCCTAAAGTGATGCCAAATTGGTAGTAGAGGTTACTAATGAGTCAGTTGGCTACTTATTTTCTCTTACGATGGCCTTGATACCCAATCATTCAAAGGATTAAATCAATTCATGGGATTAGTGTTTATAATCCTTAGGTATGTAATATTATACTTGTACTTATTTTTGATCTATTTTACAACTAGTTCAGATTCACCAAACACTAGTAATGGTTTGGCATATTGATTTAATGTGAGTTATAGGCCTAAGATGAGGGAATCATGCTTGGATTTATTGTTTGTGTATGGTAACTAAAACCCTAAAAGTAGTTAGGTATTGTTTCCCTTATAGATCTAGTAGGTCTAAACCCAAGATAAAACCTTATTTGGAATGAGCCCCTTTGAAGTCTAAAGTCCACAATTGAGAATGACCTTCAAATTATTCTTCATATAATTTTTGTTTGGTGGTGATAGTATACATACTTGCATGTGTTGATACAAAGTCAAATTGGTAATTGTTGGTGTTGTACTTAGTAATTAGGTACTTCATTTTGGGATCCTTATCTACCTTTATTTGATTTGGTACCCCTTTCTAAGGTAACCATATGTGGGATAAATTCATGTCCATGTACCCATTCAATGTATTTGAATAGTCTTAGATTAGTATCACTATAGATGCCTCTAGAATGTCAATGATTATAATATCAATAGTCTATTACATACATGGCTCTAATGCCAGTTGTATTTGTATGTTTATCAATTCTCCAACACATGGGACTAATTATTTATCTAGTTGTAGTACTACTAATTTTGACTTGTCATGAGTTAGACCTAAATTTTAGAAAATAGTTGTAGGCATCACATTAGCTGATGCCCCATAATCAAATAATTATTTATTTACATTCTTGTTTTACATTTAAACTATTAATAGTAATGTTGGTACCTCAAGTTTATATTTATACATTATTAAATTTGCATGGGTAGTCTTGGACTTGTTAGAAGTCCTCCTTATTAGGGATTTAAGTAGTAGTTCCATTTATTTAGTGATTTGAGGTAGCTCATGAAGATTGATATTGGCCTTAATATTTTTCATCTATTCAAAAATATTATATATTACCTTGCCCTATTGTTTAAATCTCTAAAAATGATATTTTTGATTAGGATGAGGATTATTATCCCTCCTAGGTGGAGTTGTATTATCTCTCCATGGAGGGGGTGGATATTTGTTAGCATTAAAATTATGAGAAGTAGTAACACTATTATTGGGATGAGTTGAAGAAGTCATAGGCTACTTGCTTCTTAGGTTGTAGTTATTCCTAACTTGTTCATACTTCTAAAAAACATGAACCTCATTAGTATTGTTCTTAGTCTCATTTTCATCTTCCCTTGGGAAGGGGGAGTCATATGTGTTAAATACCATATCCATACTAGGGTTGCATGAAGAATTTGATGAAGATGGTTCTTGCTAACTAGTATAATTTTCTTGCCTCTTTGCTTCCTGTTAAATGTTTTCAAAAGTAGTGCAAAAATCAATATAATCCAGTTCTCCATGTTATGTAGTTTTATAAACATGACACCAATTTGGAAGAGGTGCATCCACGATTTTGATAGCTAACATCCTATTATTTATAAGTTGATGTTCTTGATTATTTTAAGACTTTTTTAAAGGCATGTTATAACTCTATAACTCATAACCTAGATTTCTAATTAGTATGCTATCAACCTTTGTTACCCATACATTTCTACATGTTAAAGAAGTCATTAATTAGTTTCTCTACCATCCTCTTGATAGATTCCATATATATCTTAGTTTTATTATGATCATTTTCCTATGTGGAAGTGATATTAATTAGTATAAAAGGTTGACTCTGCTTCTGATTGTTAGAAGTAGAATTGATCAAGAAAATTTGATGTTGATTATAGGTGGCATAGGTTAGGAAAAATTTATTGTACATTGGTATATGGTTCTATGTCACATCATTATAGGTTGTATTAGGGATTGTACTAAAATGTGGGTATATAGGTCCAAGAATGAGTCAAGGTAATGATTGTAATAAAGGGTAGTGTTTCTACACATTGATTACCTATATGTAATCCAATGGTAAAGTTTTTGTGCTGAAATCACTACATAGAAATATAGAAGTCATTAAGTCCATGTAATTTTTATACATTTAAAGGGATAATGACTCATTAGGTTGATAAGAAGACTAAAATATATTATACATATTTTTAAATCATGTGTTGAATTCTCATATTGACACATTAGCCTCTCATCTCATACAAAAAAGTGTTCATAGATAACACTCACATTGGTAACTTGGCCAAATTGGGATAATATGGTATATTGACTTTTTGTTCATGTTGTAATTGACCCTTATAGAATATTTATAAAATAGTAATAGGTTTTTACTTTTAGATTTAAAGGGAACAATATATAATCCATGTCCTTATGAGTTACATCCAAGATCCATAATGTAGATTTGAAAGCATTTACATGTTCTTTCACAATATTTCCTCCTAAGGAATATAAATAAGGGGGACATGTCTCTAGGTTTCCAGGTGAGACATGCACCACTCTTGTGATATTTATAGCCATTCCAATCAACCAAGACAAGGATTAAGGTAGGGAATTGGGCTGATGTGGAGGGTTAATAGGTGGATTATAGAGATGTTCCATAATAAATATTGGAAGATAATGTTCTCTCCCTTGGTATGATGATTCCACCTTAGGTATTATAAAAATACATCTATCATACCTCACCTTTATGTGTATCTCCACATGTGGTTGAAATATTCTATTATTTGAGGTTGACCTTGTTAGCCATCTTTCTGTATCTAACACAACACCAGTGATATTAATTATTATGACAGAGCTAGAGGATGGATACCCTCATTATAGTGCCAATTTAAAACTTTTGTTGATGTGAGTATTATACATACCCAAAAAATTATTACAATTACACCTTTACCATTTTAGGATCGATAAATAGACTCACTCCAAGGCACGAGTTATAGGGTATTTAGTTTTATAACAACCTATTGGTACAATAGTAGTGACCAACATAGATTACTTACAATTAGTGAATTAGATATCAGTGAACCTATATATACTTATGTTGGAGAGTTTTAAATTATCTCATGGTGATGTCATAGAGGTTTCCCAGTGAGTAGATGATGTGCCTTGATAGTTTAAGTGACAATGATAAAGTGTGCAATGTGTTTATCCTAGTTTACTTAAAGGTGGCTTGGTTGATCTTTAGTATTGACATGGATAGAGATGTTTAGGGATGTGTATGGATTAATTGTTATGTTCAAGTATCCTCTAAGATGTTTTATATGCTTTAAGTTTGATGAGGTCAAGATATTCCTAATAAATGTATAATAAATGACCTCATCTTACTCTCTCTTTCTATTAAGTTTGATTGCATTTTGTAACTTTTATTTTGATCTAAGATGAGTTATGATGTAATTATCCATCTTTTTTTATTGTGATTCTAACATTTACAAAAACCTATAATTCCTAACAAGTGCGTTGGAAAATTCAAGTTTTGTGATAAAATAGGTCATCATCAGGCTAAAGAATAAATATGAAGTGGATTACATGTTTTTGGAAGCATTGGAGTCAATTCAGCTTAGTTTTAGAACTCCACAATACTATTTCAAGTTGTCACATTTTTAGAATTAGCTCTATAACTCTATATTTAGCTCTAAAATTATCTGAATTAGCTCTAGTAATCCTATAGATAAGCTCCAAAACTTTCACAGCTAGATATGGAATTGATAAGGATCTGTTCCAAATGACCAACAATCTGTCGGGTCAATGATCACATTAAATTAGGAACAAATTCTTGATTTCCATACTTGCAAATCTAAGACATTTATCACACAGTTCGACATCTAGCCACATCTTGATTCAACATCTATTATGTGCATGATTCAATTCCATCTATTTATGAAATAGTTACAACCATCAAAGCATCTATATATACAAACTTGGGAATTTAGGAAGTAATAGAAAAATCATTGAAGAATATAAAGATAAGGATAGATTAGTACATTTTGTAATACATAACATTTTTATCAATGAAATAGCCATTTCTATTTTGAAAGCAAATTAAATTGTTAAATCCTATTTCTAGGCAGAGTAAGGGCCCACTCCTCCAAAGAACCAGGATCTTCATTTTTGGTTGGTATTTATATTTTATTCGCAAAAGCAAATAGGTAACTCTGTTACATTTATAAATAATTCCAACTCCTTAAAGATAAAATTTAATGTAAATTTGTTCTTGCAGGCATTTTAGATTAAATTCTCATTTCTTTGTAATCATTTTTTAGTAATCTATTTCATTATACAAAAGTGTGTTTATTTTCAACAATCTATTTCATTCTGCAAAAGTGTGTTTATTTCTAGCAATCTATTTCATTCTGAAAAAGTGTGTTTATTTCTAGCAATCAATTTTATTCTACAAAAGTGTGTTTATTTCCATCAATCTATTTCATTTATGCAGCGTGTGTCTACTTTTAGAAAATTTGCATAGTTTGATTCCAACAAGGTTTTAACCGAGAAGTCCTTAAGACATTAAAAATCCCCCAAAACAAAAAGAAAAATACAAATACCTACAATCTATTACTAAATCACTACAATTCTTCTTATTGCATATAGCTTTAGACATAGCCCTGGTTAAATATGACATCAACAAAAAGTTGATTAAGTGAAGGGAATAATGACACCCATCATTTTTGGCACCGTTGCCGGGGACTCACTGGGTAGAATTTTATAATTAGGTGTCAACAAGAGCAACAATCATTCATTTATTAATTAAAGGAATTTTCCCTAATTTGTGAGTAGACCATGAGACTCCAAGGGTAGATTTCTCCACAAAATATCTGAACAATAATTTCCATCATCCTCTAGTTTAAGTAAGGACGTTGAGCAAGAATTGAAGGCACCACTATTCCTACAAAACAAGAAGCAAAATTTTAATCTTTGGAATTTTTGGATCAGTCACTAGAACCAAGTAGAACCTTACGGAGGAGGATTATTTCTCAAGATCCATTGAGGGAAAGTTTTCATTCTGAATTGAATATTCAACCTCCTACTCCTGACTTTTCACCATCCCCAAAATAGACCACATACCACATTGACTGGGAGAAGGGACTAAAAAATACTAAAGAGATGGCATGATATGTTGGAAGAGAACCTGAGAGAACATTTACCTATCCCATTCAGATCAAGGATGATGAAACCACTATGAAAAACATTTCACTTGCACACTTTCCCATATTTAGAGGAATGTCATTTGAGGATCCTGACCAATTTCTATTTGAGTTTAAAGTACTATGTCAGACTTATGATTACAAGATAGATAATTAAAAACTAAAGTTATTTCCATCTACCCTGAAGGATGTAGCAATGAGGTGGTTTATGGGATTAACATCTAATTCTATTACCAATTGGAAACAAATGGAAACTGTCTTCCTAGACAAATATCAAGCTTATTGTAAAGGAAGAAATTGAAACGAAGAATTTTTCAAAATCAAACATGAAGAAGATGAAAATATGGAAGATTATTTGGATAGATTCCTCTTTATGAGTAAAAGATGTGGATTTGTACTTCAAGAAGATTTAAGTAAAACCATTTTTCTCAAAGGTCTAGATGATGAATCTAGGAAACCCTTCATTCAATTGGTAGAGGAAACATTGCTCAATTAAGAATGGATGAAATCATAGAAATCAATAGAAAATATTCAAGAACAAGGGGTGGACCTAAAAAGGGGAAAATTGTTAAATATTCAAATCTAGATATGAATAAATTGATGGATGAATTGGTGAAATTTAAAATAGAAATATTAGTTCAATTAACCTCCACCATGGATGGATTGTAAGCTAAAGCAAATTCCCAACTTGAACCATTAGCCATGTATTGTCCTAGATGCAGGAAGAAGCATGCAATAAGGGAATGTCCTTTGGATAAAATAGAAGTATTCCTTGTCTATGAATCTAAATAGCATGATACTCACGCTTGTTCTCTTCTTTTGCATATAAAAAATCAGCTCAAACAAACCAATACATCACCCACCATAGAAGAATTAAATTTTATTTAGAGACAACCTAACCAAGGACAATTTATGCCAAGACTAGCTCTTAATCCCTAGATGATGCCATGGGTAGCTCAAAAAGTACCACAAAGTTGGGGACAGCCACCTTGGGCCCCTCAACCTATATGGCATCCTTAGGATTGGGCATGTCAATCTTGGTATACTCAAGGACATCAACAACCTTGGGATGGTCAAGGAAATCCTTATGCTTGGCCAGAACCTAGATGGGGCTCTAATAATTATGTGCAAGGGAAAACATATCCAAATCAGAACCAACAAGCCATAATGGGACCTCCAGCACAAAATCTATGGGTTGAAAACATATTCAAAAAACAAATTCCATCACAACTAGTAACAAACCCAAGAAACAAACAAACAACTCCCGTATACGAAACAAAACTAGAAAAATTAGTTTATTTAAATATAATGGATTTTAAAAACATCCAAACCAGATCTAGAAAAATAGTTAGCAATCCACTTTTTATAATCACTAAGATGAAAAAAAAAGATAAAACCCCTAGCACAATTACACCTAAAGAAGATGACAAAGAAAAAGATAAGGAAATAAAAAGAAATTCTACTGAGATTCCATTTCCAAAAAGACTTAAAGAAACTATAGAACATATTGAATCTGAATTGGTGTAAGAACTAAGAAGATTGAATATTAAAATATCATTGTTACAAGAAATTAAGGATATTCTAGAGTTGAACAAGTTAATCAAATTTTTGTGTTTTAAAAAACTTTGAAGGAAGAAGCAGTACCCCATGACTATTTAGGTAGATGGGAAACTTGTTGATTTATTAGTAGGAAAAATCCTACTACCCAAATATGGAATCTTGGAAGCCCTGTTATTTCTGTTTCTATAGGGAATAATGATGTACATAATGTTTTGATTGATTTATGCATAGATATCAATGTAATGATAGTGGACACTTTGAAAATGTTACCATT
The DNA here is from genome assembly GCA_037957365.1 of Torreya grandis. Lineage (NCBI taxonomy): Eukaryota > Viridiplantae > Streptophyta > Pinopsida > Cupressales > Taxaceae > Torreya > Torreya grandis. The sequence goes on from JARHVA010004488.1 coordinate 1,469,170, forward strand.
AATAGGCATACAACCTACTAATACCATATTGCAGATGGTTGATCAATCTATAGCAAAACTAGGAGTTATTGAAGATGTGGCAGTAATGGCAGAATCATGGGAATATCTAGTTGAATTCCTTATATTTTAGCCAAAAGGTAAAACACTTAGTTATCCCATTATTTTGGGGAGACGATGGTTATCTACAGTTGCTACCTTAATTGATTGCAGGTCAGGTGATATGACTATTTCAAATGGTAAGAGTTCTAAGCAAATTTCATTATATCCCTCTACATGACCTTTTATTGATAATCAAGTGAAATTATGGGTTGATAATCCTGATATTAATGAGAAAAATCTATCTTATTTAGCTATGATAACATTGTAGGATCATGTAAAGGAAATAGACGATATAGTTAATCCTTCATTAAGTGAACATCAATCATCATTGGAGCAGTCAGGATTAGTTCTAGAACATGTAAAATCTATTTTGGAACCATCATAGTTAGTTTTAGAACCACACCAATTCTCTATAAATGAAGCTAATTTCACTCCAGAGGAACACAATTTCTCTTGGGGAGAGGAAGGATATGTAGCTTTAGCTTTATAGATATCAAGAGATGATGAAGAATTTTTGGAAAACAACAATAACCAGGAGTTCAACCTACAACAAGATAAGTATCATAACTCTTCCTATTGTCCTTTGTCTAGCATTCTACCTCTAGGAAATTTTGAAGATGTTTCTACATATCATATGTTGTTACCACATGTCTATCTAATAAATACATTAATAGAACCCTTTGAAAAAATTAGTTCATCATATCCTAGAACCAAACATGTTGAGATTCAACTAGGAAATATTTTGAATATTAATAGCTAGTTAGAGAACAATGAAGAAGTAAAACTATTTGATGTTTTGAAGGATCATACTAAATCATTTTCTTGGGATTATAGAGATATAAAGGGAATTCATTCAACTATCTACACCCATCACATTTATAATAAAAACATTAGACTAGTTAGGCAACCTCAGAGAAGGATTAATCCAGCCTTAAGGGATATAGTCAAACAAGAAATTGCAAAACTATTACAAGTAGGTTTTATCTACCTTATCTTAGATATCTTGTGGGTGTCTCCTCTTGTAATTATCCCTAAAAATAATAGAAAATGGAGAATTTATGTTGACTATAGGGAACTAAACAAAGCCACCCTAAGAGATTATTTTCCCTTCCCATTCATAAATCAAGTCTTAGACAACCTTTCAGATAAATAGTACTTTTCCTTCTTGGATGGATTTAGTGGATACAATCAAATCAGAGTTACTATTGAGGATTAGGACAAAACTATATTTACTTGTCCATGGGGTACCTTTGCTTATAGGGTATTACCATTTGGACTATGCAATGCTCCAACAACCTTTCAAAGAGCTGTATTAGCAATTTTTGCGGACCTAAAAAATGACTATTTGGAGGTATACATGGATGAATATACTATGTATGGAGATACATTTGATGATGCCTACTTTTTTTTGGATAGAATATTAACAAGATGTGAACAACATTAGCTGTCTCTTAGTCATGATAAATGTTTGATGATGGTTGATGAAGTGATCATATTAGGGCACCATATTTTAGAAAAAGGAATTCAGGTTGACCAAAACAAAATCAAGATTATTTCAAACTTGCCTATTCCTCAAACTCCCAAAGATATCAACTCATTTTTATGACATGCTGGATATTATAGGTTCTTTATCAAGGATTTATGTAAAAATTTTGCCCCCATGTTTAAATTGCTTACCAAGGACTATGAATTTATTTGGGATGAACTGTGTCAACATGATTTTGAAGAAATTAAAGAGAAATTAGTAATTACCAAAATATTGCAAGGACCTAATTGGGAGAAACCTTTTCACATCCAAACTGATGCCTCAAATACCTTAATTGGTGTAGTTTTGGGACTGAAAGATGAATAAGGAAGAATGTATGTTATTTACTATCTCAGTAAAAATCTTACTCCCACTAAAAGACATTACACTACCACTGAAAAAAATTTGATTGGGATCTATTCAATCAATAAATTTAGACATTACATTACAAGGTATAAAATATTTATACATACAGATCACTCAGTAATTAAATATTTAATGAAAAAACTAGTGGAAGGAAGTAGAATAATTAGATGATTATTACTTCTAAAATAATTTGATATTACCATTGTGGAAAATCTAGGCAAATCTAATGTGGTAGCTGATTTCTTGTCAAGATTGACCACTACAGGGGAGCAGGATCTAGTCAAAGATAACTTTTCAAATGAACAATTATTTTTTATTTCAGCTAATATACCATGGTTTAATGACATGGAAAATTATCTTGAAATAGGGAGGTTTCCTCCTTTCACTAAATAATAAATAAAAAAATTAATCAAAACCAGTGCATAGTTCAAATGGTTAAAAGGAATTCTATTTAAATGTGGTCCGAATTTGTTTTTACGCAGGTGTGTAAGAGAAGATGAAATATTTGACATCCTCTATGCATGTCATGATGAAACAAGTGGAGGACACTATTTAGTGAGAAGAATAGCTCACAAGATACTTAGTACTAGTTACTATTGGTCATCTCTATACAAAGATGTGAAGACATATATCAAGTGGTGTGATCCTTGTCAAAGGATGGGATAGCCAACCATTATCAATGAAATGTCTCTACAACCACAAGTAGTGATTGAACCATTTGAGGTATGGGGATTGGATTTTGTTGGACCCTTTAATCCTTCTTCATATGGAAAAGAGCAGATTCTTGTGTGTACTGATTATGTAAAAAAATGGGTAGAAGTGCAGGCTTTAAGAAATGCCACTAAAGAAGTAGTTGTTGATTTCCTTCGGCATAGAATTATGGTAATGTTTGGAGCACCAAGAAGCTTATTTTTAGACCAAGGACCACAATTTATGTCTAATATGATCGAGACCTTCACAATGTATTATCAGATCAATCATAGGAAGTCATGTCCCTATCACCTGTAAGCAAATGGACAAGTTGAAGTAACAAATAGAGAATTAGAAAACATCCTCACTAAAATAGTTGAAGGTAAATGAAGAGATTGGGTAAAAAGACTACCTAAAGCTATCTGGGCTTACAATACAACTTGAAAAACCACAACAAGGTTTTCACCATATGAGTTAGTCTATGGGAAAAAGGCCTTGTTGCCTATTGAGTTTGAACTACAAACATTGAGGACAATAGCTAAGGTGGGAATTGAATTAGATGTAACTTAAAAAGATTTAATCCTTCAACTCAATGAATTGGATGAATTTAGAATGGAAGAACTTCATCAGATAGAGATAATCTAAGGTTAAAGGAAACAATGGCATGATTCACATATTAAGGAAAGATAATTCAAAGTAGGAGACTGGGCATTGCTATTTGATTCTAAGTACCAATAATTCAAAGGTAAATTAAGAACTAGATGGTTGGGACCTTATCAGACCAAGCAAATATTTGACAATGGTTCTATACAGTTACTTCCCATTGATGGTAGTAGAAGAATACTCTTGGTCAATGGACATAGGCTAAAAATTTATAGGAAGCCTCCTACTAAGGATGAATTCTTGAAGTAGATTGAAGAAAATAAAGAATTTGATCAAATGGAAGAACCCAATTCTTCTAAAATGATCAAATAATCAGATGAAAAGATCAAGAATAAAGGGAAGAGGATGAAAACTAGTAAATGGAATTCTCTTCCCCAAAAAAATAAATAAATAAATAGAATAAAATAAATTAAATTAAAGATTAATTGAACACTAGTGATGGCAGTTGACCTTCTCAAATAAATGGGTAATTCAAATAAAACTTTTTTTTTAATTCTAACTATTTTCTAATCGTGTTTATAGGAATGATGAGTCATCATGATGGAGGGATTACATAATCAAGGATAGTAATTATGTTTTTAACTTGTTAAAGGTTAAATGTAAAGTTTACATGTGTGATTAGACTTGAATTAGAAAGATTAGTATAATGAGTCATCTATTGTACATCATGGTTAAATGTGCAAAATCATGAGAAATATATTGATGACGGAATGAGTTGGTAGATAGTCATAAAGAATCATTCTTATTATTACATCAATAAAGTAAAAGCCAACTGTAGAAAACATTTAAAAAGAGATACAATTAGTTAACTCTATCAGTTCTGTAGCTGAGTATAGTAGTTCCACAGCCAAAATTGCTAAGTTCCACAGCTAAATATAGTAATTATGCAACTAAATTCACTAGATCAGCAACTAAATCCACTAGTTCTGTAGCCAAAATCAGAAGTTTCATCGATAAGAGAAGCAATATTTAGCTAACCTACGTAATATTAAAGAAGAAAAATCATGGGGATTAAAAAAAAGTCAGAACCAAAGGATGATACCCAGCTCCTTGCAAATGAAGAAGTAGCAACTATCTTTCAACAAGCAGGATGGTTGGATTTTTTGAGGAAATTTCTCAAATATAACGATGAACTGGTAAGAGAATTTTTTATCAATTTAGAGCAAACCAAGACAAATATTAGGAAGGTTTTCATTACTTTTTCTTTGAATATAATAAGTGAGATGTCTGAAATACCAATACTGCATGTCCCGAATCCTGTCAAAGGGACATTAAAGGACCTAGTTCAAACCCTATTGAAAGAGGGGGAAGTTGAACCCCAATATATTTATAATATAAATAAAATCATCAAAGGAGTAAAAAGGGCCAACTTGCCCAAACCCTTTGACAAATTAGCATTTTGGATGGTTAAAGATTTAACCTGTGATGGACAATTTGGGATAGTAGGAAAAGAAGTCATAAAAATCCTTATACACCTTAGATATGGAGCTGAAAAACTAGAATATATAGTAAACCTTCCAGGGTTTCTTTTTGACTCCATCCATACCATGGCCCAAAGGTATTCTTGAGGTGTATGAATAATCAAACATCATGGGTTAGTGCATTTAGTATGCCAGCACCATTTCCTTTCAAAGAAAAATGGGGAAAAAGGTGGGACAAATTTCATGGCAAATTTGGGCAAAACCCTAGTATTTATAGAAGAACAATATTAACTCCTCCTACTCCTTCAGTTCATTTGAAAAATGTTACCATTTCTGAGGAAAATAAAATATTAGGGGAAGAGGAAATACTAAAAAGAAGAAAATCTGGAAGAAAAGTTAAAATTGTAGACACTATTGTGCCTTCTCAAGAAATTTCTTCTTTTGCTAAAGCTATAGAAGAACTGATACCTATCTCTGATAGTGACATTTCACTTAGGCATGAGAAAAAGGTGAACATCAGAAGAAGTTCTAAATGAAATACTATATTTTCACATTTTGAGGCTCCTCAAGAAATAAAATGTCATAAAAAGTCTGAAGAAAGTTCAAAGGAGATGGAAGAACAAGAAAGGCTGGAAACTGAAGCTACTGATATTCTGGGTAGCATGGCCATGACTCCTCTTAGACCAAGCCAAACATAATATGAAAAAGGAGATGAAAGATTTGAAGATCCAATTTTCCAAGAAATGGGTGAGACAACAACACTATCACATGCGGAAGATGAATAGGCATCTTGGAGAAGGAATGGGAAATCCTCTATGGTGGAAAAAGAATGCTTAACTCCCCAAGAAATTTTAGAAAAAGAATAAAACTAGTAGATTAAATAGGATCTATTTTTGTCTAGAGTAGAACTCATTATCAAGGAAAAGGATGAGGAATTGAACTTCCTCAAACTCAAATTGGAATAAAAATAAATTCTCCTTGAAGAATTAACAAATTAGTTCACAGCTAAGAATGGGGAATTAGTAGAGAATAAAAGGCTACTGATGGAAAATGAGGAAAAATGTATAATACATACCTCTATGTCAACAGTCTCTACATAGACTGATTTGATTTATCTACCACTCAAGCAGTTATGGGATGATACATGCAAAGAACTCAGTGTAATCAATGCATCCAATACAGACTTGAAAGGCAAATTGGTAGAAGAAGAGAAAGCAAGGAAGGAATCGGAAGACAAATTTTACAAGGAGGAAAATGATAAATATAAATGTCTTGTGAAAATACAATTAGATTGTATGATGAGTGAAAAATTGCTTACATGTAGAAGACCTTCTCCTGCATATAACATGTTTTTAGAGGAACAATTCATTCACTATCAGTTGGAAAGGATGGCATGTGGCCTTCCACATGAAATAAAAGATGAATCTAATTTCTCAACCACCTACTCCTTAGCCAATACAAAACATAAAAACCTTCTTTGTGAATTTTACCTCTGCAATTTTATGCTAGAAAGAAATACAGGTTTTATGATCAATTAGTATGTAGGGGAAAGCTAGCTTAATGCATTTGTCTCTATTATTAAAACATAGATTGCATGGAAATAAATGGAGTCTGAGCATTGGTCAAAGGCTAGTTCATCTAGTCTCTATATGAGAATTCATTATGGTAACCCACTCGCCGTTGCTACACATTTCTAATCTCATGCATTTAATGACAAATTCAGGGGACCTTATTTTTTCAATTTACAACAAAGCATGGATGTCTTCACCTCTTATGAGAAGGCAAATTTTGATAATATCTATGACGCATGTTTAAAAAGATGGGAATTTATTTGAGTGGCATTGAAAAGAAGGGAAGTAATATCCCCTTCAAATTTGAGCTGGAGTCTAGAAAGGGCAAAAGCTTTATGCACAATAATTCTTGAGATCAATGAAACTCCCTTGTGTATATGGATAGGCATGCGGACAAGGCCACCTATAATTTTCACTCCCATATCTCCTTGCCAAAATAGAGAACTTCAAAATCCCACTCAATTTGTGGAATGGAAAAGAAAAGTAGAAGCAGGAGTTGGGAATAGTACCTCTGAATCAAAGCATTAGGATATTTAGTTCCAACCATTTGATCTGACCAATCAAATGGAATGTAGGATATACAATATTAAATTTGAAGAGTAAGTTTTTAAAGGGACTTAAAAACAAGTAAGTATGGGGGAAATGATGAGTTCAAGATATGCCTGATAAATGTATAATAAATGATCTCATCTTATTCTCTCTTTCTATTAAGTTTTATTGCATTTTGTAACTTTTATTTTCATTTGAGATGAGTTAGGATGTAATTATCCATCTTTTGTTGATTGTGATTCTAAAATTTAAAAAGACCCATAATTCCTAACAAGTGTGTTGGAAAATTCAAGTTTTGTAATAAAACAGGTCATCATCAGGCTATAGAACAAATATGAAGTGGATTGTACATTTTTGGAAGTAGTAAAATCAATTTAACTTAGTTCTGGAACTCCACCATACTACTTCAAGTTGTTACATTTTTGGAATTAGCTCCAAAACTCTATATTTAGCTCTAAAATTATCTAAATTAGCTCTGGTATTCTTGTAGATAAGCTCCAAAACTTTCATGGCTAGATATGGAACTGATAAGGATCTATTCCAAAAGGCTGACGATCTATTGGGTCAATGATCCCATTAAATCAGGAATAGATTCTTGATTTCCATATTTGTAGATCTAAGACATTTATCACATAGCTGGACAACCAACCACATCTTGATTTAGCATCTATTTAGGGCATGATTTAGTTCCATCATATCTATGAAATAGTTACAACCATTAAAGCATCTATATATACAAACCTAGGAATTTAGGAAGTAATAGAAAAATCATTGAAAAATAGAGATAAGGATAGATTAGTACATTTTGTAATACAAAAAAAAAATTTCAATAAAATCACCATTTCTATTTTGAAATTATATAAATTGTTCAATCATGTTTCTAGGCCGAGCAAGGGCCCACTCTTCCAAAGAACCAAGATCTTCATTTTTGGTCGATATTTATATTTTATTCAGAAAAGCAAATATGTAACTCTGTTAAATTTATAAATTCTTCCAACTCCTTGAAGTTAAAATTTTTTGTAAATTTGTTCCTACAGGTCTTTTAGATTAAATTCTCATTTATTTTCAATCATTTTCCATCAATATATTTCATTCTACAAAAGTGTGTTTATTTCTAGCAATCTATTTCATTCTACAAAAGTGTGTTTATTTCCAACAATCTATTTATTATGCAAAAGTGTGTTTATTTTCAACAATCTATTTCATTTCTGCAACGTGTGTCTACTTTCAGAAAATATGCATAGTTTGATTCCAATAAGGTTTTAACCAAGAAGTCCTTAAGACATTAAAAATCCCCCAAAACAAAAACAAAAATACAAATACCTATAATCAATTACTAAATCACTATGATTCTTCTTGTTGCATATATCTTTAGACATAGCCCTACTTAAATATGACATCAACAAAAAGTTGATTAAATGAAGGGAATAATGACACCCATCAGAGTTCTTATTTTCATGATTAGATTTCATCTGGTTGATCATTGTTTTCATCTCAACACTTTGAGTCTAGTAGAAAATCTAAGTTGGTAGTTTGTTGATGTCACCATTACAACATGTGGAAATTTTAGGAGAAGGTAAAGATATGAATTTGTTTAGTTTTGTTCCTAGTTTGTATGTGATAAATTTCAGGATATTATCTAAAGTGCATCAAAGGATATACATATTCAAAGTTGGCCTTTCAGGTAGTTTTGAAACAAGTTATCTCTGTGACAGATAAATATGAGGACGCATTTTAATGTCATTATATCTCACACATGTGATGGTTCTAAGAGAATATTTAAACATGTTTCGATTATAATATTGTATTTTATCATTTGTTCCAATTTTCATAACATTCACTTAAGCAAATAAAAAGATATAGAGGTACAATGTTGGCCTTTCATGTAGATATCAATGGTCCCCATAGTCTATTTTGCATAATGTTAAAAATGAAGACTAAATGGAGATATAATGGATTAAAAATGATCATAAAAAGAAAATTTATAGTGTACATCAATTATAATATGTCAAAGTGTTCATTTTTTAATGAACGTAAAGATTGAGCTCCTTACAAAAGGATCAACAAAGCATGTTTGTCCGAAGGTATTGGGAAGCAGTGAGATGAAGACAAGTGCTTGATGGTTAAAGGTATAAGTGCTTAGGACGAATATGAAGGTGTTTAGTGTCATGATCATGGGGGTTTTGATCAATATTTAATGGTGAGTTATTTAATGTAAATACCTGACTGATTTATAGAGATTTATGGTGCATAATAAGTCAATATGAGAAGATTACACAAGATAAGATCAATTGTTCAAGGTTTAAAATTTGGAAAAAGAAAAATATGAGTTAAAGGTCATTATTAGTAAAATAATATTGAATTTTAATGTTTTATTTAAATACATTATGTAATGATATGTGATCATAGTGACCAAGGTTTAACTACGATCGTTTGCATTTGAATATGTGAATTTAATAAAGAAAAAACTATTGTTTGAATTTTGAGCCATAACTTTTGATCCCTGAAGAATTTGACCATATAGTAAAAATAAAAATTATATAAGACTCAATGTCACATCTATAGATATGAATTTTAAGGTATAATTATTACTATAATCAAATTTATGAAGGTTCAAATTTGACTGTATGTTCATTCATGTTATGCAAGTAACATGAGAAGGGTATTTGAGCTCATTCTAGTGGTATTTCAATGTCTCATGATGAATTAGATATTGAATCATGTTGTATACTCCATGAGGATCATCTATGTTAATTATGAATGTTTGATTAATTGTATGTAATAATAAAAATTGTTTAGAAGTTGATTGTGTATTTTGTCATAGTGATTGTGTGGACATAATGTTGTTTTAATAAAATGTGCTTAAGCAAAAGGGTATTGTAATGACTGTTGACACTTAAGGAGGATCTATAGATTATGTGACATGTGTATATGAGTTGTAAAGTGTTATTATGTTATTAATTTTCTTTCATAAGTGTTAAAGAGATAAATGCATCTCCATAAGACCTAAAGGTGACTTAGGCATATTTGAAGGATTGTTGTGCTTAATTGTGACCCATGTAAGATTCCTTGAGGGTTAAGGAATGTGTTGTGTCTAATAATAAATATTGTGATCATGATTCTCATGAAATTTTTATAAATTATGATACCAAATTTTTTGGTTTCTATATTTTTAGAGAAGACTTGTGAGTAGGTGCTCAAAGTGAGGGCTTGTACGAATGTGGAGCCAGTTAAAAGAGAGAACCTTTAAAAGAGAAGGTAGAGGTCATTAAGGACCAATCGAGAGTGAAGATGATAAAACATGATTATCTAAGAAATGTGATGAAAGTGATCACATAGGTCATTAAATCTAATAATCCTAGAAGAGGTTAAATGAATGAGTATTCTGAAGAGGCTATTTTGAGAGAGTGTGTATGGTTAGTGAAGGTGACATGAAGGTTTTATGTGACTAGTGAATTAGTTGAATGGTAGAATAAGTTGATGATGGTTTATATGATTTGTAGGTCATATTTTTGATGCCATTATAGTTCTCTTACATGTTTGTTGATTTGGTATGAGGAAAGAAATGTGGGGTGATCCAAAAGGTGGATTTGGATGTATTGTGACTTGCGTGAAGACTTGTGTAAGGTGTGCATGTGATAATTATGGAGAGAAGAAAAATATATTGCCTAGTTGATGAGTTAATGATTAGAGTAGATTCAAGACTATGTGTATGACCTATAGGTCATATTTATGATGTCTAAATAGTGCTCTTGTACTTTTAGGATATGTGAGGAGGTTTGAGTGTGCATATGAGCATAGTTTGAGTGAAAAAGGAGAGAGATTGTGGGATGCCAATGTGAGAGGCCTATATGAGATAGAAAGATAGTTATTTCAAGGTTTAGATAAATCAATATCCATCATTAGGTGTTGAATACATTAGTAATAAGGTGTAAGTGTTCAAATGAGGGTATAAACGAGTTGATATTCCTTAAGGGTAGTTGTTCCTTGTGAAACAAGTGTTTCACTAAAGTTCTTTGGTCAGGTGGATGTGATCAAGGTTTACTAGTCTAAAGGATTTGACTAGTCTATTATTTTTAATTTCTTATAGGACAAGTTGTCCATGTGTTACAAGAATTAAAATGGCTTTTATTACCCATAAGTGTTTCCCATAAGAACAATGTGATATGTCTTTGATCTTGTGTATGCATTGAATGAATGAACCCTTTTTGTAATATTGATTGATCAAGCTGATATATGTTGATTGTTTAAATAGTTTGAAAGGATTGAATTCAGATTGAAATATATGGGCTTACTAATTCACCCCCCCTCTTAGTAATTGTACCTATAAAAATTTGTATCAGAGCAGGTCCTTTGGAGGAAGCCTAATAGCTTGAAGGTGATCCTAAGTAGGTATAAATATGGATCAATAGTTAAATAAAGAAAATATACAGTGGAAGGTTATGATCAAGGCACTTAAAGAATTTTTGCTATTTGAATAAATATGTTAAAGAGGATGACAATGCTATCAACGATCTCAAGGTTTAACGAGTTGATGCCAAGACAAGTTTGTGTTTAAAAGAAAAAGACATCATGTTTTAAAAGGAAACTTTACATAGTAATAGAGAATATGATAGAAAAGAATAAGAAGTGGATTTAGAAGCTAAGATAATGAGTGATCTTGGTGAATTAAAGGATCAAACGAAGAGGAATCCTAAAATGAGGAATATAATCAAAGGTCTTGAAGTACAAGTCAATTTTCTTAAGAGAAATTTGTTAGGCATGTCCAAGAAAAAAGAAAATAAGTATCAAGAAAAGATCAAGTTTATTGAAGTGAAAGCATATAGATTGAAAGACATGGCCAAAAAGACCAAAGAGGATGAAGAGAATATTGGTATTTTTGAGAATTAGTTAAGGACTACAAATACAAATCTAATAGAAAGAGAAGATGAGTACACTCTGATAAATATTGAGATGGAGTCATTGAAAATTAAGCATGATATTATTATACTGAGGTTAGATAAGATGGAAAATAATAATGATAACTTTAATTATATTTTTTTTGGAGAAAATAAGATTGTGAAATAATATCTATGGTCCTATCTTGAGAAGGAGTTAGACTGATCATGGCTTGGATGATATGGTATAAAGGTGAGTTTAAAATATCTATCTACATATTAGTTTGTGGTATATGATAGGTGATCCTATAGCTTGAAGACATTTATTCTATACTTATGTTATAGATATTTATAAACCCTATTAAAGGATTGTTGAATAATTGTGTATGCCATGGAAGTTCACAATGTTTTGAAGAGGAGGTGTTTCTATATGAGTATTGAATATGATTAGATAGTATTTGAAGACTTGTTGAAGATGTCATTTTTAAGATGAAGCATGAAGTTGGGGGAATATTATTAAATTATTAGGTACTAATATTAGAGGATTGAGTAGTTGAATTTGAGAAAGAAGGTATGGATGTTTTTTATGTACTCTCAAGTTTATCTATCTTATTGCAGGTCAAAAGCCATGGGATAGGATGTATAGGTTACCAAAGATGTGGAAGATAAAAACTTGGTCTAGAAGTGTGTAATGGTTGTATATAGGTGTATAAGAAGTTTTGAAGGTGGATGTTGACTAGAAGGAGGTTTGTTTATTTTTTTTGCTCTAATTTTAGGGTTTTGGGCTTTCCCAGAAAATTGGTTTATCTTATGAGTTTAGGTCTAAGGATTCTTAATAGGTTGAATGGGATAAATGGGTTGTCAAATATATCCTCATAGATATTTTAATGTTTGTGTATTTAATTTTATACATATTTTTGTCAAGATGGAGGCCTAATTAGCAAGTTGGTTTGTTAAGGAAGTATATTGCAAAGGATGAGCTAGTAATTGAGAATTGGTGTGCCTGAAGGGGAATCTGAGAGTGATTTATATATGAAGTTTCATTTCATAAATATGTGTATACTAAAATTAGAGGGCTTTACAAGCTCCAAGTAGGAATACAGTCTAGACAGGCCTAGTAAGAAGATTCAATGTCTTTATTCAATGTTTCCAAAAGATCAAGGTATGGATGTTTCAAGGAGAATTATTAGGTTGATTTATATCATGTTTTATATTTTATGAGTGGCATTAATTACTATTACTAGTCCTTGTGATAGTTTGATATAAAAGTCTAGTAAGCTTATATGGTGTTTATTAATGGTATATGGAGATTTGAAGATGCTTAAGTGATGAAATCACTCAGAAACCTTAGGGGGAGTCAATCTTAGATTTTTATTAAGGATTTAAGTAAAAATTTATTAAATGGTTGAGAATTAAAAGGTGGTATGTATATGTAATTATAAATACATCATGTCTATGAGTTAATCCTAGATCAGATAAGATAGATCACACTTACACTTCTAATTAGGATACACTTGTTAACCATGAGGATGACCAATATGGGGATCTTATAGACTCAATTATGGGATACATTGTATAATTAATCACAACATATCATGATAGAAAAGGTTCTAAAGCCTACATTCTAACACAATCACACAATAACCCTAATTGCATCCTATGGTTTTAAATGTTTAACTTATACTAATAGTAAGAAAGCAAAATTTAATCTAGTGCACAACAAAGCTTGTGCCACAAAGAGGGATTTATAAAAAATAAAAAAATGATTTAGAGGGACTTCAATTAAAGTAAGTATGAGTAATAACCTAATACATAAAATATGAAAGATAGTATTATTCAAGCCAACACTTATGGTACTTATATCTACTAAAAGAGAGGAGAACAAAGTTAGAATATACTTACCTGAATGTGAACTTGTTAAGACTCAATATCTCCCTTGGTCAAAGGGTCTTTGTAGGAGGTTTTTGTGGTTTGTAAGGATCACTAAGAAAGGAAAAAATATCTAAGACTTATCCATAAGACTAGATTCTCCAAATAAGAAACCTTGGCTAAGTATTCTCAAGTAGAATGGTTGAAGAGTAGATTGTGAATAATCATGAGAAGATAACAAATCTTAATTACACATATGAATAATGACCGAAATGATCTTGTATATATAGGTAGATCTTTCCATAAATCCTTTTGGTAACATCAATTTTATGAGGGTGACCTAGTTGACCTAATGTGTTTTTAGGGATAGTTTATTAGGTTTATACTAAGTCAATTGAAAGGATAAAAAGATAATAAAGTAAATAATACCCCTAAAATGTATTGGGTCAACCCATTTGACCCAATACAATCGACAATCAAAATGGAGTTGATGGTAAGAAAAAGAGGAATGAAAGAGGAAAAGACTAGAAGAATAATCAAGGGAGGATAAATAGCTTAAATAATGGTTTTGGGATCTAGTTGGATTGGTAATAATGTGAAAAAAAAGGGAAAACAATCTTGTAAAGCATGAAAGGTCTTTTCACCCCTTTCCTATTGTACCACTTAGGCTGTCCACATAGACAGATTGAGTCTTGATGGGTTCCTGCAAGATGTAAAGCATCAATATTTGATAAAAGGTTAAAAATATTATGTGCATACATATTACATACTCAAATATCATCACATGTCACTAATTTTTAATAGGGGATGGTGCTTCAAGAAATAACATAAGGACACACATAATATTAATGCTTAAAAAAAGTTACATTATTTTAAAAAGAATAAAATAATTGAAAGTAAATGAATGAAATGAAAACTAATCTAAGAATTAAATAACTAAAAATTAAATGCAATGCATACCTTGAATTACTTTTATCATGAGATGGTTGTCTAATGTGTTGTTAGTTTTGATTATTTAGGGCACAAAGACTAATTTTGACAAACCCAAGAATATAAAACTAAAGAGGCAAAACAAATAAATATATGATAAGCCAAGATAGATGGTGTTATGAGGATGGGATCTATTTCATAAATTTGGAAATCAGGGGTGATAGGTTCTATTTTAGAACAAATGACCAAGTCAAACAATAAGAGTAAATTGAATAACTAAAAATCTAGGGCTACTAAAGACTAAAAAAATCAAACAAGCTATCCTTAAGTAAGAAAGGCAAATTTACCAAATTGAGCCACAAAATAAAACCTTGCACTAACACTCGATAATGCAAGTTTTTTCACACATAATTGAATAAATAACAAGCAATAAACATGAAAAGTAAAGCTAACTAATTGGTCAACCTAATTGTTAATTAGATTGTTAAGAATAATTTTTAATGTGTCTAGAAGCTAGCTATAAGAAAGTTAATAAATAAAAATCTAAGGATGGTTTTAGGTAGATTGGGATGAAATTGACAAGGGCCTACACCCTTCACACACCATAGTAATAAGGGTATCAAGTGCTTAGCCAAAATATACCATTAACTATGTTTTATACTTGACTAGAGCATCAAGTCAGCTTCTCCCTTGGTGATGAAATTCAAGTAGGTTATCCTACGGTAGATAAATGTTAAAGTTATTATTTATGTTATTTAATTTGGTTATGTGTGCATAAAATATAAATAGTGAAACTAAGTGATTAATTGAAAATCCCCTAATTAGACTATGTGTACTATTATAAGCATCCAAACAACATGAAAAGAAAGTGTGAGCTAATTACTAATAGATATGAGGTTAATTCCAACTTTGAAATAAGGTATAGTGTGAACACTATATGCTAAAAATATATAATAGGGTTGAACTTATACTATGGAAGCAAGGTTTGAAAATGAACTAGGTTGGTAGTGTCGATCTAGTTATTTTAGATTCCTAGAGCATGGTATGCTAGGCTTAATAAATACCTACAAGACCAAGGATTCAATATAGGATATGTTGATAGTAATATCTACATCAAAATTTAAGGAGATCACCAGTTAATTATTATGGTGTATGTAGATGATATAATCTTTGGAGGAGACAATGAGGAAATGTCTAAGATATTTGTCGAAGATATGCTAAAGGAATTTGAGATGTCCATGTTAGGTAAGTTGTCATTTTTCCCTAGTTTAAAAATATCTCAATCTAACTAAGGAATATTCATATCCCAAAGCAAGTATGTAAAGGAGATGTTAAAGAAATTCCATATGGAGGAGTGTGCCCCTATTAGCACACCTATGGCTACAGGTACAAAGTTGAGCAAAGATGATGAATCTTTGAATAATGATCAAACTCTTTACAAATCAATTATTAGGATTTTACTATATGTGATGGAATCTAGGCTACATATCATCCAAGTAGTAGGTATGGTTTCATGATTTCAAGTAGCTCTAAAAGAAACACATGTGCAATCCATAATACGCATATTTAGATATTTAAAGAGAACCTTAGATTATGGGTTGTGGTACCCAAGAGGTAAAGACTTCACATTGGTACAATACACGGATTCAGATTGTGCAAGTTGTGTAGATGATATAAAAATTACAAGTCGAGGATCATTATTTCTTGGAGATAGCCTAGTATCATGGTTTAGTAAGAAGCAAAATTTTGTATCTCTATCCATAGTAGAAGTAGAGTACATAATAGCAGTGCTATGTTGTACACAATTTCTATGGATGAAACAAACCTTGAAAGATATCAAAGTAGAGTATAATCATCCAATCTCCATATTTTGTGATAATACTAGTGGGATAAGTATTTTGAAGAATCCAGTTATGCATTCCAAAAATAAGCATATTCCTATACAGTATCATTTCTTGAGAGAACAAGTGGTAGAACAACAAGTAAAATTGGAATATGTTTCCACATCCGAACAAATGGTAGATATCTTCACTAAACCACTTCCAAAGGAAACATTTGAGTACCTACAATAGAAGTTGGGAGTAATTTATTTTTCTTCTTGTCATAGAAGGGAAGCATTAGCTAAAGGGGAGCTAAGTACTAGCTCTTGGATAAACCCTTTGCCATTGATGTCAAAGGTGAAGAAGTACAGAAAGAGGATGTCACACAAAGGTGGAGCTACAACAAAGAAGGATTCAGACAAAGGAGACAGTACAACAAGGGGGAGTAGTTTTAGTATATGGTTGCCATCAATGACAAAGGGGGAGATTGTTGGAATATTGTCATTGATGTTAAATGGAACTATTGCTAGAAGTGAATGGAATTGATTGCTAGAATTGAGTAGAAATGTCAATGGAAGTGAATGGAATTATTTCCAAAAATGAATGGAATTGTTGACGGAAGTGAATGGAAATGTCAATGGAAGTGAATGTAATTGTTGCCGTAAGTGAACATAAATGTCTATGGAATTATCAACCTTGGCCAACCTATTGGGAGGAGTTGTGACCATTCGAAAGGACCTTTTCACTTAAAGAGTCATGACCTTAATTTGTGGATTTTTCTGGGTTATAAATAAGTGCATAACAAATGGAAAAAGTGTAGATTTGAAAGTGGAAGATATATAAAATAAGAGCAAAATTTTCAAATGAAATTTTTTGTGAGAATATTAAAAATAAAAAATCAGCAAATATAAGGAAGAGTATAGCAGTGAAAACACTCAAATGTGGATCTAATGTAAAGGAGATAAAGCAAGTGTTATATCATCTATTGTTTTGACAATAAATTTGAGATAGAAGAGTGATTTTTATGTGAAGGTTGGTGCCTTCGTTTTGAAGAGATTGGTGTCTCTTAATGAGTTGGTGCTTAGTGAAAGGGGTTGGTGCTCCTATAGGTTGGTGCCTATAAAATTGTTTTTGGGGTTGGTTCTCTAGTAGGTTGGTGCTTACGAATATTTATATTAAGAGAATTTCTCTATGGTTTTTTATTGAAAGGTTTTCCATGCAAATATGTGTCTATTTGCATTGTGTGGTTTTGAATTGTATTCTTTGATTATTTTGAATATATTAATTGCGGAGTAATTTGAGGTTTTGGATTTAAGATTAATAGTCGAAAGAAAAAAAATATCTTATATTGATTCACCCCCACTCTTAGTATAAGCATGTGGTTAATATTTTCATCCTATTATTTATAATCTAAATGGATATCATCCAATATTTCTTCTTTAACGTCAAGAAGACATTCTTTTTAATCAACACAACAAGAATAATCAACACAAGGACTCATTTTTTATCCAAAATTTATGACCTCATTAGGGATCTAAAATTTTATCTTAGTTGTCATGACTTGACTTTGCTTCTCAATGATTTCAATATCTTCAATCTCCTTCTCCTTTTTGGTGATGGCAAGACTATGCATCTTGAAATTAGGGGACTTAGCTCAATGAGGCTACTTAGGAATTATACTTTATTCAAATGAGAGCTATTCATTTTTATCAACCAACTTCTCTTATTTATATTCCTATACTACAATTCCATCAAGGAAAATGGTGATGGGGTTAAAACAAGATGAACTACATGGTGAAGGTGGCACATGGAACTAAGCATTAGATTGATAATGAATTTTATGGGATCCTTTTGGTAGTGCTTGAAGAAGAGGAGGTAGACCTTTTGCTGAAATAGATTGGTTTTCTTTCTTCCATTTGAGAATCTCTTCATTGAAATATTATTTAGCTTGAGGACTTTCTTGAGGAAGGTTAGATGGCGGTGTCCAAGTATAGGATATTATTTTCACTATAAACCTTCAATCACACCTTGAGTCAATAATTTCATTCTCAACTCTAACTCTTTAATTTTCATGGCTAGGTTGTCTTGTTAAAGTCTCTCTTGAAGTTGATAGGCATCATAATGATGATAAGGAGTACAAGAGAGATGAAAGGGAAGGCAATGAGTATCTTAAGGAAAGGTAGGAGGGGCTTGCATATTATCAAGTTCTTTCTTAACTCCACACTATTTATTTAGGATTTTATCATCTTTCTTTTTCCATAATTTCACTACCTTATTATAGCTTAGTATGTTAGGATTAGGATTATTTTCATAAGGTAGTGACGTAATTTGAGGACTAGATGAAGTGTTCAAGAAATTTGGGATTTATTTAGGCTTAGATTCTCCACCTTGCCTCCAACTTGGGATTTTATATCTAGGATTCTCTTCTTGAGGTGGGGATGTAATATGAGAGGGTAATGAGGGCTTAGATTCCACTTTATTTACTAATAATATGTAATGATTCATATGATTATTGGCCCACTCAATCTAAATATCAAGGTTTGCTTCAAAAATAAGGTTTGTCTTTCCAACTCTCTTTTCAAGCTTATTGGGAAAAAGATAAATTTGACAAGCTTGATTGGGTTCATGAGAAGAAAGCAAATAGGATATATAGCAATCTTAAGAAGGTGGATATGAATCTTGATATATTTTGTGAGGTTGATCTTCATGAATTATTAGCCTATCCTCTAAGGATGAAATAAGGCCACTCACATCTAGTATCTCACTTGTGAGCCTTTGCCATTTTTATCTCTTAATAGGTGTCCACTCCCTATTAAAAAATTTTAATGTATCTCTCACATTATGAATGAGATGAATAGGAATATATAGACCATGTCCCATTTGTATTTCAAGATATATCATGTATCTCTCATATCCCAAGAGTGTTTGCTTGAAGGTGGAAATGGATTGATTTGAGAAGTGACTAGGTTGACTAGGAGGATCAATACATTGATAAGGTTAGTTATAGGACTGATAAAACTCATGAAAATGTTGATAAAGGTCATATTGGAGTTGGTAAGGACCATGTTGGAGTTGATAGGGATCATGACAAGGTTGATAATAATCATACATAAGATGATGGGGAATGACCTAAGACTGATATACCTCACCAACTTGTGTAAAATAATACCTAACACCAAAGTTAGCCTTGAAACATCATTAGGAAGAAATAACACAAGGAATGATTATCAAAAATATTCAAAAGGAATACTAGGGCTAGTTGACCAACTAATGTAACTTTGGAGTTGCCACTGATGCTTAGATGGCTACCTCCAAAGGTTGTTGTGTTGAAAGGCAACAAAAAAATCTTTCAACTTATTGGACTAAGAGTCCCATTGGTATGGAAAAAATTGTTATCACTTGTATTTTTATATTTTAAGAATATGTCTTAACTCTTCTCATCTAAGTGGCATAATTGAAACACCTCTAGGATACTAAGGATGAGGTGAATCTCTAGATAGGGATAACTCCCTTGATGTAACACTTTTGAATCACTACTACACCTATGTTTCTAAGGGAAAAAGGAGAAAAACTAAAAGTAAACTATCCTAAAGAAAGTGAGACAATAAATTTATTGATGAGTACCAACCAGATGTATGTCACAAATGAGAGCAAGAGAGTATCTAAACATACACTTCTCTAATCTGAATCTTCTCACATCAATATTTCATTATGAAGTTATGATGAATGTTTAGGCTAGGAAGACTAGACAAGAGGCCTAGAATGGCACTATTTGAATATATTAACTCACTCAACCTTTACACATCATAAAACACTTCACATGACCTACAAAAAGAAGCTTTGAAGCTGAAAATAGGTGAGAGAATGAGACAATAATGCTAAGAAAACAATATTCATCACATAAGTAAGATCAATCATTCAAGTGAACACACTATGAATGGTCATGGAAGAGGTAAAAATCCATATTCCTTATTGATTCATTATATACAAATGCGTAAGCCTTCACCATATTTAGGTGAAGCATAATTTAGAAAGGCTAAAATGGGTAGTTCTTATAGAACTTGAGAGAGATAGAGGAGAAGAGAGAATCCCAAAGGTAATAAAGACACATTAAAAACTAATAAAAAGAGTTAAATATGTATGAGAAGGGAATGTAAAAATGATAATGTAAATTAAGGAAGCATACATGTCACCCCAAGTCTTGAAACTATTGAAATGTGGCATAGAAGTTCTCATTATACATAAGGAAACTACCTTCATCTTTCACCCCTATTTGAACATCTAAAATATTATTAGGGATAGGTCTAATGATTGGAATTATAGGGAAGGTTTTCAGACATGATTTTTTATAAATTAGTTGCATTCCTCATCATCTGGAATCTTATGGAAGTGAGCCATCACTACTTGCATTCAAAAAAAATCCTCTTTCACACATCTTGCACACTTGGATTCCAAAAAGGCATTACTTTTCCATGAAAATTTATAAAACATAGATAATTAAACATGGAAATATCCTTCATGAACTTAGAGGTACCAAGCACACCTTAAAATTAGTTTACTTGAAGATTTCCACCCTTCTCACTACCATGTTCACTATTCCAATTCATACTAGCTGAGATGAGAGCTCTAGTAGGAACACTTAAGATTATTTAAAAGGAATTAAATGGACATGGGGAGTTATATTGAGTCTCTATATTCCTCCCAAAACATTATTTCATCTCTTGAAACTTCCTAGAACCTGTACAACACATAAAATAGTCAAGAAAAGTAGTTTTATACCATTATCATATAGATTCCATACAAGTAATACTAATGGTAGGAATATTGACTGAGTTTTATACAAGGTTAAAACACTTACATGGTCATTCCACCCCACTTGGATATCCCTCCAACCTCATATTCCCAAATGGGTCCTTGTCGAAGGGTTTGTAAGGGTTTTGGGTCTTTTAGGATCTTAAGCTTTGTTCATGATGATTAGATATTATAAATTCAAAAAAAATCCAAAAAATAATAGTTAAGGAACCTTTTTAACTTATCCAAAATCCTTGGATATCCATTCATAACACTTGATAATATATGAACTTCTAAAGTTGCCTTATCGAGCTTGGTTGTCCACTTTGCATAGGCTTGAATTGGTCCTGAGCTCAAAATTGATTGTTTATGATTTGTATTCAAGGAGAAAGTTTTAAAACATCTATAAATTCCCTAAAAATTTCAAAATTTATTTTAATTATTTCCTAAGGATGGAATTGAAAATGACCTCCTCTTTGGATTCTAGGTCTAACCATGCCTAACAGGGTTGCTTGCAAACATAGCCACCTAGACCATCTTGTTGGGTTCCATCTTTATGTGAGATGTTTATCATGTTGGTTTGGATGTCCTCCAACTTATCACATATACTATCAAGGTTCCTTCAGATCTTGGCCCATCCTTTTCACCTTAACCTCCAAAACCTTCCAGTTTGTCCATAAAGGGAAATACTCTCTATCTGAGACAAAATAAAGGGAACTCCCCCTACTTTAACATAAAAAATGAATATTAAAGAGGATTTTATAGGTTATGGATACCATATTCACCAAATATTATCCCTTGGTTAGGTCATTTGACCCTCTCAAAGCTTTAAAAACTAAAGACAAACCTATGTGAAGTGGATTGTACGTAGGCTTTTGTTTTGTGGATTGTATGATGCTTGTTATGAGTCCATATATATTATATATCAATTTTAAAAAGCATATATATACTATCATGATAATTAATTAGGTTCTCCAATATCTATTTTTCTCTCCAACCTCTCACATTTTCTTCCATACACCTTGCTTTGGCACGATTGAGTATAACCTTGACTATATTTCCTATTTTTCTCACTCAAGGGTGACCCCTATAGGTTAATTTCATGTAATAGGATTTTAAGATAATATCCAAGCCTTTTTGAAGCCTTCCAATATTAACTTCATGTATACTCTTAACCACCTCACACCTTGGGGTTTAAATACTCGCAATACCAGTCATAAGAAGCTGATTGTGTTACCTCACCCTTTTGACCAAAGGAGGATTCCTATAGGTGATCACCCATGTTTCAACTTTGGGTAAGTGTCTGAAGATCATCTTAAGGTTTTTATGGTTACACCAATTCATGTTCCTACTAATTTAGGTCATGTCTATACCTTTAACTAGTTTGATCAGGCTCACTGTCACCACTTAGTAAGCTATAGGTGAGCATTTTGTGTGATAGGACACCTATAGGTATAGATTAGGACTCCAAACAATCTATGTCAAATTTGTTAATGATTATTTATATTAAGAATGATATTTTCACTATTTAGAGCCATTTAACCTTGATGGCATGGTCTAGTACCAACTTGGAGTACAAGGTCATTTATAGGTTCATTTATTATAGATGTACATATAGGGTTTTAGTGCTTAAATTGAAAACTTTGAACCTTACAAAACCCATGATCCCTTAGTCAAAAATTTCAATCCTTTCTCAAATCTCTTCTCCAATATATAGGTTATAATGTTTGAACATTATGATGCCTCAAAAATCTTGTTGACCTTATTATAAAATATATACAAACTAGGCTACATCTCTATTTTCACTTATTAGGGATTAGATTCCTAAAAATAGTCATCACCTCTTTTGAAGGTAGTATCGACTTCAATCTACCAACTTATCACTTCAAATAGGTTCACCATTGTCTACATCACACTAAGACTTTAAGGATGGTGTCACCACTTGTCTAACCTCTCTGTACAACTACCTTCATAGCTCTGCTAATGCCACTTGTAGGTGGAGATTTTCATGTACATGCAGTAATATAAAAGGTAGGTAATAAGTAGGATATACATGTTTCTGATCAATCGTAGGCATTTTCAAGGTTTCCCAATGTAATCTTAACATTCTAAATGATTGTAAAAATTGTCAAGGCTTTCATGCCAACATGACATCATCCTAAATACCTATAAAAGCATTATGAGTTGTATACAGATAGTGAGCATGAAATAGTCAATATACTCAAAGGATATGCCTTGATAACCAAATGATATACCCTCATGGTATTCCAATGAAACATAAAGTTGTTTTAAAACTTGAAACAAGCTCTCACACTCCATTTCAATGTTAAAATATTTTGTAGATGCTAACATAGAAGTACATTCATGGTTACTTGAATGTATATGTTGCTTATGATTGCCATGATAGACCCTATGTGTTATTTCAGGTGTCCAATCTAACTTTTCATATAAATAAAACATGAAAACACCTTTTATAATCTTTATTGATCCTGTATAAATGTGATTAGAGCTAAAACCTCATGACTATAACTGAGAGTAGGCATAAATTTGATTGTGAGTATGACAAGATTGGGTGTTTGATCACAATATGAATTTATGAGACCAAACATTGAAGGAGGTAGTCCATATGGAATTGAAACGTGGTAAAAACAATTTTCCATTCATATGAAGCCCTTCTAGAGAATACAACCTTTTTCAAGTAGTGAACTTGACTATCATTCCACCTGGAACATCAACTTGCAAACTAAATTAATTATCCCATGAGATCTTTGCCAAACAAGAAACTAACCATGGAAAGCATGAGAGGAGGGAGTAAACATTATCTAGAATCAATATTATTAGTTATATTGTATGTTTTTCTCAAACCAAATCAAATCTTGAAGGGTGCATAGATTAGCAAGCAAATTGGATAGGTCAATTTCTTAGGAATGCTTCGTAAAGTACAAGCCACTATTACTCTAAAACCAAACATCAAATGGAATTTTACTGAGTGTAGAATACACCCCTAAGATAATTTTTTGTGAAACTTCCCCTACTATCCATACTAAGCACAAACTTGATGACCATTTTTGCTTACCAACCATAGTGGAAGGAGAAAGAAATGGTTTTATTCATTTATTTGAGCATCTGATCATATTAATCACTATAATAAGTGTGTTGAAGACCAAGAAACATTATTTAAATGTCTTTAACTACATAAGGTCATACAATTTTGTACACCTCATTAAATGCCAATTTTTTCCAAGAAAATTGCCTTTTCTTTTGAAGAGCATACCAATTTCTAGTTATAATATTTAATTAACACTTCTTACGACACATGTGGTGTGACATTCCCTTTTGAAACCTTCACATTTCCCAAAGAGATCATACAACTAATTTAATGATCTATTTTGACCCTCAAAAAGACTCAAAAAGACATAAATATTGAAAATGATGAGGACCAAGACTAATATGATACAAAATAACAAAGAAAAAACCTATTATATACCTTATGACATAATATTAGACCCCTAAAATACATAAAAATCAAATTTTTACATATAAGAGTCTCAATTTAACATAAAATATCAAATTTGATCAATAATTATTATGTTGGTTTAATTATAATAATTTAATTTAATTTAAATTCTATCTCCTATAAACAAATAATATGTAATTTTATCTATCTTATAATGTTAAGAGATAAAAAGTGCTCTTATATAAATATGTATTTAACAATATGATGTTAATTTCCTATACCCTTATAATTCAATGTAATTGTATGTCATAAACACATGTAAAATACATTATATGTGTGTGTATGTACACGTAGGGTTGAAATGTATATCTTAAATAAAATGATAGTAACACTTATTATTATGAAACTCATTTACAATTTTGGAACTAATTAATTTTTTTTGGTAAAAATCGATCAAAATCTACCTAAAACGGATTTATGATTGTGTTCTCATACCTATGATATTGTATCTCCTCACTTTAAAAATTTATATGTACTTAATATTTAATTTTATTCATATTGTAATTTTAATAATAATAACTTTAAATGATTTTACAATCTATAAGGAGATTTTAATCATTTATTTGGCCTTTCATTATACATTTATTTATCTATCATAAACACATTTAAAATAAACTTAAATAGAAATATTAATTTTTAATTAATATTTCATTTTGATTAAAAAAATTATATTGGATTGAAAGTTATATCTTGATTTAAAAAGTCTTGACAATATGTTTTGTGAATATCAACATAAAGAAGTATTGTTAAATGTATTTGAAATGTTGCTTAGAAATATGGATTTGATCAAGATTTGATGTTACTAACAATTTTTGTAGGTCACATTTTACTAAGAAATGATTTTTTGATTTTATTTACCTTTAAATATTTTTTTCCTCACTTTAAATTGGGATTTTTAATTTTTATGATATTTTAATATATAATTATATTTATTTTGAAATCTTTAAAAAAAAATATATATATATATTTATAAAGTTGTGTTTAATAATATATGTTGATTTATATAATTTTTATGTAAGAAAAATTATATTAAAAAACCTAAAAAATGTTGGAATAAAAATACTTTCAAAATAAATTATAATAATGTTTCATAATAAAATGAAAACTCTACTAATGATAAATATTATAATTATTATATGATTCCTCTTATGTCCCCTACTTGACCATATAATATATGTAACTACGAATAACACCCTTTACATAACCAAATACAACACTTTTATATTTACAGACAATGGAATTTATACCAGTACCTTATTGAATCAAAATCTGATTTTTCATAGTTAGAAGAGAAAAAAATGGAAAGAAAGGAACGATTAGGAGTTTAATATAGCTAAGAGTAACAAAAGAAAGTGAGTGCAGTTACGAGAACTCGGTATAAATTTTACAAGCGACTATGCTTTCAACAAACATTAAGAATCATGAGAATAAGAAGATGAATAAGGAGATATTCATGAAACCAACCATATTACCCAAATTAATAATGAAGCACCAACCGATATCTTTTGATATGTAAAGGATTGACCGGTCATCAACATAAAGACTAAGAATAAGAAAAGAGATGTTCTTGAAACCAACCATATTCCTTAGATTGGTAATGGAGGCCCTACGACGGGTTTTAATATGTAAAGTATTAATCGGTCGTCTTAAGCCGACGTTGAGTATTAAAAAGTCGATGCTTTGTTGAAGCCCTTCATAAAAAGTAATGAAACGATCTCCCTTTCAGCTAAAAAAGATGAGCTTTTATCACAGTTGAAAGAAACAGGGAAAGAATTGCTTTCCCTTCAATCTGAAAAAGATGAGCTTTCATTGCAGATGGAAGACAAATTGGTTGCCATCCATGCAAAAGTCGCACAAGCCAGAAAGCAAATGATGGAGCAGTTAAAGTAAGCTGACAAGATTTTTGAAAACGTGCTTCTAAAGAAAGGAAGGGAAGGAAACATTCCTGACATGGAGTGTTCAAGCAGTCAAAGGACTGCAAACAAATGAGTTTGAATCACCGTAGGTTGAAGAATTGGAGCAATTGAAATCTTATATATATATATATATATAAATTATCTACACACCCGTAACAATTGATTTCTTTTTGTAAAAATGAAATAAACTATCTAATCTATAATAGCAGCTAGTTCATGTTTCTTGATGGATTACCAATTTGATATGAAATGTCTCAATCAAATAATCTATTTTATTTATATTAGCGGTTAGTTCGTATTTCTTGATGCATTACCAATTTGATATGAAATGTGTCAATCAAAAATTTTGTATATAATTTAGTTTTGAATTTTTGTTTATTATTTTATAGATTATAAAAATATAAAAAAAAATTAATTTTTATTTATAAATAATTAAATTGAAAAAGTTTAATATATAAATTCTTTAAAACTTAAATACTATATTTAACACTTTTAATTTTTTTTATATTGATAAATGCTCTTTCAATAACATCTGGAAAGTTGGGATATATAATAACATAAATATATCAAACTTTAAATTATTTATATATATATATATATATATATATAAAAGTTAGACTGATAAAAAATAAAAATAATATACTTATTGGTTTCTATGTATATTTTTATTTTTATAATGTTATAATTTAAAATAAAATAAAATTATAAATGATAAAATAAATAAATATCTCTTTCCACACCCAATTTATTTGTAATATAATAGTTTCATATTCAATTATTATATTAATATAAATTTATTGTATTTTTGTATGATATATGAAAATTTGTATTTTAGATATATTATAACATATTTGTAACTGATATTATAACATATTTGTAACTGCGAAAAATATCTTAGATTTATCATGATATTAGAGGAATACACATATTTATAAAGTTAAGATTATCTTCCCAATAAAATATCAATACACCAATCTAATAATTTTCATGTATAAAAAACTACTTTAAAATATATTTATATATTAACGTAGTCAATAAAAATGTGATAATTTATTCATTCTTTTTTTAATATTATATTAACCTCTAACTTACGAAATAAGTTATATTTTATATTTTTATTCTAAATAATTGCTAAATCTACTGTAAATGCTCGGCTCCAAGCTGTAAATGGAATTGTAGCTCCGGAAGTTCACCAACCAGTACGGTCTTACAAAATTTGATAGAGAATGGTATGCCATTTGTTTATTTAATTTCTATAATACTAATGTTGGATTGAAAGTTCCAGTAGGCGCACATTGCCTACCTCAGCTGTGAATATTATACACATAGACGTTTATTTTTAAATTATATGTCTATTGGTGAGATGTAATTGAAGGTTTATGTTGATGATACTTTTGTTAAAGGGTGAGCATATCTTCAAGCAAACCGATTTTAGAAAGAACTCTCCAAGTTGGAGACTATTTTATAATCTTTTATATTTAAATAGCAGCTATAAATTTGATTAGTGGTGTATAAGGATAATTGATCATCTTTTTGTGGGTTAATATTTGTAATTGCATGGAGGCGGTATAGTGGAAATATTGATAGATTTAAATAACCGGAGTCAAACTAAAGGAAGAGATTTATAAGATATGCATGGTAGACATTAATTTTGTTTTTTTATGATGTGGATGCACACAATATCTTACGTTTGATATAGATAGTTGTATTGATGTATGTGTTTAACTCTATAACAAGTGTTTTGAATGGAATATTGATTAGATTTAGATTTGTAAAATTGTAGCTTTTTAATTTTTCTATCATCTTTTTTATGATGTTCTTAGATCGTGCATATAGGTTGTCATTTTTTTTTAAATGATAAAACCTTAGCTTTTAACTTTTGGAGTGACTATAAGAAAAATAGGTTAGTGTGGTCATAATATCAATCTCACCCCAAAGAAACCTCTGTTAGTGGGCATTGTTTTCATAGCCATTACTTTGAAGAGGGCCAAACACTGATGTAGTTCTTCACTATGTGTTGACTTATGTGTGCATATAAGGTTAAAATATGTGATAGGAAAGAATATGCAATGACCTAGCTTGTAACTTGGTAAATATGGTTCATTGGCTACTCATTGAATGTTTCAGACCTATAGAAAGACTACTCCCAATAGTGATATAGAAATAGGGATAAATAAATAAAAAGTTACTTACATGAATGTTTTATTGAGTGCTTCTTGGTATATTACTTTGTGAGTTGTATCTGATTACTAGATGATGAATGAATGGGGGTTAATCTTGTATATATACCATTCCATTTTAGGAATATATTGCATTAAATCACTTAGGCCGACCTTTTGGATATATTACTTTTATAAATTGAATAATTTTGGGGAACTTGACACTTTGTATGAAAATAGATAGTTGTGTCGACATATGTGCCTGCTTGGGATGCAAGTGTCTAGAAAACTAGAAAATAGGTACAGGTCTAAAACTAGAA
Organism: Torreya grandis; assembly: GCA_037957365.1. Lineage (NCBI taxonomy): Eukaryota > Viridiplantae > Streptophyta > Pinopsida > Cupressales > Taxaceae > Torreya > Torreya grandis. The sequence goes on from JARHVA010004488.1 coordinate 1,498,253, forward strand.
GTGAAAGATAATGATACGGTATAGAGGTTTTTACACCATATATAAATTCTAGGTCACTAGAATAATAATTATCCGATTAAAAAATAATCAATTAGGCACAAAGAGATAGTGAACGTGAGCCTTTCGGTAACATGAAGGTCTATAACTGAAAGGTACATCCATGATAGGTATTTACTAATTATACAAGAATGAAGTACTATATATCTCAAATATGTGTATCTAAATTTACCCCCATTGTTTCAATATAGTAATGAAATTACCAGTTTAAAAGAAATAAATGTGTACTTTGATGTGTACAACACACATTGTCCTTATGTGAGTCCAACTTGGATGCTTTGTTGCTGACTGACCTATAATCAAGCACATGCTATAGTATATAATCAATATTTAGAATTTAAAATTGAGATAATTTTAAATTTTTTAATGTAAAAATAGTAAGGTTAGGAGTACACCTTTGTGTCAATGCAAAAATATTTCCTTTTCACAATTTGATGTGAAAGAATGCCCCATTGAGAAAATTGAAGCTAAGATTATGAAAATTTTAAACCTGTAAGTTTATGTGTATATAGATATTGGAGTAAAACATGACCCCAATATGGGTGTAACGGTGAATTACAACACAACCATTGAACTTGTTTAATCTCAATCATGGAATGCAAATATGTTCATAATCGGGTGACTGTGATTGATCTAATCAACTTACACTATATATTTGGTGAGGGTAGATGATTTAATAAAATCCAACGTATATGTCTATTAAATTTAGATGAATTGATCAAATACAAATTATAAATTTGGTAGGATGAAATGATTTAATCAGCTCAACCTTCTAAATGTGAACCAACTAATATAGTAGATTAGATTGATAACAATCCATAATAGTCCATCCTCGGTATGATAATTGTATATAATAGTATTTGAATTCTAGAAAATGTTTATGATTTTAAAAATTTTAAGTGGACCTCATATATGTATCAAGATGGAATATGGGTATATTAATTGTACCAATATATAAAATGATTCCAAAAATCTTTATCTTAATCATATAATTGTGAAATTTGGTGAATTATAAAACTATTGAAAGTGTGGAGGACATGTTTCTATGACATTCTCCCATTGAATATAGAGAATATGAGAAATGGTAAAAATGTAGACAACATGTTTCTATACCATGCCCCCATTATAATCTAAAACTATAAAAACATCAAAGTCATGCCTTTATGACATGCCCACAATGATATGCCTCCATTACTCCTTCCCCACTTTGAAGTGAGCGTAAATATAATATTATTGTTATCTTACATAAAAAATATAATATAAATGTTTAAGTTGTGCATGAATCGTGTAGCATGTAAAAGTAACATGTCTAGGTATAGATATAGCGTTAAAGCATGTAATATGTCATCACATAAAGTATTAAGATGCATGGTATAGATCACGGTAACATATACATAATAATAGTACAAGCTAAAAATGTAATGAAGAAAACACACAATAACACTCAAAATTAAAACAAAAGGAAATGGTCCAAGAAGACTTCATGGAAAGGGAATGTTCAAATGCTGAAAAATAAAATGGACATGACAATCAAATACACATTAAGTATATAATGACATATTAAAATGTCCAAATAGGAAAACAAAGGCATGGGAGCCACAACCAAAGAAGCATATTGAAATTCTAAACTGGGTAAGACAATTCAAGCTAAAGTAAAGCAAGGCAAGGCACTTAATGAAGTGCAATGAGTAAGACATGTAATAAAATCAAGCAACATGAACATAGCATACTAGTTCTGACAGATATGGGGTAGGATAAAATATTAAGTTGATAACATATAAAGTACATAATGACAATATTTTATCACGGATATAAGCATGTATAAGTATAAAAAACTCAAAAATGATAATATAAAGTGATCATAGAATAATATAAATTAGGTGCATCATGATCAAAGAAGCGGGAAACATACTTATGATGTGAATAAAGGGAAGGACTAACATCTATATGTGAAAATATCATGTCTTTAGATATGATTATATCATAATTAAATTATGTTTTAAACATGTGTATATATTTAAATTAACTATTTGATATAAACAACATGGAACAAACAGAATAAGTATAACAAATAGTACAACTAGGAACATGCTGATTTTTTTTAATGTTTTTGTATTTCATTGAATGTTTGAGTTTTTGGATTTTTAGAATGTTTCGATGTTTTAAACTTTCTTTTGGATCATTTTCACTCCTTTGATCACAGTTAGATAGGTGGAAATGGTGCATGGCATGTTCTTCATCATAATTTACATGCGAATTAAAAGAACAAATATCACCATCTAGTATATGGATCAAATGTCCCTCATGGGTAAAGGAGATACCTTATTAATTTCGGTCAATTGTAGATTACATATAGTATAACCAAAGAGTTATCAATGTGAATGAATATTGAGACTTATATGGCATGACCCAAACCCTTGTTTGAATAACTTTAGGACCACAAAAAATTGGGATTATTATATTATTTAACACATATTTCCAACCTCCTTTATTTTGTAAGTCTTTTAGATCAATTCCAAGTTGCTGAAAATGTATTACATTACAATTTTCTTTTATTTTTGTAAGGTCAACATTGTTATGCCAAAAATAGGCACCACTGAAGAATAATGTTGTTGTTAAATATTGTTAGCATGGATGGTTTTTGGTTTGGTCAACTTGAGGTGTTATTTTAGGATGTGTATGTTGGATTTGTCCCATATTGATTAATGTTTATAATGTTCACATAAAATTATTAGGAAAACCAACCATTTTCTCATAATGTTCATTTGGCAATTCATCTTACTCATTTATGTGTGAAATAGAAGTTTTGTATTTGGAAAGAGAGATATAAATTTTTCTTGGATACTTAAGTATGAATGAAAAATATCTATGAACCTTTCAGTATAAATACGTTAATAATTCATATCATTTATGTAATGATATTTGTCTTAATGACTAAAGAATACCTATACTAACTATGAATTGCAATTCCAAATCTGAGGGTATAAATGTGGAAGTATATGATGCACAATAAATTTGAACAACATAGTCTTAAAGGGATTAAACATCATGTTGTCAAAAATTATGCAATTTTTCTAATATAGTTCTAAGTACCTTATATATACTAAAATTCAAAAATAAGACATATACCAATGTGAAGAAGTGTTTAAGTAACCCTTTCACAAGATATAAAACAAATTATTATTTTCATCAATAACAATCATATGAAAGGTTTTCAGCAATATTTTGTCATCTTTATCCCATTAACCAAAATAATGTACATATTTAGTCATGTGATCAAAGGAATATTTATTAATATCAGAGATAGGTAAATGTGGCTGATTAAAACCTTATAAATAAAAATATTCAAGTATATATTATGGAAGAGGTTCATTATTAAAGGAGGTAACATTTACATTACCATTATGGTAAGACATTTGCATTTTAAGTATATATACTTGTCTTTAAAGCTCTTCATTAGTAATCATCATAAAAATGAGATCATCACTAGGAATGGTTCTGTTTGGAAAAGGTGTAATCATTGGTTCTAATCCATAATTTATTTTGTATTTAGGCATATTACTAATATCATCCTCATGAATAAAAAGCGAATGTTCCGATTCACTAAATTTAGGATACATTTGTAATGGTATTAGAAATTTGAATTTTGGAACCTTTATCATCTCTGTAAGAGATTTTGGAGATTTTGATATTATAATATCCCTTGAAGGTTCATCCACCTTTGGTAATGATATAACAACTAAAAATTGAGGTGGATTTGGTAAAGATACTTTTTTGGTACGTGAGAATGTTTTTACATGAATGGATATTTTGGAAGATAAAGATCATTTTATTTCTATATATCTTGGATGATATTGGTAAGAGTGAATTATTTATAACATTATGAGATTTTTCCACATTACATTTTAAATCCAACCTTATTTGTGGTTCCTTAATGCTATTTGGTAAAGATTTCATGATGTCTTTATTTAGCGTTCAAAATTTTTCAATAACAAATCAACGAAGAAAATAATCATCACCCCTAATGAGAGGGATATTGCTTGTAAATGTTAGAATTATGGGAGTTTGAATCAATGTGATTGTAGTAATATCACCTGATGATTAGTTTGTAAATCATCCATGACATCCTTATCGATTTGATGAAATATATCACAATCGAATGAATAAACATGTTTCTCATATGTAGCTAATGTGGTTATAGAAGGTATAGGAAAAGGTTTTATATATGCCTTCAGATTACTCAACTTGGATCTTGGGATGGTGGTGGTATGGATATGGTTAAAAGGATGGTATCTATGACCATTCAAATATTTAATATGACATGCTTGTGCTTTTTTAAGAAGACAAAGGTAATTAATTTTCACTCTTGGATTCATATAAATTTGGATAGTTTCATAATCATAGTCATCAAAACATTGTATATCATCCATGGTGAGATAAGTAAATAAATCAAATATTATGAAATAAAGTGGAAAAGCATCAAATATATAAATTTTATTGACAATAAAACTCATATATTAGGTTCACCAAATGTTTAGACATAATATTTGAAGATATATATGTGTGTATCTAGGCTTAAGAAAATAGAGTAGTCTAGTGCACAAGGTGGTAAAATACCTATATAGCAAACCAATTAATATAATATTTGGAGAATCCTATTATGAATTTGTAAAATTAATATTTTAAAAAAAAGTATATTATAACTACTGATAGATATCACAATAAATTTGAAATAGTGATACTTTGTTTACATTTCACATGTATATCTGAGCAGAAATAAAATGGAGGTAGACTATATGATTATATTTGGAATAGGTGTATGTTTCTAGAATTATAATTATGTGGGTTCAGGGGTTTACATTAGATATAGATAGTTGGATTGACACGTGTCAAATTCTATAACATGTATCCTCTATGAAATATTGACTAGATGTGGATGTCACCAACTAGATCCTTATGCAATTTATGTTGACTTTCTTTTGATGTCTTCAGGACATGTGCATAGGTTGTTAGTCCTTATGAAAATATAAAACTCTAGATCTTCACACTTAGAGTGACAATGGGTAAAATATATTTTTGGGATCATAGGGTGAAGATAAACCCAAAGACCCATCTATCAATGGAAACTGACTACATAGTTTCTACTCTAAATAGGGCCTCAACTAATTTTTTTATCCCCTAGGTGTTGGATTTTGTGACACAAAAGTATACAATATTTGATAAGTAAATACATGCAATGACCTAATTTTTTACTTGCTAAATGTGACTCATTGGATGGTTTTTGAATGCCTAAAACCTGTATAAGGACACCTTTAACTATTATGGAAATATGTACAAATAGGGTAGATTTTCTCACATGAATACTTGATTGACTAATTCTTGTTATATTTTATTGTTCGTTGTATGTGATTATCAGGTGAGGAATGAATGAAGGTTGATATTCTATATATACCAATCAATTTTGTACTTATATCACATTTAAGCACACAAGTTAGCCTTTTGTATATGTTAATTTCTAAAATAGGATGACTTTTGTGCATTGGAAATTTTTATAAAAAACATATAGTTATGTCGATGTATGCGTACTCCTAGGGTGCAAGTGTCTAAAGAGCTATAAAATGAGTACATGTTCAAAAATGTTTGTGAATAAAAGTAATTAGGTTTAGATATTTATTCACAATATAGAAAGATTTGGTCATCAAAATAGTAATGGTTAGAATAAGAGATACTAAATTATGCATAAAGAGATGATGAACATAAGACTTTGATAGTCGGAAGGTCAATAACTGAAAGATACACATATGATAGGAATTTTTCATGTATACAAGTCTAAGCTATCATATAAATAATAGTTTAGTATATAAAAATTATTATAAAACATTACATCTAAATTTTCTTGTAACTAAATTTATATTATTTGAACTCTATTGTGAATGCATGCAAATTTTGAAGGAATATGTTACAATGAAAAATGACCTCTTAACATCCATAGAAGAAAAATAGCCTTGGGAAGGATACACTAAATATTTTTAATTATGACATTATATTATGTTTAAAAAAACATGATTTTGTAGATAAGTCATTCTCTTAAAACTCAATTTTAACAAATCACAAGATGTGTGCATTGAGGGAAAAGATTGAGTTAGTTTATAGGCTCGGAGGGAAAAATGACTTTCAAAAAAAAAAAAAAAAAATTAAATTATATGTACCAAGTCATTTAGTATCCTAAATAATTTACAAAAATCATTTTTATTTTTAAAATTAGATGTACCAAATCATTTAGTATCCTAAATCATTTATGAAAATCTGTTTTAGAAAAATCAATCCATTACATCAAGATTACAAGTTAAAAGGTCATGATAACACATAAAAGAGGCCATGTGAATAATAATAATCAAATTTGAATTTTTGACGTGTATTTATGCATGGAGGACCATTTAGGAGGATTTCAAACTATAATAAACATTTCAAACATATCTTGAAGTGTCAAAGTTGTGCGTGAGATCACAAAGGTTGTTGAGCTTGAGGATGTTGAGAGCCATGTTTTAAAAAGTTATTAAAGTTAAAATAGACATTAAAAGCATTGGAATAATTTTAAACATTCATAAATAATTCCAAATATCATATGATTTATTTGCATCGAATAATGAGTAATCTAAAACTGATCAATGTATAAAAATTCAATGTATTACATTAAAATTGATCTTTCAAAGACCGTATGTTTTGAGACGAAATACATTTGAAAGTTATATACATCTAGTTTTGATCACTTATGCATCACTACTAATTTATTTTAATTCATCCTATCATTAATCTAATTTAGTTCCTTAGACATTAGTCTATTATTTCTAATATTTATCTTGTCATACATCAACCTTATACCATCCCATGATAATTAATCCTCCTACTACCAATACCATTTATCACCAATCCCACTTAACCATTATTTTGTGAATTTTAAATTCACTCCTACCTACCCTCACCTCTACCCACTTTATCCTAAAACTCACTTTCTAATCAACACCTAATCACCACCTAATAATCAATAGTCAGCTTGAATGGAATCTAGAGTCTTTAAACTTCTCTATAATCCTCCACACTTCTCCTTCTCTAAAATTTTATAATTTATTCTATATTCCTTGCAAATTCCTCACAACCTCCTATATAAGAATATGCATCCCCATTAAAATGAAAATATGAGAGGAAAAACCTATGATATCATGCCAAATTTTGTCTATTGCCTTTAAGCATCCATATCATCCATAGCCAATATGCTATCCAAGTTTTGAGTCACAAGACAATCGAAGATTTCAAGTATCAAACATATAAATTGTCAAATTGGGACACATAATTATATTTAATTCTAATATATATTTGATCTAATTTATTTATTTATTTTTTTAAAATTAATTTAATTTCTTTTCCTAATCATGGTTATTTAGTTTGAATCTGGATCGATTTTGAAGTGATTTAGGTTACTCAAATTATCATTTCACATTTGCATTACCATTTCCAAATTTTACCTAATACATAATGGTGACCAAGGTGGTATACCTAATTTAACTTAAAAATTTTTATACTTTGGTGTCTATGATTGAGCCTGAAGGATAGGGTTGATGAAGAATTTGAGGTTGAATTTCCCAAAATTAGGTGATTTTTACTTCCAAGTTGAAACTATGAAATCTCTCTATGTAACTATGAATTCATCTTCTAAAAATGTAATTTTATAACTAGGGACTGTGACATCATATCTAACCACTAGGTTTGATCATCATAGTGTAGGTTAACTACTATGTTATCTATCAAACCCTTTGTGAATTCATGCTTTGTGATACATGAGTTTATTCTTACTAAATGTGATTTCATTCATTTGTGGTGTGACATTGTCTTTGTTTGTGTTTTGTCCATGAAGGAAGTAAACTTGTACATACATAACCATGACATTGAACTACATAAATGTTGACATTTGACTTGAAAAGTGATTTAACATTATTATGGTCTTTCCTCAACATATTTTTGAACTTGAATTTATCAAACCATGACATTGATTCACGAACACATAAAATTATTGATGCAATATGCAAAATTGTCTTGTTTATCTATGTGTTCATAGGTGAAAACTCATGGCTATGTAATCATAATATTATGAATGAAAAACATGCCTTATTCAATCTAAATTAAGACATCACAGAAATATGCATTTCCTATTTTTAGCCTTTTGTTTTTTCATCAATATTGAACTAATGATTCCATGATTTTACCTATTATAGACTAGGTATTACCTCTTGGGTCTACAATTTTGTATTTTTCTAACTTTGTTTTTGTCTCTGATTTCATGTGTATATATGGCTTTATAATGTGGAAATTTGAAATTGAATTTATAATATGGGACTTTGTTGCGAAACTATGTTTTTCTCACATTCAACATTTTTAAAAAAATATGAAATTTAAAATTTTCTGAAAAAATCCTTCTAAATGTCTTTCATTGGATTACATAACTTTGGTTTTGTTTTTTAATAGTTTTTTAGGTTAACCTTGAAGAGGCCAATCTAAAAATACTAAGTACTTACCCTTTAGGCCACTTGTCAAATACTTGACATCTTTGAAACCATTTTGATATATTTTGATCACATCTTGATCATAATTAATTAACTTGGTTGATTTAATGAATTAATTTAGCATACCTTTATGTGTTACTTATTTATCGATAAAGGATGTGATAGTGTATGTTCTACCCCTACACCCATATGATTTTTCTTTGGGATCATAAACACTTAATAAATGTGTCATTTTATTTTTTAGGAGAAACATGACATAGATTTGATCAACACACACTTGCCATAGTCTTAGAGTCACTGCAATGTGGATTACACCACCACATATAAGACCACACTCCATGTTCCATTGGATTATAAATATCAAGGATAATGTTTACTAATATAAGCATAAATCTTCATACAAAATTTTGTGAATTAAGGACATAACATTGTAACACACGTACAACAGATAACAGCCTAAATGGACTCAGACCACATACCAAAATGCTTTTAGGGGGATCTCTTATAGATATAATAAAACCTCAAATATGATCCCTTAATCATAGTAGGAATCTAGGTTAGGTAAAATAACATTCTAAAATATAAATCCCTAACTATAAATGATGGGAGAGTGTTTGGAGACCAATCTAGTCACCTATCATTTTGAGTCATTCACTAGGCTGTGTGTTGAGTTTCACTCTCACATCAATAAATAACTTATGATTGTGGGTTTATTTATATTATTTGCATGTTTTGAGGCCATTTTTTTACTTTAACCATAAGAAATACACAAATGCAAAAAACCTATTCCAAAAATAAGTCGCGATCAAATTTAATAATTGGTATAATCTTCACCAATCCACCATAATCACCTAGTTACATCTTGTTCTTGTCATAGCCATATCACTCTTCATGATCATGTCCTATCTCACCTTTGTAAAAACCTTTTCATTCCATCATAATTCAACCTTATCACTCATCTTGACTAAGTGATACCTTGCACATCATCTCATCACTATTTTCTTTGTCATGACTTGTATCCTATCTCACCATGGTCAAAACATCCTCATATAATTTCATCCTAATTCAATCATATTACACATATAATTAACTAATGTTTCCTTAAATAATCATCTTAAATCAACATCTCTACTTTTATTTCTTGCCAAGACATCCATTCATTCCTGTCTTGACCTAGTCATCCCATCTAAGACTTAGTATTTCCTCTTGACATAGTCATAACGTGTATCCATCTTAGTCATCCTTATTGACATTGTATTAAAAATATACCACCTAATCACACTTTTCCATTATTCAAACATGTATTTTTTACCTTTTCTACTTTAATCAAAATTTTATACAAAATCATTTTAAGTTAATCCTTATCAAAACTCACGTTGATTAGGACACCCTGTTTAGTTGATATTTCATATAGAACTGTCATTCTACTAGTTTGAACTTGGAAAATATAATTTTATACCATCTATCACTATACCAAATTTAAAACACCTCATCTTACCTATATTAATTTTAATCATACTAATTTTAATCCATCAATCATCATCATCCACATCAACATTCATTCTTGTTTAACCTATTCAATGTTTTGGGAGGCATACCTTATTGTCATCTAAGTCAGTCATATTAGCTCAAAGATTATATAAATTATTTCTCAAGATCATACCCCCATCATAACCATATCATATTTCACATCAAACTAATCATCATAAAGTCATTCCAAATCTATCATTTATCTATCCCACACATCAATCCATATACCTTCCCTGAGGCCCAACATACATCAACCGACATCCTTTACAAATCCACAAGTCATAGTCTAATCACGTCATTTACCCATTAAAAAATATCACCAATAATACAAAATTGTCCATACCTAGACCCTTGAACTAATCACCTCTAATCCCATAATGTCTGCAATATACTTACCATGGTACCTATTTTAAACAATCCCTTTTCATACCTCATATTCAACATCATAATCTTATTTGCATCTAAACATAATCAAGTTTGAGCCATACACACCATTAAATATTATCATCTAATTATTACAGTATCATCATTCATTTAATTTAATCCTAACTTTAGCACATCATCTAATCACTTGAGGTAGTCTAAAATAGGTCAATTCCACCCAATCAAAGGTCATTGCTAACATAAGTCACATATCTTTGGTTAGTCAAACCTAGCCCCTTGTCTAAGTGAAAAACAAATATATTCCCTTAGTTAATTATGAAAACATATAATCAATTCTCATCATCAAAAATTTATCTATATCACATCCTATCTGGATTGGTTCAAGCTTATCACGCCCTATCTCAAATCACCAAGTCAAATTTAAAATCAAACTAAATAAAGGATTCATTAAATATTCTAGGTTACAAATTTGATCTACAAATCCATATAATAATGTCATCCATCCTTTTTCTCATATGAATCCATAGCCACCAAAACAAATGTGTATGTTATCTAGAAAAAAAAAATCTTTGCCAATAAGGAAGGTGTCAATTTATGTCTCCTAGAAATGAGTACCTAACATCCTGAAGACATTGACCCCATAAAAACTATATTACCTCAAATGAAATAGTCACCTAACACTTTCCATCAACATTAGTTTATTACTAGTATCAATGCCATCCTATAAAGTTAAATTTTTCATCGACCAGTCATAGTCCTGTCCATAACATTCCCCATCATACTAGTAAAATAATTATATCTTAGAAAATCTATTCAATAGTAGTCCACCACTAAGATGTGGAGGATATCCTAGACATGATCAATCATTTAACTAATTTATCATATTAAATTATATAAATTAGGGTCAAATGCCTCCACATCCATACAAAGCTATTAGGATAGATAATATACTCCTTTCCCTATATCCTTGGAAGCCATATTTTGTTGAGTACCTGATGAAAAAATGATCATCTTCCTTGACACAAGGAATTTATATGTAAACAAACCTAATCCTTTTTTGTATAGATAAATACAATGTTTTAAATACCATATAAGCTAGGGGCATTCTATTAAAATATACGACACTTTCAAATATTACATATAATACCTCACTAAGCATGGTGACATTAGAATCAAAAATTAATTAGATGAATCCATTTCTATGATTCAAGGAGAGGGGATATGACAATAATTATTTACTGATCATGATTAGTCCAATAAACATCCAAACCAAGGTTTAGACACCAAACCAATCTTTTTCATGCCCATATTTGGTAATAAACCCATCATTCACAACGAATGCACCTTTTATCTATTACATCAAATATCTCATTTATATAAGCTAATTCATCCTAAATCTTCCATCACCAAACAATAAGTTAAGAGGATGTACCTGGACAACACTGTCCAACATGCCCGCTTTATTGTAATGATTAAAAATAATCTACTAGAAAGATCACATATCCAAAAACATCCATATCAAATTATGGGTGAATGACATAGAAAACATACACATCACTTGCATTAGGATCAATTACATCATCAACGTTGTAATCCATATGAAATTAATCATAAAAATTATGAACCTTTTAATATGTCTAAGATCATGTTGACACCCACATTTTTGAGGACCTCACTATTTTCAACCAACAATAAGTCATGTCTTTGGATTTGATAATGTCATAACAATATCTATGGGACTTCAAGATGAGATCTTAACTAAAGATTATCATAATGTATTTGGTTTAGATTTGGATGTGTGTTATATAAATAACCTTAGTGTCCATTTTTTGAAACTTGAAGATGTTTTATTAGGAATTAAAGATAACTCTTTTAATTCTTTTTATGACGATCATTTTTTCCATTGTCTACTTATTGATATCTTCAATCGATCCCATTCATATTCATCCATTATCTATCTCTTCATTTCCCTAAATAGTCACTTCATCACATCCTTCAATAAGGACAAATGTGTGTATACATTGTTAGACCTTCTTAGATCATTATATCATTCAAAAGATCTATCATGATACATGATATATATTTATATAAACAATCTTAAAACTCATGTAAAATTTAATACAACTATAAGTTAGAATCAAGATAATTCAAGTAATCGGCCAAGACAAAAACCATATTCCACTAGGAAAAACCTCTTTTTCAGGATATAAGGTACTACCAAAGTTAAAATAAAAATAATTAAATTCAAAATCAATTTCCTCTTGTAAACCCTTATTTAATGCACTAGGGTCTAACAAAGAACATATCAAAAACACTCCATGGTAGCAGTTTTCAAAAAAATCAACATTAAAAGTAATATGGCTGATAATATTCCATATATTCATATAAAATAACAAAAAATTATTAAAGTCTTTTATCCCCTAAAGGCTATTTTCATATGACATAAGTCAAAGGTAATTCATCAAGCATCTCTAATGGCATGTGGAACTACTAGTCCCAAATCCCAATCACACATCACACCATGATATCACAAACCATATGATAATATCCACATCACCCTAGGAAATATTATATCTTATAGTTGCTATACAAATACCTGGCTAATATTTCTAGAAGAATCAAAATCAATAATCAATAAAGGTCATAATGGTTCTCTAGGATGAACATTGATTACATAAAAAAATCATGAGAATCATGCATAACTCATGTTTCCAACATGAATATATGACATAAAATGACCCCATCCTTGTATAATATTCTAGATAGTATTATTATGGAATAAAAAAAATTAAATTTCATGCATCCAATAGTGAAATATAGTTCTATGGTGCCTTGGGAAAGTACCATGATGAAAATAAATTTTTGGAATCATGTGTAATTAATCCATTATTTATAGGTACCTCAGTAATTGGGAGAAAATACACTTCATCCCTACATTCATATCATAACATCTTCCTAAAATCCATACTTATCTATCATATCCACCCTCTCACTGGCCCTACCTATCTTAATCGTCACGTGCTATCTTATTTTCCATCCTATTGGATTTGTCCTTTCTTCATATCTTGATCTTGGTAAAGGAATGGAAGATGCATTGAGACCTACTCTAGGAACTTATTATTGTATCTTCCAAATGACACTCAGGTGAATAGACATTTGGTTCCCACATGATTTGATCCTTAGATATCTAGAGTACATTACTCATCTCCCTCATCCCCTTTGAATACTACCAAAATCATAATATCAAATTTATATCTAATCATTCTCCATCATGTTTGCTAGAGTTGTTTCACATTTGATAGTAACCATGTTTCTAGTTCATACATATCCCAAAAAGTCCTAAAAAAAAAAATCTAGAAAGTCTGATAAAATCATAAAATTCAAAAAATATCTAAGTTGTATTGTCATATGTCATATGAAAAAATCCAAATACACATCATGACCAACAATTTTCCATTAAAATTCCATTTTAAACTCATAACACTTAGTTGAACTCATTTTATATCACTCATCATAATCCTGTAATCTTGATCAATGGTCACATCATAGCCACCCAGTTTTCATAATTCAAGCTCACTATTAGATCACATTATGAACCCAATCATTGTCAACCCATACAAACTTGAGTAAATCTTGTATAATCTCTTATTTGGGCTAGTGTTATAAAAATAAACATCGATTAGGATCAATCACAACCTATTCCAGTCATAGAAAAATAACATCTTTGTCAGTTTAAACTAACACTCATCAAAATTAACCAAGTCCAAATTTTTAGATTTAAGATAATCATCTAAGTCAAAAAATAAAACCTATGGTCACACTACCCTCTCATGCCTCAACAGTAATTGTATCCTAACCTAAAATAAAATTTTCTTAAGGACAAATTTTCCAAATATCATTACCCATAACATTTCAAGTGAAAAATTTGATCAAAGAAAGCATATTATTGGTTATCCCAAAAATCATAAAAATTTAACCTCTTCACTCATATTATTTACTACACGAAAACATAGTCACATTAGATAATAACTGGACACTCATCTTTTACAATTTCATGATAAAAACAAATAAGACATTAACTACATGATATGCATTTAGATAGGCATATTTTTCACTTGTATTATATTTGATGATGTTGACTCTTTATAATATCTTATATCATGTATATATTCATATCTTATTATCTAAATTTATTTTCTTGTCTACATCTATGATTTTGATTAGGCATTTTGCAAATATCTTTGTAAATAACTTTTGCCTTATCACATTGTCTTTTATTGTTTGTTCAATAGCATATGGAATACATCTCATCTTGGTTCCTTACACTAATAGTGCATAAATGCTATGTGATATATATACAATTTTTGTTTATAGTATTTGTATATTTTTAATTAGTATAATATGCACTTCAACAAAATGTCATCATGACTACATGAATTTTATTGTACATACTTTTCAATGATACATTTAAAATTATTATACAATATAAATGGATAAATACCCTGACAGCACAAATCCACCCACATCAACATTGTGTCATCATCAAATCCTTCAAATCAAATCATCAAACTTATTATCTAAAGTTCCTAAAAATCATATTGATCATTCTAGTTATTCTCAAAATGAAGTCAAAGCATCCATTAACTATATCCAATCAAATCAAATATATCCCATATCCACATTCGAATCCCATCATCTGTCAATCAACAAAAATCAAGTCTAGTCATCTATTCAACATCTAATCACATCTAAAAATCACGTTCATCACTAAACTAACAATTATGTCAACAATCTATCAAACTTAACAATATTCATTAGTCTACTTGGGGCAACTTTTGGACATCCTTTGCATCATCTCATCATCATGAATCACATACCTCTCTCTTAGGGGAAATAATTTGAACATAAGTTATTTATAAACTATGTATGAAGTGTTTCATAACATGGGGTGTTTAAGGTCATATCATCTACAATCATATCTATTTATATGATTATCCATCCTCTTCAATATCTTGTATCTCATAACCATTTTCACTTATGTCAATCTAGTCACCTATACACTCATTTACCTAAACTAGTTCATCCTATCCTATCTTTGCTCATCATGATGAATAATAATTAGTTCATGCATTCATAAAATCTTTGATCTATAATACCAATAATTAGTTGATCAATTAGTAAATCTAGTTGATGCTCATAGCTCTCCCTAGTATGTTTCTTTAAATGTAATACATCCAAAGCTCATGGAGTCATTCAATAAATTAATCCAAACCTATAGTTCTTCATGACATTTATCCTTGCCTAAGATATGTCCAAATATTATGAATTTACTTATCTACTCAAATTTTTTGCCTTCCCCCATTCATATTTCATTAACTAGGGCACATCCAAGTTTTTAACTTCATCATCTCTTGATACCTCACATGTGTTTTTTCCAAGGGAATTGAAAATATCAATGATATTTTAGTTCATATATTGGTATCCTTGCATCACATACATCACTAAAATTCACATCCACTAATATTGCATCCTTTTCATATGTTCCTCATTTTCTCACTCTTCCATCATTGCATTCTTACCTACCAGATTAAACTACATAATACTGAGGTCTTGTCACACTATATAGGTAATTCTCAATCACTCCTAAGTTATCAAGGATAACACAATGATAATAACTAATTATTCACCTTTATCCGTTAGTCACTTATCATATTCTATCATCATCAATTCACCTAGACTTTGAGCTACACCTATTAAATTTTTAATATATATTGTCAAATAATTGTCTTATTTAGATTGTATCTCTCCCCAACATGTGTCTTTGTTTAAGATATGTCTAAATATTCCAAATCATCAACAAATCTAAATTTTTAAATCTCCTTATCATGTGTCCTTACCTAGGATACATGTATATCTCTCAACCTTTTATCATCATCTTGTTACATTGTGTTTACATTTGGGTCCTATCCAAAGTTGTGACACCTTAATTTTTAATCCCTCATATACATATTTGTTTATGGATTCATAATTTTTTTAAATCTCATTTTTAATGTCATTATTATTATTTTTCATCACTTCTCCCAATTATCACCTTTGCATCATCCAAACCCATTTTCTCTATTCACACATCTCGAACATAATTTACTCTTTGTAATGTCCATATATACTTTCCCTCCCCACTTGTCCCCTCAAGGGGGAATCATCCATCATAACTTACATACATTCATCCAGAATCAATTTTATTCCTTTAAAGGCCATTACTCTTCTTCAAGTCAAAATTCAATTTCAATGAGGGGAGAAATGTATGTGGCTGAATTTTCTCAGTCTTATGTTTCTACTAATTTCATCAAATGTATCTAAATATTAACTTATCTAGTTGCCTAGTCATTATTATATGATTTATAACATTTATCTCGTCATTTATCAGCCCTATACCATCACATGATAATTACTCTTCTTACTAAAAGTCCAATTTATCACTAATCTAACTTATCTAATAGTTTTTTTGAATTTTAAATCCACACTTACTTACCCTCATCCAACCTTACTTTATCATAAAATTAATTTTTAAATCACTCCTAATAACCACTTTTTCATCCTTAGTAATCCTAAATGGAATCCAGAGTCATTTGAATTCTCTAGAGTCTTCCACACTTTTCCTTCCCTATAATTTTTTAAGGACTTTATTTTCATTGAAAATTCCTTGCCACCTCCTATATAACCATATGCATCCCTATGAAAATGAATATATAGGATGAAAAAATTATGATATCATGAAAAATATTTTATATTGTATTTAAACATCCATATCATCCATAACCAACATATTGTCTAAGTTTTGAGTCATAATACAATATAACAATTCAAACTATAAATCATCTACCTTGTTAAATAGGGGCACATCATTGAATTCGGAGGTAAATTGGATTCAACATTGGGGTATATTTATGTTATTTAAATTGGTTTTTACATTCAATTTACTTTCCTTACCCAATCATGATGATTTAAATGGAATATGAATGAATTTTACAAAATTTGGGTTAATTGAATTATCATTTAACATTTTTATTGTATTTATAAATTTTAACTAATACATAAATAAATTCACATTATGAAATTTATATTTAAATAAAAATTAACATCTTAATAACTTTTTATGGAATTTTCTAATTTGGTAATTTTTGAATATAAATTTGGCCTGACATATTAAATTTTTAAAAAGTTAAATTTTGGTGACAACATAAATTATTAAAGGAAGTCTCACTATATGAATTATTTACAGTCATATTATCCATTTAACTAGTAATAAATGTTTCACAATACTCAATTTATTCAAAATTTAATAGTCTATTTGTTCATTTTTTTTATTCGTCTTGAATATATCTCCATTTATTCTGTTCTTCCTTATTGGGAATATTAATGGACTCATAGTTAGTATTTGATATAGCGATATGTCTCTTTAGGCACTTCAACTTATCATTGTAATATTTATAAATAAAATAGTTATTAGAGTATAATAAGGATGTTATTGCATCCATAATTTATTTTTAAGAAAAAATTAACTTCCATTTTGTACTTATCTTGTTTTATTTTATCCTAGGTGTGGTCCTAAAACTTATGGTTCATGTTTTAAAATAGTTTTTTATCTTATATATTTTGTATATTTCCATTCCAAATTAATGATATATTTATCTAAAATATATTCTAATTAATTTTTTTTATTTACAATGGGTTATCGATATAATATTGGGGTCTTACAATGACAATGGTACTGAATGCCTCATATATATTTTATTTCTATGTTTAATAATATATTCATAAAATCCATTCCCAGAAGTAAATGTAAATTTCTTAAATGTTATAATTTTAATTTGGAAATAACCTTAATAAATCTTAGCTTGATTTGGTCTCCTACTTTAAGCTATAGTAGTCTGCTTTGTACCATGTTAAAGAAAATTAGTGGTTTATGATTACCTAGATATCCATTAATAAATATTTTTTTTATTAGTGGGATTCATCCCATAACCAAAAATTTCTGAGGTACTATTCTCTCTACTTCAGTCACTATCTTTGTAGATAGATCTTTTGACATGACTTTTTAAATTACCACTATGCCAACTTCTCAATTTCTCCATTATGTTCTTCTTGTTATGTGATTTAATCCTCATTATTTTCCATTAATTTATTATATTTTATTTAATTTTCATCCTTATTATTTTCCATTAATTTATTTTATTTTATTTAATTTTCATCCTTATTATTTTTACCTAAATATCTTTTCTTCATCATCATTTTTCTCTTGCCCTTCCTCCTTTTTTTCTCTATTTATTCTTTCATTATTTTCTACATCTTTCTTATCCTTATTTTTTATTTATTCATCTTGTTTTTCCTCTTCTTTTATTTTTATTTCGTCGTATATTTTTTCATTTTCTACATTTTTCTTTTCAATCCTTTTTTTCTCTACATTTTCTTGTTTTATTATTTACTTTCTATAGTTTTTATTTTTACACCTTTTCCTTCTATATTTATTATTTTTCAAAGTTTACTTTTTTTTTCATGTATTATGTTTCATGCATTTAATTTGTTTTATATTCCAATAACTTTTATAAATATTTAATATTTTGTGTATATGCTTATTCATTCTTATTAGGTCTTCTAATTTTTTTTCTTTCTCTAGAGTTTCATCTACTAAATCAATCTCTCATTGCATCCAAAATTTTGGTTTATAAAATATGTAGATCCTTTCCTTATCTTCCAGAGACCTTTACATTTATCCTATTAAATTTTATAATGTAAATTATTTATATTCCTCTATTTTTGTCTCTCTCACATTAATTTCTAGTTGAGAATCAAATACATATTTTTAGTATGTAGTTGAATATAATTGCATTGTATCATCTAGTGCATATGGGCCCATTTACACATAGTCCATCAACACCATTATTAATATATTATTTCCTTGGTATTTTTGTAATTCATACATATTTACCACCTATAAAATCCTTTATTTATGCATTCCTTAATTAATGTTGTAATTTCAAGCTTTTATTTCGTAGTATATTCTTACCCACTCTTATTATTATTTATATTCTTCTTCATTTTATGTTTCTATCTATAAATAAGAGTGATTTTTTCTTACCACATTCCTTTTATGTATTTAGCATTCCTTAATGTGTATAAATACTTCATTCTCATTTTCTCTCACTCATATGTAGAAGAGTCTCTTTAATGTCTTCTATAAATGAAGTACTATATATTTGGAGTTCCTCCTATTTTAAGATTTTCCTCCTCTTATCCTTTCATGTACCTTCCCCTTTCATAAATATTATTACTTGTCCTAAAGGAATATGGTGGAGTCTCATTTTATTCCATGTAATATTTCATAAGAACTTTTTATATTGTGTATTATTTCAAAACAAAACTTAGTATTTTCCTTGTTATATGTTCTATATAATGATATATTATTTTTCAATCCTATGGTGTCTCATACATTTTGACAACAATCGAGATTTATATGATATTGGTTGAAATTTTTATGGGATTTTTGGAGCCAATTTATTATTTAATTATGCCACTCATGAAGTTTAGTGATGTAGAGGTTTATCCAAATTTTCCTCTCATGATGTCTTATATAATGAATCACTATTATTTTGACAATTAGTTATTTTCACAACATGTATTTAATGTATATTGAGGTCAATGGACTAATTTTTGGTTATTGACACATTAATCATGTTTTTTTCATCCTTATGATAACCTTCTACCAAACATATATTCATTCTTTTGACAACTTTGTTTAAATGTAGTTTTCTCTTTACAACTTGACTATATTATAAATACTATAGTTCTAGGCCTATCATTTTGAAAATAGTATTAAATTGGTCTTTAAAACAATTGAACACAACATTTGAAAACCCATATTAAACTCTTCCATACATATGTGAAATTCATATATCAAACTTGAACCAATTTTTAACACATATTATTCTTGATATCTCAGTTGCAGATTTTCAACAAGGCATTTACTTGACTACATGGACCCATATTGTGACTTTATGACCAATCATTGGTTCCACAAAAATAGTGCTAGAAATTGATTTTCACAAATTTTAATACTTTACTAAGCATTAAGAATATTTTCTCATCAATGTCTTACTAACACTCATTATCACTGATAGAATGTGTATTGATCTGCTCATTCATAACTTACAAGATAAACATGCATAATTGGTTAATTATCATGTACAAATTCACTGGTCTTTGACCTCAATCATATCTTTCATTATTAATAATCCATTGGTACATTAAACTTGGTTTGTACATGCAAACCAAGAATATTGAAATGGAATCACATGCACAATCTTGAGAGACTTGGAGGAAGTTTGATTGATCAAGAAGCATAGAAGCTTCTTCTAACTTATTTGAGACTGCTATTTTTTCTTGACTCACACTCTGTGTCATAAATTTCTCTTGAAATAAAATCTAATGCACAAAGAATCATAATTTATCAGGGTTAAAATAACTTACCAATTTTCTCTAATAATGAAATAAACCTTCATTTCACTATCCTCTCTGCTTATGCAAACTCTATGGGTTGTTTGAAAAATACCAAACAACTTGAGAAATAATGAATAAGAACTTCAAATCAACTACATAGTTCCATTCACACAAAATAGAGAATTCACACATTTGAATATTTTCCATTATCATCCAATACAATTTATTTTGTATAGATTTATGAATATTCACCAAACACAAACTTCTTTAACTAAAAATACAATGTTTAAATCATATAGATGACTTAACTTATTGATATTTCACTTAGAATTCATGCACATAAAATTTGATTAATAGGAAGTTGGTACACATATGAATTCTATTTACCCTTCCTTGACAATCTAATATAATTAATTTTATGTATTAAATCAAAATAATATTCAATACTCATTTAACTATTCCTAAAAAAACTAAACCTCTTGTTTTTGCGTATAACCGAGAACTTGAATTTGAAGATTTCTCATTTTTATAAATATTTCAAGAACTTTTCATCCTAATAAATCTCTATAAATAACCATGAATACCTATGTTACAAACATGGAACTTGCATATTCTTGAAAAAACTATTTTCCTTAGAAGAACAAATAACAAAGTTACATGATATATAAAAGCACACACTTATTCATTATGTTGAAAAGTTCCTTTAAACATAAAAGCCTCCCATTATTACTCAATATCCACACACATATCCTTGGTATTTATGTCTATCATACATGTATAGGCCTAGAGACCTCATTTCTATCTCTATGTTATATAGACCTCAAGGTCTGCAATCACACCCTTACAATTACATACAACATGCTCTTATCTTCTACTCTATTCATCTTTATTTTCATTATTTAATGGAATAAAGCTTTATTATCTCATAATGTACTATCTAATATTTAATTATAACTCTATATATTCTTCTTTCAACAACTGATTTGATAATTAGTATCCACCAACATTGGTCTCTCCTTTTAACAATTATGCCTTATTAGGATCCTTATACATTGAATTGTCTTTAAGAAAACTTTTATATTGAATGTGTAGGATAAACATCTAATCCCAAGTATTAATATCCTATCACATTCAAATTTAGATTTATATATGGATGGAAAATTAATAAAGACCTTTTAAACACCCTAAACACCTATTGAAACCTATAGGGCTCCTTATTACATCACATGTCCCTTCTAATGCCTTCCATTTTCAATTTTTATAAACAATGTCTTTTTGGAGGGAGATATTTATACAACCAATATGGATATTTACAAGAAAGATAGAAACCTGAGAAGAGTTCCTCTTTGTAACCCTTTAAAACTACATAATAATTTTATGTAAAAAGTTGAAGGTGATGCTCCTGCATTGGACTTCCCGTGTAGAAGAATTTTGAACTCGAACTCAATGTTGTCCTTTCTCTTTTTTGAGTTATACACTTGTTCCTATTGTTTACTCCTTGTTGACTGGTCCTCTATAACCAACTATTCATAAATATGAACATGTGACATTTCTCCACACTTAGAGATCCTCCTTGGTTCTTTCTTCCAAGCTAATCTTACATTAAAAATAAACTTATCAAAGAAACAAATCACTTTTTCATTATAAGCATGCTCCCCATGCTTTACTTTAGAGATGATTTATTTAGGAAGTCAATTTTTCTCTAATTATTAAATTTTTTCCTCTTTCAAGGTTTGATTCAATAAAAATTTCTTGGTTCTCTTCAATTAAAACTTCTACCTAAATTACAATAACTTATACTTGATCTTCATTTGGTAGTTTACTGATCTTACTGCTTCCTAAGGTAGTTTCCTTCAATTAACGAAAATTTATAATGAATCCATCAAGGTATTCCATGTTTATTATAGAATAAAAACTATGATTCAATCCATCAAATAACTTATCCATGCATTCATTTGACAAATTTTTTATTTTTGGAAACAAATCAGCTTCCTCATGTGTGGCATTGATTACCTGCAACTCCTCTTCTACAACATCATTTTGTTAATATTATTTTTGCATGAGCTCATTTCATGGCTCAGAAAGTCCACCTACATATACAACATTAAAAGTAACATTAAATTTAAAAATTTGAGTTGAAATTACCTCATTGGCTTCTTCCTTTGTTAGCACCAATTCTTCTCCTTCTTGGAGAGAGGCTAAATTTTTTTCTATGGCCTCCTCATATTCATTTTTATCTTCCACTATAAGCATATATTTTAATTATTCCAAAACCTTAGAAGTCTTTTGTATTTTCCTTTCTTCTTTCATCAAATAAACCATTTTATATCTCCTTGTTTGTATAAGTAACATTATAAGCCTCTTTACTCTTTTACATACCTTTAATCCCACCTCTTGAAATTTTGTTATTCCCACACTCTGTATTGGGAACATTATCACTACCAATCTTTCTCTTATTTTCTTAATTTTATCTTGGACCTCCATTTCTATCATCACTCTATGTTTTTTATTTATTTTGGTTTCTCTTTTCTAGTAGCCTTTCCATCTATCTCTCTTTCATCTCTTTAAAGATTCAACTAAGTCCAATTCACCTTAGTCTTTTGGCTATCTTCTGCAAGTCTTCCTTATTGGATTATCTAGTATATATTTCACTGAGATATTTAAATTTATTACAACCTTACTTGGCTTATGATTACTAACCACCTATAACTCTCTTTGTAATATATTGTATCAAACTTGTTACTACTACAACCATAACCTGTCAATCAAACTTAAAAATTAATATCTGATCTAAAAGTAACCTTTATGAATATATCAATCACATTATCAAAATAATCAATATTTTAAAACCTTTATCCTTCAATATGAAATAAAATATAAATTCCAAGATCTTCACATTTTAAAACACTCTTGTTACCTTATTCTGCAATCTCTCAAAATATGATCCTATAATTTTGGACAATTTGTCAACTTCCTCACAAAAGTTTTTTTACTATTATGCAATTTCAAAATTGATTCATTTTCAAAATAGAATTACTCTACTTTGATACCATTAAAGGATGTAAAGGTTTATCCAAAATTTCCTTTGATGATATCTTATACAATGAATCACTATTCTTTTAACAATTAGTCATTGTTACAATATATATTTAATGGATATTGAGGTTAGTGGAATAATTTATGGTTATTGACCCATTAATCATGTTTTTTCATCCTTATGACAAACTTATACCAAAAATATATTCATTATTTCGACAAATTTGTTTAAATGTAATTTTATTTTTACAACTTGACTGTATTCTAAATACTACAATTTCAAGCTTGTGATTTGTGATAGAAGTAGTAAACTATTATTTAAAACAATTCAACATAGCTTGTGAACACCCGTATTGAACTCTTCCATACATATTAGAAAATATTATATCAACCTTAAATAACTTCTTAACACATACTATTCTTCATATCTCTATTTCTCTTTTTGAATAAGGTTTTTAATTGACTATGTACATCCATATTGTGACTTTAGTGTCGATCACTGTTTCCACAAAAATAGTGCTAGAAATTACTTTTCACAAATACATATGCCTTACTGAGTATTAAAAATAATTGATTATAAATGTATTACTAACACTCATTATAACTGATGAAACATGTACCAATTTGCTCACACACAACTTATAAGATAAACATGCCTTGTTGGTTACTTATCATGCATGAATTCACTAGTTTTTTACCTCAATATAACTTTCATTCTTTTTAGTTCTTAGTAATCCATTGACAATTTTAACTCAATTTATACATGCATACTAAGAATCCTGAAATGGAATCACATACACATTATTATGGGACATGGATTAATTTTGCTTGATCAAGAAACACAAAAATTTCTTCTATCCATTATAAGACTATTATATGAGAATGAGTCCTGATTTTGACTCGACTCACACTCTATGTCACAAATTTATTTTGAAATAAATGCCAATGCAAAAATAATCTTAATTTTTTATGGTTACAAGAACTTATCAGTTTTCTCTAATAATGAAATCAACCTTCATTTCATTATCCTATCTGCTTATGCATACTCTATGGTTTGCTTTCAAAATACCAAATGACTTAAGAAATAATAAATAAGTACTTTAAATCAACTATAGATGTCTAATCATGTAGACTAGAGAATTCACACATTTGAATTTTTTCCTTTATCATCTAATATATTTTATGTCATATAGAGTTACGACTGTTCACCATAGGTAAATTTATTTAACTACAAAGACAATGATTAAATCATATAGATGATTGAACTTATTGCTATTACTCTCAATATTCACACACACACAATTTGGTTACTAGGTAGTTCGTACACATATGAATTAGATTTACCCTTCCTTTCGAATCAACTATAATTACTTTTATCTATTCAATAATTAAATATTCAATACTCATTTCACTATTCCCAAACAAACTAAAACTTTTGGCTTTGTTCAAAACTAAGAACTTGTATATGAATATATCTCATTTTTATAAAGATTTAAATATATTTTCACACTAATAAATATCTATACGTAACCATGAATAACTATGTTAAAAACTTGGAACTCACAGAATCTTGAAAACACTATTATTTTTTAGAAGAACAAATAACATAGATACATGATATATAAAATCACACACTTTCTTATTCATCAGGTTGAAAAGTTCCTTTAAACAAAAAATCCTCCCCTTATTGCTCATATCCACATATATATACTTATTATTGTTGGCTATCATAAATGTATAGGCCTAAAGGCCTCATTCCTATCTCTTCCTTATATAGAACTAAGGGTCTGTAATAACACCCTTACAATTACATACAACAGGGTCTTATCTTCTACTCTTTTTGTCCTTTTCTTTATCTTAATTATTTAATGGAATAAATATTTATCATATCATAAATTAATATCCAATCTTGAGTCCTAACTCCATAGATTCTTCTCTCAACAACTCATTTTCTAATTAAGCTTCACCTACATTTGTCTCTCTTTTTAATATTGATGCCTTATTAGGATCCTTCTACATTGAATTATCTTTAAGACAAATTTGATTTTGAATGTGGATGATAAGCATCTAATCTTAAGTATTAGGATCCTATTCACTTAAGTCACATTCAAATTTAAATTTCCATTTGGAGGGAAAACTAGTAAAAACCTTTTGAACACCTAATGAAACCTATAGGTCTCCTTATTACATCACATGCCCCTTCTAATGTCTTACATTTAATATTTTTGTAAACGTTGTACTTTTAGAGCTAAATATTTATACAACAAATATGGATATTTAAAAGCAATATGGAAGCCTGAGAAGACTTACTTATTTCAATAACACTCTCTAAAACCACACAATAACTTTATCTCCAAAGTGGAAGGTGATGCTCCTACATTAGACTTCCCGAGTATAATTTTTTTGAGATCCATCTCAAATGTTTTGTTTCTATTTTTACAGTTATTTACTTGCTATTTTTATTTAATACTTATTGATTTATCCTCTATAACCAATTGTTCATAAAGATGAACATGTAACATTGCTCCACGCTAAGATATCCTCCTTGGTTCTTTCTTCCAAGCTATTCCTTCATTCAAAACAAACTCATCAAAGACACAAATCAATCTTTCATTATAAGAATTCTCACCATGCTTTAAATTAGACATGGCTTCTTTAGGAACTTGATTTTGCACTAATTTTAAAATTTGTTCTTCCTTGAAGGTTTGATATGCAATCAAAATTTCTTGGTCCTCTTCAATTAAAACATCTACAATAACTTGTATTTGATCTTCATTTGACAATTTACTTATCTTATTGCCTTCTAAGGTAATTTCATTCAAGCAAGTGAACTTTATAATGAATCCCTCTAGATATTCCATGTTTCTTATAGAATACAAGCTATGAGTGAATCTATTAAATAACTTATCCATACATTTATTTGACAAAATCTATGCTTTTGGAAATAAATCAGCTTCTCGATGTGTGGCAATGGTTACCTAGAACTCCTTTTCTACAACATCATTTTTTTCATCTTCTTTTTTAATGAAATCATTTAATGGCTTATAAATTTCACCTACATATAAAACATGAAAAGAAACATTAAATTTAAAAATTTGAGGAAAAATTACCTCATGGGCTTCTTCCTTTGTTACCACCAATTCTTCTTCTTCTTCTTCTTGGAGAGAGGCTAGAATTTTTTTCTATGGCCTCCTCATCCTCATTTTTATCCTCCACATAAGAATCCCTTTTAATTATTCAGTGACCTTATAAGTCTTTTATCTTTTCCTTTCTTTTTTCACCTAGGAAACCAATTTTTTTCTCCTTCTCTGTATAAGTAACCCTATAGGGCAATTTGTTGTTTTCCTTAACTTTATGCCAACGTATTGGATTTTTTTTGTTCCCACACTCTCTATTGAGAACTATATCAATGCCAATCTTTCTGTTATTTTCCTAATTTCATTTTTGACCTCTATTTTTTTCATCACTCAATATTTTTTTCATTGTGGTTTCTCTTTTCTAGTAGCATTTCCATCTGTCTCTCTTTCATCTCTCTCATACCTTACCTAGGTATGTTTCACCTTATTCTTTTCACTATCTTATCCAATTTTTCCTTCTTATATTATCTCTTAGATATTTCACTGTGATCTTTATCATTGTTCAAGCCTTACTTGGCTTATGATTGCTAACCACCTATAACTCTCATTATAATATCATGTAACAAACTTGTTAGTATTTCCACCACAACCTATCACTCAAAATTAAAACTTTATGTGTTATCCAAAAGAAACCTTTATAACTATATAAATTACTTATCAAAATAATCAATCTTTTAAAACCTTTATACTTCAATTTACAAAAAAATATCAACTTCAAGAGCTTCACATTTTAATGCAATCTGGTTACCTTTTTTCTGCAATCTCTCCAAATCTAATCATTTACCTTTAGATAATTTGTTAACTTTCTCGCAAAAGTTCTTAACTATTATGAAATTTCAAAACTGAATCATTTATAAAAGAGCATTCCTATGTTTTGATACCATTAAATGATGTTGAGGTTTATGTAAATTTTCCTCTCATGATGTCGTATTCAATGAATCATTATTCTTTTGAAAATTAGTCATTTTTACAACATGTATTTAATGGATATTGAGGTCAGTGGACTAATTTATGATTATTAACCCATTAATCATGTTTTTTTCATCCCTATGAGAACTTTCTACCAAACATCTATTCATTATTTTTACAACTTTGTATAAATGTGGTTTTCTCTTTACCACTTGATTGTATTCTAAATACTTTAGTTTTAAGTCTATCATTTTTGGCAATAGTATTAAAATGGTGTTTAAAATAGTTCAACATAACTTGTGAACACCCTATTTAACTCTTACATACATTTGTGAAAGTCATATATAAACCTTGAATCACTTCTTAACACGTACTATTCTTTATATCTTTGTTGCATATTTACAACAAGTCATTTACTTGACTATGTGCACCCATCTTGGGACTTTAAAACTAATCACTGGTTCCATAAAAATAGTTCTAAAATATAATTTTCATAAATTTGAATATCTTACTAAGTATTAAAAATATTTTCTCATCAATGCCTTACTAATACTCATTATAACTAAGGAAACATGTACCGATATGCTCATTCACAACATATAAGATAAACATGCATCACTGGTTACTTATCATGCATAAATTCACTTGTATTTGACCTCCATCATAGATTTCATTATTTTAATTTGTTAGTAATCCATTGATACTTGTAACTTGGTTTATACATGTAGACCAAAAATATTGAAATGTAATCACATGCACATTATTGTGGGACTTGGAGTATGTTTACTTGATCAAGAAACACAAAAATTTCTTCTACCTAATTTGAGATTGATGTATGTGAACATGTCCTAATTTTGACTTGATTCACAGTCATTATCATAAATTTCTCTTGAAACAAATACTAATTCACAAAGAATCTTAATTTCTTATGGTTACAATAACTTACCAGTTTCCTCTAATAATAAAATCAACTTTCATTTCATTTTCCTCTCTAATTATGCATACTCTATAGATTGGTTGAATAATATTAAACAAATTTAAAAATAATGAATAAGTACTTCGAATCAAATTTATAGGTTTGTTCAAATAGACTAGAGAATTCACACATTTGAAAATTTTCCTTTATCATCCAATACAATTTATGTCATTCAATGTTATGACTATTCACCAAAGACAAAGTACTTCAAATACAAAGATAATGTTTAAATCAAATATATGACTTAACTTATTGATATTTCACTCAAAATTCGTGCACACAAAATTTGGTTACTAGGTAGTTGGTACACATATGATTCAATTTACCCTTCCTTGCCGATCCACTATATTTCCTTTTATCTATTAAATTAAAATAATATTCTATAATTGTCGTACTATTCCCAAAAAATCTAAACCTCTTGGTTTTGTTCAGAATTGAGAACTTGCATATGAGGATATCTCATTTTTATAAAAATTTCAAGAAATTTTCATAATAATAAATCTCTATATAGAACCATCACTAATCATGTTATAAACATAGAACTTGAAAATTATTAAAAACAATATTATTACTTATAATAACAAATAACAGAGATACATGATATATAAAATACACACTTACTTATTCATCTGGTTGAAAAGTTCCTTTGAACACAAAATCATCCCCTTGTCACTCAATCTCCACATACATATCTTTGGTATTACTGACCATCATACATGTACAGGCCTAAAGGCCTCCTTTGTATATCCTCTTTATATAGACCTAAAGGTTTAAAATCATACCCTTACAATTACGTACACCATGCTCTTATTTTCTAATATATTCATCCTTTTCCTTATCTTATTTCTTTAATGGAATAAAGCTTTAACATCTTATTACTGACTATCTAATCTTGAATTCTAACTATGTAGATTCTTCTCTCAAAAAATCATTTGATAATTAGGCTCCGCCTAAATTAGTCTCTCCTTTTAAAAAGTATGCCTTATTAGGATCCTTCTGTGTTGATTTGTCTTTAAGACAACTTTGATATTGAATGTGGAGGATAAAAATCTAATCCCAAGGATTAGAATATTATTCACTTAAATCAGATTCAAATTTGAATTTATATTTTGATGGAAAACTAATAAATACATTTTGAACACCCTAAACACATAATGAAACCTGTATGGCCTTATTACATCACATGTCCCTTCTAATGTTCTACATTTTCAATTTTTTTCAACATTGTCTTTTTGGAGGGAATTATTTATACAAAAAATATGGATATTTAAAAGCAAGAGGGAAGCTTCAGAAGACTTACTTATTATAATATCACTCTCTAAAACCACAGATTAAATTTATGTACAAAGTGGAGAGTACTGCTCATGCATCATTTGGTAACATAGGGCTATAAAGTGCTCTTTTATCACCTATAATTAACTCTTCCACTTTTTATTTAAATAATTCATAATGTAGGGAATAATTAGGTGTTATTTATTATCAAAATTATTTATATATAATTTATCATTATCTAGGATATACAAAACTTCAATGTACATTATTAATGCACTCTTCCTACAAGGATTCTATACCTCCTAATTACCATTCATATAATCAGTATTTCCTAACCCAATATGTTTTATATTTCTCCCTCCTTTTTATGTTGTGCCTCTAAGTGATTATTCACTTTTATATCTTGTGGCATGTGAAACAAAATAATTTGCTGGACTAAAATCTATTAGTAAGGTATATTTAAAATAAATAACAAGAACCAAAAGGACACATTTAGACCAAAATTTATGGTTTCTTATTTTCATTATTTCAAGATCCTGTATATACTGATTACAAAGTGTGGTACATAGATTATAATTCATCTCACATTTTACTATGTCCCATGCATTATAAATGTTATTTTCCATATAATAATCATCTTTTTTAATGTAGTAGAATTTCAATATTGTTACTTTCATTACTTATTGACTTTTGGGTTTTCAGATACCATGAAAGAAAAGATCCCTCAAGTTGGATTATGTTCTCATGAATAATAGAAATAATTTAATACTCATATATTTTTTACTATCATAATTATCATAAGTATGCACTTGGTTGAAAAACTTGGTCACTCTATAGATCACTGCAATGGTGATGTTGTAATGTCTATACAAATATAAAACATATTCATGAGCAATTTTTTAACAATATCTTTATTTTTATTCATAAAATTATCAAGAATGTGAATTAATTGGAAATATTTCACATTATCCACTAAATTATTTATACCAATACTTCTACTTCATTTCTTAAGTCTATTGATTTTTTTTTTAATCATTTCTAGGTAGTCTAACTCTATGTGAAGGTGGGATCCTTATTAGAATTTTGAGTGAATTATTTTATAAGTGTCTAGGTATTTAGATACTATAATAAGAACACTTGATAAAGTGCCTTATATATCCATTTCCTCTAAATTTTAAAAATTATTTTCATAATTTGTCCATTTAATGTACTAAACTTTGAAATCTATAAATATCTCCATTTATGTGCTTCTACTTTCCCTTTGATATTGATGGGATTTTCTTGGTGTTCTTGGTAAATAAAATATTGTAAAGTTTTTTTTAGAAGATATTGTTTTTAGATGAAGGTAAAATTAAATTTATAACATTTCATATTTGGAAAATTTGTATGGGATAAATAACCAATTTACCCTCATTAATTACTTATATGTATTCCCCTTCCTTCTACATAAATTTTTACTCATTGTTCTTTACATCCTTATCCTAAAGTCACTCCATACTTCTCACTATTTTTAAAACATTTTTATTTTTTTTAACAATTGGCCATTTTATTGGTAATCCATCTTTGTTTCAATTAAATAGATAAAAAATTCACTATGAAAAACAAATGCTTCTTCACTTTTATTCATGGGAACTACTATTTTCTAGTTTTTTAGTTTCACTCATTTTTTACATGTTGTTTACTAGTTTTAAAAATTAACTTTATGTGTGGGTCGGGTGGGGGGGTGGGGGTGGTAATTCCTTTTGTCATTTTACCATAGTTTTTATACTTCATTTTTTTTCCATTTTCCATTTCTTTCCAAAATTACTTTTATGTTGTAATATTGTTTTTATTTATTTTTAATTTATACAATATTTTCTAAATTATTTTATAATGTTATGTATAAAGAATGTTCTTGCATTTTCCTATATGTTTCCACCCTCATTTTTTCCCTATATTACCTTCCATATTTTACCACATTATTATGCAGTGTATGAACTTATCATTGGAATGTTTACATCTCCTATTATTAACATTACATTGATGTGGGTTTTACGTACAGAAAGGAAAATTGTAAGGTAGACTATAGTGTTTTATAGGGTTTTATGTAAACAACTTGGAATAGGAATAGTTGTGAATAGAATAATTACTTACCTCAGATGATTCATATATGACATGAGTGTAGATATAATTGATATGGATGGATTAATTATTTTTCTAATATAAAGTGGGAAAAATCAAAAGAAAACTCAAAAAGAGTGAAGGGTTGAGCAAAAATGAAGTTTTGCAGGTTAAGAATAGATGAAACCTTTCTAAACTAGAATTTGAAATATAGGTAAGACAAGTGAGTCATAAACAATGCATGATATAAGTTTTTACTAGTATAAAAATCACTTAAACATAGTTAGGAGTCTAAGAAATCAAAATATTGTGAGCTTCAATGCACATAGGTAATGGTTGTTACATTTGTAAGATTATAGATTCACATATACAAAGGTAAATTATGATTACTATGTAGAAAAGTATTCAAATTAGGAATAACACAATTTAAATAGATATATTGAGAGAAACACTGATACACAACCCAAAAAATAAATTAACATAGTGATGGAACTCCTTCAAACAAATGCAAGTTTTGGAGAAGATCAAGTTTTGCACAACAAGACAAGTTGTAAAATATTCTTCATAATTTATTATTTAACATGGTATCTAATTTTATCCACCCGTTTGAATTTGATGGATAAAACTATATATATAATGGGATGGAGACTCCCCATATCTCAAGAAAATTTTAAACATACATTGTCTAACAATAGACTTCATTCTTAAACTCATGTACAATATACATGTTTACAAGGTGATCATAAATAATAATTTTTCCCAAAAGTAAAGTCTAAGTAAAAAAATAACCCACCTAAAGATAAAATCAATTTACAATTGGAACATGTAATTAAAAAAAAGCTATCTATGATGTGGTAGTACTCATAGCAACTTGCATGCTTGTAGTAGATATTATAGTTTTAGTTACAACTAAAATTTTCACTGATGTAATTGTATTAGTGAAAGTGGGAAATGACACATAGATAGGTCTATTTTAGGTGTGTGCTAACATATATTTCAGGGCTTGAGTTTGAGTGCCTTATGAAGGTGATAATGGTGCCTCTACTATCCAAGTTAGCTTTTTGTTACCTCTATTTTTAAATATAAGGTAAGGCTAGATAGAAATAATTAAGAGTGGTTCCTAAATCAACTAAAAACCTTTAAAAATATTATGGAAGGTTTTCCATCAACTTTAGGTGCATGAATGATGCATCTCTAACCTCCAAATATAGAGTCGCTATTTTATTCACCTTAGTTATATTGAAATTCACTTGTTACATGATTTATTCATTAGATTTATGAATTTTTTACTCAATTTAAGATTGAAAAATATCAATTACATTTAAGATAAGGTCCTAAAAAAATAGGCTTATAAACTAATCACCCGAGAAGAGAACTCAAATTTTTAGCTCTCATATCTTTCAATATTTATATTTTATCTATCTCATGACCTATAAATTATTTTAATAAAGCTAAAATATCTTCATGTTAGTGAATTAAATATATCTCTTAGTGCCCATGTGATTTTTATCCAATGCAACCTCTAGTGTTGGTATTAGATTTAGATGGGCTATTTTTACTTAGACTTTACTTTCCTTGTTTCATGGCTTAGGAAGTTGAGCTTACTTTCCACACCATTCATTTTATTTTATTATTGAGATATATCTCCCCACATTGGCTAGGATTCATCATTTTTATACATTATTAATATAGTAACATCATAACAAATTTGAAATGTACCCTTACATTGTTAAAAATTTCTTTTTGAGCTTGAATGGTGTTTATTTATTGTAACATCTACTTCAACTAGTCATAAATCTTAGAAATATATTTTATCACTCTCCCTATTGCATATAACAAACTCTAAGGATCATCCTTATATTGATTTAGGCCTGATGGGTTTACCATTATATTTTCTATTAAGAATAAGATATCTTCTCTCTGATCTAGCTCAACACTATGGCCTTCCATTATAATAGTTTTCCTTTTCATTGTTATGAATTTTTTTGCTTGCCTATAAACATGCAAGTCTATTAATGGTTGCTAAAGGACTATAAAATCATTGATGCACTCTTCATGTTATTATAACCTTTGTATCTAGGAGGGGACTTGCACCATAGCTTGGGATTTTACTTGCTCTATTAATGTAGGGGTAAAATAAAGAGATTTCTTTATGGGACATATTAAAACTAGAACAAGTTCATTGAAGTGGTAGTGTAGGAAATTACAGGGAAAAAGGATTGGAATTCCTCTATAATATGAACTTATTATAGGTATGTGTATTAATATTATATTTTATCTAGTCACATACTCTATACACTGAAAATGTGGAATAAGTTTGTTAGTGTGTACCAGTCCATTAACATATCTATTTATGTAGATAGGTTGGGAGGTGTATCTAGTGAAGTAAAAATGAAATTATCCACTAGCTTCAGAAAAATATTTGGCTCTATAGGTTGTGGGTTATTTCTACTCAAAAATAAGTAAGTCATAAGGGTTCTAATCAAATTATGCATGTAACTTGTAACTAATTTATGCCAACCCAAGTAGTAGTAGTGGTAGGGGATAATATAGTAGTTTGATAAATAGGAGGAAATTCATAAATTAGAGGACCTTGGGATGTGTTTGGTAAAACTACTCTTATGGGTTCATGTGTCTCATTCAATTATCTCAAAGAATGGGAAGAATGCAAACTATCCAATGTAACTATGGAAAATTAAATAAGTAACAAAGAATGTAAGACTTGAGTGCTAATAATTTTAGAGAAATCTAGGGGAACATCTTATGATTTAGTTATTGTTTGAGTGGTCTCAGGTGGAAAGGTAGGTGGTGTACTTGATAACGATCCTTGAGTTGATATTTCTTGTTTAGTTTTTGTATTACTTTTTTCATCTCCTTTTTTGCTCGATAATGACTCAACTACCACCGAGTCCACTTTTTATTTCTGAATCCCTTCATAATATAAACCTCTCTCTATTTTTTTGATTCATACTCTTCTTCTTCATCTTAATATGTATCCTTATAATGTTTATTTCCATCAAGCTCTATCTCTTCTTCAGATACCCACTCTTCATCTTCAAATTTAATTAGTGGTGGCCATATATGCACCTTTTATCCTTATTATTGTGTAATTTATCATGGTTCCTCCTCAATATCCCTCTTATACTCCTCATACAAAGGTGATCATGTAAAAAACAATACTTTACAAGGTCTCTCTTCTTCTTATGTGAGCATATGAGATATAAGAGGGCTCCTTGGTTTCCTTTGATAGATTCTTAGAGTTTGAAGAGGAGTAAAAGATGAAAATAAAGTGGGTTGGAATGGGCCATGAGATGATAAGGTAGAATTTGGTTGGAAATGGATGAATTCATGGGTGAGGTTAAAGGTTGTGATGTTGTAAGAGTTAGTGATAAAAGGGGAAAAAGAACTTGTTACAAAAATAATGGATACATTGTTATTTCAATTTGTAAGTGGAGGCATGGGTGTGAAAAAGAATAGGCATATATGCACCCTAGTACTTGATTATTACCCTAATTTATTTATATGGTAAGGATAAGTATAAAAAATTTAATGTGTTATGGATCCTTCAGAAACAATAATGCTATCTTGGAAATTCCATTCTCTAGATGGACTAACTTCTTCATGCATACCAATTTATTTCAATACATGTATTTGAGGAAGAGGTCAACGAGTTGATGTGGAAATACATTATTCATTATCAATACTCTTATACATTATACATTATCCATACATTATAAATACATTATACATTATCCATTGTCATACTCCTATTAACATTTTAATGATACACATCCTAATAGAAACTTTACATTCATTTTCACTATTTATGAAAATAAATTCATGAAAATAAGGAATTTTATATTTTATTTCATAGTTTTCCAAGTGTTCTCTAACATTATTTCTATGGTTTTAGTATTTGAAAGGTTTCACCTTTAGATCATAGTGCATTCTGATCTTGCCCACATAAGTGAGACATTCATACCTTAGGTATTTAATGTGGTTGATGTTGAGGGGTATTATATGCATGGATTCTTGTCTAATATTCCTTGTATGAACATATATAATATATATTTAATATATAATAATTTATTTCTATGCCATTTTATATGTGATGAGTTGTGGTAGATATAAAGGTTGCATTATGGTTCTTTCTACCCTAATTATGATACACTCTAGATAAAACCATTATTCACCTATTTTTTTGAGAGTGTTATTTATATGATAAAAAAACCTTATCCTATTTCTACCATATATCTATTGATACACCATAGGATAAAATAAATTATATTAACTTCTTAATCTACCTTATAAACCTATTTACATGAATGATATTAAATTCATCGCAAATTTTGTTCTTAGAGTACTTTGTGGAAGGATCCCATGGTTATTTACAGGATGAATGGAATGTGGTAGTTATGGAATCCTAAACATATGATATCATATATAAATTTACATCATGTAATTTGTATGGGTTATTAATGTGATAGATCAAGTTGAAACTAATGATTTCACCCAGGAAATGATTTTTCTTGCATTCAGAATTATGTCCAATAATGGAACCCATATATCTTGGACGTAAGAAATGTTATGGAACCCCTACATTCAATTAAATATATCCATGTAAATACTTATTCTTATATTGAATTATGATATGGGGATATAGTAAACTAGGAATCTAATGGCAAAGCTACATGGGTTCTCAACCTAATGTTGTAATTTATTAGGGATTTAATTTGTGAGAAGCCATAAATTTGACCATGGCTTGGGCATAAGTGAGATTAGGGATAAGAATATTATATTTATTTTCAAATTAATTTAAGCTAATATAAGCCACAAGGTGGTATTAATCATATGGTGTAATAATTTTATAGTAATTTGGTCATTTGCAACTAAATCAATGAATAAGTCAATACAATATGTAGACCAATATGTAGACCAATTACCTTGATCACCAAAAGGACATATTTTCATCTCTATATGATGATAAATAATTTTTTTTCTTCCATATATAGCTTTGTATACTCCACTTCATCCCAAATAGCTAAATAATGTTTGAACTTGTGTTGTAATACTAATGAATCTAATATTATGTCTATGTAACCAGTTGTGCCTAAAATTTAACACATTGAGGGAGAAGGGTAATTTTAGATGTGGAATGAATTGAAAATTTTAAGGTATTTTTTGTTTTTTAGAAGTTTAGAGTCTTTGAATTTCTATAAAACATGAATTCACACTATGCACAAGTTAGCTAGAAGTCAATATGATTCAATCTCACCTTTGCATTGAATGTATTAATTTAAAATCATAATCACTATTGATTTAATGAATTAGGTTTCCAATTCATGTGAATTAACGGAAATAATAACCTTCACATCATTCATAATATAGTTTTATTATTTTAAGTTTGATTTCATAATGACATATTTAGTGGGTCTTATTTCCATGTGCCTTTATTTTACTACTCACATGTGCCTTGTCATTTTAATATGATAAATGTCCCATTTTTGTATTATCCATCTTTATACTCATGCTATTACAGTCATTTGTTTGATCTTAGGTACACATGTTTTCATATCACTCATCTACTAGTGAATATACATTGGATCATTGTTCTTTATTTATTCTAGCCATGGGCTTCTGAGATGATGACACTTGGCAAGATATGTATGATTTAAAGCATGAAACATTTAATTATACATTTTGTATGATATATGTTGGTGGGATTTAATCACATGGATTGATCTCACTATTTTGTATAGATCCTTTTGATTTTACATTTTTACCTTATATATGGCAATCTATAAATGCCTGAGGTGATGACACTTGGTGAGATATCAAGGATTTAATTTCTCAGATGATTGTATAATCTAGGTTCATTGACATCATCTACTTGAAATCAGATTTCAAGAGATGATGACATGTGGTTTTCATTTCTGTACCTACCTAGATGATTTTATAACATGTACTTTTATGCTTGGCCGTTAGGTTCATGAGATGATGACACATAGACTATTATTTATTGTTCCACTTGATCGAATGATTATACAACATTTAATTTTGTGCTTGGGCTCCAAGTTCATAGGATTCTAAAATTTGGATGTCTATTGTGACTCTCAGACATGAAACCTTTTAGAATTTGTATAAGTATGAGATAATTTTTGAAGGGCTCGATAATGCCACTTGGCATGATCTAGGTAACTTGAATAAAAAGAATACTTGGTTAGTCATATAAGGCTATGAATAATATGATGGCACTTGGATAGATCTAAAATATCTCATGGATTATTTAGAGTAACCTACAAAGGAGAAAATACAAGTGAGGATAAATTAGAACTTTACATTGTTAGTCTCATTAATGCATTAAATTGAAAGATTGATATTGAGTAGATGTTTCAAAAGTAGGGAAAAGAATCAAAAGTGTTAGATAATTCATGAATTAGATCCAATATTTGATTTTCACTCTTTTTACAACCTTTAATAATAAATTTAGACTTTGAATGTAATCTTATGCAGGTTTTCACTTGATTAATATCATATTTACTAAGGTAAATATGGACCAATAGCAAATATGTCTTCATAAGATGGGTTTGTATTGGATTTTAGAGAATGGGGTGTCTTGGTCACAAAAAGTTGTAACTTATTGGGGAAATTCTCTAGATCATTTTAGAACCTATAACCTTTGTTAATGCACCATCATAGGTCTTTGGTGCTAACTAGAAAATACTAAGTGAACCAATAAATTACAAAGGACTCCAAATTTTTTCATGAAACACACTAACCCTTTTCATTCATGGGATCTTTGTGTGATTTTATGATATTCATTTCATCTCTTATTATGAGAGTTTTTATAGAAACATGGACATACATTGTCGGTTTTATTTTTGATTTCTATTTTTATTTCAATAATAATAAGGGAAACCTGGTAAATATTCTTCTACCAACCAAACATATCTAACCTTGACTGAGATACCTCTGATTCTACCCTAAACCTTGCTCTAATGTGACATAGAGGTCTATACCGCCCGCACCCCACACCCCCGCCCCCCACCACCACCATAAAGATTACATGAATCACCCTTCCTTCTTTGTGTTTCATAGGATAAAATGGAAGAAGGGTTTTAAATCACCATGAACTTGGGGTATGTATAATAAAACTTATGTTTAGCAATGCATCCCTACCAATGTCCATCCATTTAAATGTTTATTATTTATGATCAAATGTATATCATGGAATGGTGTAGTTAATATTTAGAAATGAAAAGACTATCTAAACCTTTCATGAGTATATTAGTTTAAATTCCAAAGGCCTTGTGAACTCATTCACTCCAAGTAGAAATTAATTTAGTAAAAAAAGACACCTTAATCTTGGAGGTTCAAGTATTATTAGAAGAAGTCATGGTAAGTTCCATTTGTTCTTTCTATTGAGTCATCCCCTTGGTTTTTGGAGGTGTTTCCTAATTTCATCATAAGAAATCTCTTGGAATATTTGGTATATTTAATAAAATTAATTGATAAATAAGCAACACTAACTATGAAATTAGTCTAAGAAAATAGGAAAGATTAATCTAAGAAAGTATGGAATTTATTAAATAAAGTAGGAAATATAATCTAATTGTGCATCCACATGCATCTTTAGAGTCATTTATAAGCATTACTAGTTGGAAGAACCATGAAATATTGCTTCAATAAATTTCTATTGACAAGAAAATTAAGTTCATTAGCTTGGAGGACATTCAAAAGAAATGTATTATTACCTAGTTTTCATATATTTGATATGGGCCAATCCATAAAGGAGTGATCTTATCATGTTCTCTTATCCCATAAAATCCCTAGGTCTAAAATCTTGAAATCTTTGATTTTATATTTTTTATCAAATCACCTTTCGATGATGTCTCAGTGTTTATTAAACTATGTAGTGCTTAAGTTAGTGCATCTTCCATATAAACTATATCTATTAGTATGGACTAGATCCTTTCATCTTATTCCATGCACTCTTATATATAATAGTACAATGGTAAATTGATAGTGAGAGGAAAAACTAATTTTTTCTATCCACTACCAGGAAAGGTAAAGCCTTAAAGGCTTGCATGTGTCTTATTTTATCTA
Organism: Torreya grandis; assembly: GCA_037957365.1. NCBI lineage: Eukaryota > Viridiplantae > Streptophyta > Pinopsida > Cupressales > Taxaceae > Torreya > Torreya grandis. The sequence continues at coordinate 1,538,815 of JARHVA010004488.1, forward strand.
CCCATAGTGCACACTCTAGTAGCAATTGACATTCTCTTGGTTTATCTTGTGTGGAATTTTTAAATACATCAATTTGATTATTTTTAGTAGGCTCACCTGATCCATTCCTTTAAGGATAAAAATTTGATGAAAACATGATGGTAAAATGGTTGTTTTAGGCCTATTTAGTGAATTATTTAGACTCAAAGGTTATATAATTATCACAAACCAAGTAGGTGGGAGTGTAAAACCTAGTTAGTATGTTTTATTATATAAATTTGTTCACATGTTAGGCTCTATAGTTCTTATTAGATACCAATTTTATCAATTCAGTACAATAATTAGTGGTTGTTAGAATACATTTATATCCTGCTAAATAATTTTGGTTGATCACCCTAATAAATTCAATAGACCAATGATCAAAATGGCATCCCTCAATGACTAGTTTCAATAGCATGGTAATCTACACTTCACTTTTTCCAAACATCTAACATATATGGCATGTCCACATATGATTATGGTCATATTTCAAAACTATAGGATAATAGTATGATATTATTAAGATCTTATGAGCCATTATATTATCTGAGGGATGTACAATACTTATTTTTTTTATGTAAGTTATTCACGATGTTCTTAGCTTCCTTTTTTACGATACACGTCAAATATATGTGTTCATAATTTTTATAGTATAACACTCCCTTATTTAAAATATAATAGTCTAAATTCAACCTAAGGGTTCATTGGTGTATCCTATTTAGCTCAAGGGGACATGTATCCATGAATAAGTAGTGGTTGGGGTTGGTATACAATTCACCACAACCACTTGAATCTAATTGATATGTTCAATTTAAATATGTGGGTTGGTTTTAGTCATGAGCTGAATGATTCCCTAGCCTCCCAACATCTTGGTGGGTTTGACTTTAAGATCAAACTCCTATAATTTTTCCATCTATTTACCTCTTCCTTTACTAATTCATTTTAGCTAAGTGTGAGCTTCACTATTAGATCTAGGACAATGGAATACATGATTTTCTTCAAAATGTAGTTCCTAAACTTCTTCACGACCTTGATCAATGCATATATCTACTTGTTTATCATTGAGTACTTTATCTTTGCATCTTTCATATTATTAAGAATGAAGGTAAATGATGTTTATTATCATATACCTTGTGTTGGAGTAATAATACTATAGTACGTTCCAAAGTAAATCAATAAATTCTTAGCCAAGTCTAGGTTGATCATAAATAAGAATTAAAAAATGGTAGCTTTGATATCATGGAAATATTTATTGGATTCAGTTTTTCATTTTATTTTATTGTCTTTCTTCAAAATGGCATTAAGTGGCTTGAAAATATCTACAAATCCAGAAATAAAATTTCCATAAAAAAATTATCTTTCTAAAGAAAGACTTAAATTCTTTCATGGTGTGAGGTGTTCACTTGGAATGATATAGATTCATTATAGGTCAATGAAAATACCATCTATGTTATTGATGTGGCCTAATATCATTTCTTTAGTAACTCTATGAATGATATTCTTTAGATTGAAGGATACTCCATACCTCCTACATTTGTTACATATATTTTGCATATGATTTACATTATCAGCTGTATTCTTTGAAAATTTTGTTAGGTCATCCATGTAGATGATGTTAGAGCATGGGTTTTAATTTTTTGTATATCTACTTATTACGGTTTTTTTCCCTATCCCTTGGAGTTTTCTTACTTTCTTGGAGAAGCTTGCTTATGTGTGCAAGTTGACCAACTTACTAGGAATTAACTCCCTTGACAAGACATTCTCGGTATGGGAGTTACTCCTCTATTCATGGCTTTCCTGACCACCCTTTTGGAGGAGTTACTTGTCTATTCTATGGGTCTATTTACAACTTTTTCTGAAAGATTTACTTATCTATTCTATGGGTATGTTGACCACCTTTTATGGAGGGGTTACTTGTTTACTCTCCTATATGTAACCATATCATTTGTGAAATTTTCACTTAATGGAAGATTGGGATTTTAGACACTTGATTTTTGTCTCTTCTAATATTATCTTTGAGTTATTTTATTTTGCTTCAAAAATATTATGGTGTGCACAATATTCATCTCGTGTGATCTCAACGTTCATATGTGAGTTATCTAGAACTAGCAACATATATAATAAGGCATCAAATCTAACCATGGTAATCATGTGTTTTGTTTTTCATTTTTACTAAGTTGTAATTTGAAATCATGAAATTTTTGTTTATAAAATAAGCTTGGTATACAATCCATTTTTTAGAGTTTTCATCTTTGTTAGAGTCATTATTTTTTTAGATCCAGTTCATTGGCATCCATTACCACCTTTTTTGTGGTTTGTCTCTGACTACGTGTTCTATGTGCCTTGGTGAATTTTCTTAGAAAATCCATGCATGCCTTCACACAACATCAGGTTTGATATCCTATGTTTGGCATTAGTCTATGTATTTGGTATTAGCTCAGCTACAATTGGTTTTATGTGTTTGGGAGATATTTCATACCCTAGTTATATGTTGCTTCTAGGTGGCCCTCAGTTATGAAAATTTCACCCACTGAGTCTACTCTCATTTATATGCAATCATAACCACCATTCCGTGTTCCATGTGAGTTATTCAAGTAACGACATGGAAGACTCCTACAATTTCAAAGGGATTGATATTTTCTTCCAAAACAAGCTATGTATATTAAAAGTTTAAGATATATTTTTAATATTGAATCACCTTTTTTTAATATCTTGATGTTAAACAAGGAAAAATAGGCTATTTTTCTTTAAATGCACAAGTCCTACATAAGAGGATCGATTAAATTTAACATTGTTAGTGGAGATTTTTGTGATTGTATTTTTATAAAAAATAATATATTATGGGTAATATTTAAAGATAAATTTTTAGTTTTTGAAATTTATTCATATTCTAACTTGCTCACTTTATGTACTAATGTTGGATGCATTTTTAGTTGAGCCTAACATCCTGACCTAGTCTCTTAAATTATGCCTTTTCGACATTTGCACTAGTTTATCTAGAAACATTTTTTATTGTGCCTAATGTCTTTTGAGCATGCATTGTTTATATCATTTATTGGGGTTTACCATTTCATAGTTTAGGGGGTGTACATTATTTTGAGTTACTTTTTCTTTATACTTGAACTAAAATTTTTTCAACAATAAATTTCAGTACTATTAAAACTTAACTAACCACTAAAATGAATTCAAGTTTAATCAACCCACTAACTCCCTTAAACTATCATGAATGGAGAATCAAAATTTTAATAATTATAGTGAGTAAGGGTTTATATATAGTAACCATGAGTGATAAAATTGAACCCAACACAAATGCAAAGAATGATAAGTGGTATATCCATAGCGATGAAACCATTGGGCTATAATGTCTTTCTATAGCACCTGATATCCTATTTCACTTAAAAACTACCAAATCACCCCATGCTATATGGAACATTATAAGAATTTTACATGGGGAAAAATATGTGATAAGAGAGCATGAAATTGATAATTAAATTATTAGACTATGTTCTATCCACATTGAAAACCTTTAATATTTATTTACTAAGCTTAGGTCCTTGAGATTATAGTTGAAATAATGTGGGATAAAGAAATAATATGGTCAACATATTATTTATATACTCTCAGAACTAGGTCTTGAAAATTTAGTTTGTCTTTACTTTCTATTCCACTAGAATTCCTTTGGGTGCTACATGGAAAATTTCCTTTTTAGATGCTTTCATTACCAAGTTAACTAGGGAGTAACACAATTTAATACAAATGGAAGCATTGAATTCTTCGAAACCTCAATCCCTAATTACTAGGAATGGGAATGAAAATAATTCAAATAAAAATAAGAATTAGAAGAATAAGGCTCAATAGAATAAGAAAGAATAAAACTCTACCAAAACAACCACTAAAACCTCCTCTTCTAATGACAAACCTATTAAAGATAAGGTTAAGTGTGCCTATTTTATGAAAAAATGTCAGGATGAACAAAAGTGCATGAAGAACAAAATATATCACCTAACTCATATGATTGAGAAGAACAACATAGGTGTTCATATGTTTATTATGTAGAACTCATTCACTCAATATTAATTCAAGGTAAAGGGCAAGGATAAATAGAAATAAAATGGCAAGGCTCTTTTAGTTGTTAAAGATTCAACATTTTAGTGGGTTATTGACTTGGGTTCTTCTCACCACATGGGATATTAACTAGTTGAGTTTTATTCCTTACATCCTTACAGCATATCTTCTATAAGTTTGGGTAATTACATTTTTTTATCGGTTGTATAGAGAGGGTCTATTAAAATTTATGGAGGAACACAACATAATGTTCCATGTGTTCCTTCTATTTCAATGAATCTCCTATCACTGTTTGAAATCACTCATAATATAAATTTCACAAGGGTTGTGTTTTTAAAAAATTTAGTTATCGTCATGGACTTTCATAGTGATTTTATGGTGGTAATGCATAGAGAAAATAATTAATCTATATTATACACTTCACATTTTTCACATAATTATTCTCCAACTAGATTTCCAACTCATTTGTATGGAGTCAAAAAATTATCGTATGAGTGGTTTGGACACATTAAACACCACTACCTTGAATAACATAGCAAAAATGACATTGTCATATTATTGCCTCGATTCAAATCCTTTATGGGACATTGTGAGGGTTGATCTATTGGAAAGCATCCTAAAGAAAAAAAAGAAAAATTCAAAGCTTGTAGGGATTCAAAAGCATTGGAGTTAGTACATAATGATATATCTAGTCCTTTTTCCCAATCTATATTTTACAAGGTCTAAGTACGCAATCACATTCATTGATAATTTCTAAAGATAGACATGGGTTTACTTTCATAGACAAAAGTGTAATGTGTTTGAAAAATTTAAAGACTTCAAGGCACTTTTTGACAAATATTTTGATAAATATCAAGGTAATTTGAACTAATAATGGAGGTAAATATGTCATGAATATATTTGGTCATTTTTGCACCATAAAGGGGATGGATTTGTAGTAGATATTTACATATAGTCCTTCACATAATAGATTTGCATAATGCAAGAGTAGATATTTAAAAGAGATGGATAGTTATATCTTTCAATCTATGTCTTTAAAACCTTAGTATTGATTTGAATCCATTAATTATGTTTGTTATATTCATAATGGGGTTATTTACAAACATTTGAAAGGCATAACTCCATCTAAAGCTTGGCAAAGAAGGAAACTTGCAGTTGAGCACTTTAGTGCTTTCATATCCCAAGTTGTGGTACACATTCTAAAGAATAAATGAAAAATATATGGAAACTAAGTCGAATAATTACATATTTGTATGTTATAAAAATGGTGTCAATGGGTACCACCTTCTACATCCAACCACACATGAGATATTCATAGAGAGAAGTGTGTACTTTTAGGAGAGTCCCAAAGACTCAACACTTAAAATTTCATATGCTTCACTAGATTCAAGTAGACTTGATGGTTAATCTTTTGAATCAGATAATTCAAAGAAGTTTCCTAAGCTAGGGCCTTCCTCTTTTTCTTATTCCAATTCTAATAATAAAGTTAGTGATAGAGAATCATCTGCATCCACCTCTAATCATGTTTTAGGGGATGAGGAGTTAATACCTGACTTACTAACATATGGGATCCTTTGGGATAAGTAGACAGTTTAGAGTGAATTCACTTGGTTAAGGAATCCAATAGATGATAGATGTTCTCGATCAAAATATCAGAGTGGTCCACATACTCACTTTGCTTTAGGTTTAGATCCATAGAAATTTCAAGAGGATTCAGTCAAAACTGAGTGGGATAGTGCTATGAAAGAATAATAGTGTTACTTAATTGAAAACCACACTTGAGATTTGACTTCATTACCTAATGTAAATAATATTGTTCAATGAAGGTGGATATATCAAAACTATGTTTGTAGCATATGTGTTAGTTGATAAGTATAAGGAATGAATTATTTCCAAGGGTTTTTCATAGCTACCCAACATTGAATACTCAAATACATTTACACCTATTTTTAGGTTGATTTTAATCTAAATCATACTAGATATAGTCAAAAAACATAGTTGGGGATGTGCAAAATATGGTCGTGAAGAGTGCCTTTCTTCATGGAGACCTTAAGGAAAAGATATACATGGAGTGACCACCTAATTTTTTTAAGGATTCATCCTAAGTTTTTAGACTTATTAAATACATCTATGGCCTCAAAAATTCACCTTGATCTTGTTATGCTAAGATGGATTATTTATTCCTTGCTTCAGGATTCACTAGGCATCATTCAAACCCCAATGTATATTTATTGTAATATGATGATTCTTTACTGTTACTAGTCCTTTGTGTTGATGATGTTTTGATCGTTAGGAGTTCTGCATCATCTATTTTAGTGGTGAAGATAACTTTATAGGACAAATTTTACATGATATACTTTGGTCTTCTACATTACTTCCTCGACATCAAGATTTCAATATCTGATTTAGGGATTTTACTTGCATAGGCCAATTATGCTCTTAGTCTTTTGGCTCAAGTTGCACATGCTTGATTTTAAGCCATATCTAACTCCCTTTTTAATACGATTAAATTTTGAAGCCAAATTTTATACACCTTTGGTCAATGCCACTTGATATTCATATCTTATTGGAAACCTCGTTTATCTAACTCATACCAAGATCGATATTTCAAGTGTAGTAGGAATTATTTAATGATTCATGTAGGAACCCATTGAGTTCTAGTATAAATTATCCAAATAGATACTCCACTACATTTAGGGATATTATTCATTTGGGATTCATTAAATATTTAGCATAAAGGTTGACTTGGTTAGTTTTTCATATTTAGATTGGCATATCGATACACAAAATCATAAGTCCACTTTAGGTTAAAAAATTTATTTGGTTTCCGGTCATATAAATTGGCCTATAAAGAAGAAAAATGTTATTACTATATCATACATAGAGGTAGAGTAAAGGAGGGATATTAACATAGCTACTAAGGTTATTTAGATTTAATGGATTATATTTGAGTTTGGCATTCCTTTTAGGCATCCCATCATCATCTATTATGACAACCAAAGTAATATACATATATGTAAGAATCTAGTTCTACTCTAGAAAAATAAACACATTAACTTTCTAATGCATTTTATTAGGGAGTTTTTTCATGATCAGCTCACTGACATGAGATTATGTTAGTCCTCATAGCATGCTATAAATATATTTACTAAACCATTCATTGAGAGAAAGTTTATTAATCTATGAGCTCTTATTTGGGTATGGTCTACATCAACAACATCATCGTCATCTTTAGGGGAAATTATACTCTGTTCACATTTTATATGTCTCTCTTGGGGGGGGGGGAGAGTTTTTCCCATAGAATTTTCTCCATTTCTATACATTATAAGAGATTTATTTGTACATGGGTACCTCATGAAACCTAGTTGTTGGGACCAATTATTTTTTTTACAACCGTGCACCTAAGATGTTCTTATCGGGGATGTTAGAGTACGGATTTTCATTTTTCCCATATTTAATTATTGTGGGGTTTCTTCTCTCACTTGGAGTTTTCATACATTCATAGAGAAGCTTGATTATGTTTGTAAGTTGTTTAGGTGACTAGGAAGTAACTCCTTTGTCAAGTTATTTTAGGTATATCATTTACTCATCTATTCTGGGCCCTATTCACCACCTTTTGTGGAGGAGTTAATTTTATATTTTGGGGTTATGTTGACCACAATTTATGGGAGTTTATTTCTTACTCTCCTATATGTATTCATCTCATTTAAGATTTTTTCACTTAACGGAAGATTGGATTTTTCTACATTATTTCTATCTCTTGAAATATTTTGTTTGAGTTCTTTCATTTTATTTCAAAAACATTGTGGTGTGCACAAGATTCATCTCCTATGATCTCGATCTTTGCATTCCAATTATCCAGAATTGGAAATATCTTTGATAGATGATGCCATATTTAACAAGAAGTCCTTGAGATGAAAATTACATAAACTATTGGAAGGTTTCTCTTGTATTTATCAGGCTAAAAGACATCCTCTTATGCATAAACATTCCCACTTGGTTGTGAATGTGCCTTTATTCTATATTCTACTTGTACGAACACTTGATTATAGCCTAAGAATCCATCAAGGAAGGATATCATCTCAAATCCACTAACCATATGGATCACCTTAACCAAATAGGAAAAGGATAATTATAGTTTGTTATGCTTAGTTAAATTTTTTGAAGTCAACACATAGCCTAGTTTTCTCATTCTTCTTCTTAACCTTGAGATGATCATGAGATCAAAAACCTTGAGATATTTGAATGTCTGAGCTATCACATATTTTTATTCTATCACCACCCATTGAAATTTTATTTCTAACATTTATTTAAAATTGAGGCCAAGTTTATGTATTGGGGATGTTGGTTAGTTCTCAAATTCTCTTTGACAAAGTTGAATTTTGTATCTTTAAATTATTTCTTCTTCTGAGCCTATGGATTCATGTCAAAATTTCACTCTCATGAGACCATTCCTAGTGGAATGTGGTTCTCTTTCAATTTTAGGATGTCATGTTATCATAAATATTTCATATTCTTGGGTTCATCATCTTTTTCAACTATTATCTAAA
>JARHVA010004489.1:0-102500 GCA_037957365.1 Torreya grandis
CTAATAATTATTTAAATGGCATAATAAGGATTATGAATTAGCATTTTCATCTTTAACCTACCCTATTAGTTTTTATGGACTACTTATGCTAATTCATAATCCTTATTATGTCATTGAAATAATTATTATAGGTATGAAATGGTTTAAAATGTTATAAACATTACACCATGATATACCTATGATAATTTATCCCATTTTGACAATTAAATTTGCAGTAGATTGCTCAACACAAACTATGTCTCCCAAGAGCAAGCACACTTGAATAATATTGACCACAGGCACATCTCAGATAAAAGAACATGTAATCCATGAAATTGAGGGATATTACATGATTAATGAATAATTATAAACCTCTAACAATTATCAATGTGAATAAAAAAATATAATATTGCAACATGATCCACTATAACAGCTTGTACACCAATACATCATTCCTCCAAATAAAGGCACCACATAAAGAGTTGGATGATGAAACCACCATGAAGAAGAGATGTAAACATATATAATAATCCTTCAAATCAATTATTATCCATTGAATTTTTACACGGAGAAAAAAATATAAGAACATACCTCTCTCAAGTGGATAGGCCATAGTGATCTGTTATCACTCTTAGCAATTGTTCATAAAGAATAGGGCACTAATATGCAAAAAAATGACACTTATTTAAATATTTAGATGACCTATAACAATGGAAAAAGTTTTAGCTCCTCTCTCTCTCTCTCTCTCTCTCTCTCTCTCTCTCTCTTCTCTCTCTCTCTCTCTCTCTCTCTCTCTCTCTCTCACTCCTCCTCTCTCTCTCTCTCTCTCTCTCTCTCTCTCCTCTCTCTCCTCTCTCTCTCTCTCACTCTCTCTCTCTCTCACTCTCTCTTCTCTCTCTCTCTCTCCTCTCTCTCTCTCTCTCCTAGTCATACCATTCAATTCAAATTTTCTTTTTTTAGCTTGTGAAGGAAATGATGGAGGAAAAAAGGTATATAACATGATCTTATGAAGATGAAGATACACTTAAAACCTATTTTAAACTAAAAACTAATCTTTCAAGGTTGTACAAGTTCTTTTAAAGTGTAATTTTTCCAAGATTGGGCATTGAACTATAGATGATGTTAGACTCTAACTACCCTAAACATTCAATGACTAGTATCTTACATTATGGATGTTTTTAATCTTATTGAAATGATTTATTATTGGAATGGTACATCCAACTCTTCCACATGGGCCAAAAGGTGGCCAAAATGTGATTTTTTTTCATATGAGAGTTAAATAAAATTTAATACATGATAATATGATATTAATTACATCCAAATAAACTTTTATAATGACCCTTATACCATATTAAACCTTAGACAATGTTTGAAAATTTTAAGACCTTGTACTTGACACACAGGACTAGACAAGTGAACATAAGACAAGAACTTGGATAAGACTAAACAAGGAAAAATATGACCATATGGAACTATCTAAGACCATTTAAGACCATGACAAACATTTTATTAACCCTATGGAGTTTTCAACCTAGAAGGGGTGACAAATTTTGACATGAGGTCAAAATTTGGTCAACATTCTTGATGATTCATAGGGGTAGCATGCTTGCAATGCTAATAGACAAGTATCCTTATTTGTCCATTGGAAAATGGAGTCACCCTTATGATATAATATAAAATTTATATGCCTTTTAAATATTTAAAAATCATAATAAATACACAACAAGAAGGGAAACACACACTATGCAAAAGGAATTTAGGGAAAACCACAAACAAAAAGAATTAAAAACAAACCCATCTAACCTACTATGTATAAACCTCAAAACAATGTTTGAGGTGATGCAAACATTTCTTCTCACTTTAACCAAGATAAAAAAGGATGTTTATTGAGTCACAACTACTGAATGAGAACAAGTCATAATATGATGGATGATTTTCAAAAAACATTTTGCTTGTGAAAATGATCAAAAGACTTACCACTCATAATACCTTTGTTAGTTATAAGCACACCACTTGAAACTCTATTCAAGGTTTCTTTTCATTAGGTTTGTTTGATAGTGCAACCTATTTGGTCTCCTTTGGGATCATTTGGTGCTTCTCATTTTGCTTCTTGGGACTCATGGGAACTTTATCAATTTCACCTTCATCTAGACCATGATGTGTTTGATGTCTAAATCTCTCAAAATTTACTTATTGCTATCCCATCATGTCTATAAGTGACTCAACATCAGATTGAGGCTTAGGCTAATCCTTAATCATGCAAACAATGTATTTGGATTGATTGCATTATTTTAATATTATATTTTTATTGACATTGACTTGATATTATTATTCATGATTATTAGGTCTACCAATGACCTCACTATCAAGCTCATGTTTTTTAGGAAGAAGAGTTTCTTTACTTTTTCAAATTATTGAATTATGGAATGAAATTACTACCATAGATCATCCTCTTGTTCATGAAGGTCATTATCATGGAATTATTTATCTTTAGTAGGTAACATTTCATTATATTCTTCTTTATCATGATATATCATTATTTGATACTTATCATCATCATCCATGTGAAGATATAAGTTACCTTCCTACAACTTGTTGAAGATGACCATCAAGTCTTACCTTAGAATGTTCATCACCTTCATCATAATGATGTATGTGCTAAGGCATGTCCTTTCCATGAAATCATAAGGATCATATTCATATGTATTATCACCATATTCATCCAATAATATATAATAAATATATTCAATTTTTGAATAAGCTCCATCATCTATGACATGTTTCTCTTTCTCATTAATAGAACAATTCAAATTATTACTATCTTCAACATATGGTTCCATGTATAAATTGTCCATTGGTTGTGCTTTTATTGTCAACTTAGCTCCATGCCTTGTTTTAAAATCCAAGAAAGACCAATCAATAGAAACATACCCTCTTATCTTGGTGATGAAGTCTCTTGATAGGAAAATAGCAAAGTGTGAAAGCAAATCCACCACCACTATATCTTGTAGAATTGGTAAACTTGGGTAGTCATAAAAAATCAATTCCAAACCTTTGATGAGACCTATGTAACCTTAGCCCCTACTAATCCTTTGACCATATTTGAAAATTTTAAGACCTTGTACTTGACCCTTAGGACTAGACACGTGAATATAAGACTAGAACCTGGACAAGACTAGACAAGGATAAATATGGCAATATGGAACTATTTAAGACCATTTAAGACCATTTAATACCATCATAAACATTTAAAAATTCTATTGAGTTTTAACCTAGAGGGTGTGACCAATTTTGACATGAGGTCAAAATTTGACAAACAAATAGGCCTTTTAGCTTGAAAAATAATGATTTATCCATTCTTTGCCAAATTGACAACTTGCAGAGTTGATATGTCACTTCAGTAATGATAGACCCCTTCACTTGATTTATGATTCATTTCATTGGTTTGCATATAGGCCTTATTGCTTTCAAAATAATGCATTTCACCCTTCTTGGTTAACTTAACAACTTGCAGACTGGATATGTCACCTTTGGAGACCTATAAAGGTGAATATAATATTGTATCACCTCTCTTTAGTCATGTTATAGCCATTCACTTGATTTAGGAGTCATTTAATTCCTTGTATACTCATAAACACACCTATATTTATGTCTTTATGACCACTCTATGCACATCTATACTATCACATGCCAATAAATGCCTTGAAATGGTGCTAAGAGGACTTAAAAGGGTTATAAAATTATTTATAGGGATATTTATGAGCATTAGAAGTCATATGGAGGGCTTATTTAGCCATCAAGCTCTAGGGAGGGATTTTGGAGGGTTTGGAGTGTCTTATCATCTTAACACTGATTCATACAGTATAAGCCCTTAGATTGAAAACCAATGCCAAAAGTTTTGAGGGAATATACCCAAATAACCACCCCTAATATATCTTTCCACCATTCATTTTCTCCTATAATATCTAAGCAAAGTTTATTTTTCTTGGGTGGTTGAATATGCATTTTATGAATACCCTACACTCTTAACAATTTTTCATGGAATATAGGTTTTAAAATAAAAAATTACCATGATAAAGGAGGATGAAGACCTCCATAGCATCTCCAATTTCCATTCCCTTTAATGCATCACCTTGGTGTAGTTATGAGTTTCCCAAAACACCTTCTCGGGTATGGGGGACTATGAATACAGGTTAAGGGATAAATCTTAGGATTATAAGCCTCCCAAATGTTATTAATTAGTTGGTATGACATTAGATAGGCTTGACACAAATTAAAACATGTTTCTCATGGTTTTTATAATGGGAAATAGTCCTCAAAATATTCTATAACCTATTTTCTCACCATGAGGGTTTATTGGTTACCTAAGCTTCTTGACACTAGAGGTTTGTGATTGCTATTATATTAAGTACTAGAGGGTTCAAAGTTCCATATGATTATTTTTTGGAGTCCCCATTACCTCATCCAATTCTTCATGTTAATGTATCATCCTTAACATACCAACAAAGAGGATAATTGTGATGTTCTTGGTAGTAAAGATGGTAATAAGATTCATAAGGCTGGTGAGGTATACAATTTAGGCTCTCAAGGAGGTTGATCAGGAGTAATATAGAATTGATATGAACCATAATATTGTTGCTAAGGTTCATTATAATATTTATAAGGCTCTTGGTTAGGCTGATAAGGAGTACTATAACCTTGAGGTGCTTCACTAATTAGCATTAAATTTAAATCTATTTAAAACTCAACCATAATAACCACATCAAAATAATGAATTAGAGATAGAACTTACTTTGAATAAGTGATTAGGGATAGAAATAGATGATTTCATAGAGTTTATATTGATGTTTTGAATACCTCCAAAGGTTGATATGTAGAAGAATAAAACCGATAATCCTTCCATTACTCTGGACCTTCATCCCATTGATCATGCCAAAACTATTATCAATCAAATTTGCACCCTTTGGAAGGTATTTAAAGCCTTCCAAATTTGGAATAACATGAAAACAATCCTAGGTTATGGGTGGCCTAAATTTGGATTGAATATTTAGTTTAAATGTCTAGATCCCCTTGATGAATCAATTAGGCTCATAAACTACTCTACCAACTTTCTAAGAAAATAGAGAGAAACCTACTCTAATGGAAGTGATGTAAAAAATATGATTGACCATTACTAAATAGTTCTAATTGAACTTCAAACATGATATTAACCTTAATAAAGCACTACTCTAAATCTACCTCTTTACATCATCATTTCATATGAAGGTTATGAATAATTTTGGGATAGGAGGACAAGTAAAGAGGTCATGATATGACACTAATGGAAAGGCAACTCATTGAACCTTCACACTTCATTTAGACAGTTCACAAGACCTACAAAAATAATTTCAAACTAAACATGAATACTAGAAAAGGATAACATAATAAAGAAGAAAAGATAATCACTTGATAATATCAAATAATAAATCACACACATTGAGACATCCAAAAGAGGAGGTAACATCATAAGTTTCTCATTGATAAAATTCTTAAAAATTGGTAGGTCTTTGCCATACCCAAGTGGAGGATACAAACACAACATACCTAAATTGAATATATATAGAAAGTGAGAGAAGGAGATAAGGGCATATGAGAGAGAGATGAAAAGTGTCACTCTTGATATAGAATTTTACAATAAATTAAGAGGAGTTATTAAATAGTTTCATTAGACCCTCTAAGGCATATGTATCTATCCTGAAGATGTTTTATCCTTCAAGTCGCATGGGTGTTTTCAACTTTTCTTGATACTACTTTATTCTTCAAAACTACCCTTTGTCTTGACTTATGAATGCATAAGTGTCATTATTAAACATAAATTTATGTTAAGTTACATTATATATATAATATTTACACCTTTTAAAAAATTTATAAGTTATCCCAACTGATATCTCTATGGAAATCAAGTAAATCTTTAGGTGTCTTGAAACATTTTTGTCTCACTAGGCCAATCTTACTTACAAGTGTCAAATCTTGAGCTTTTCCTCATAAATATATATATATATATATATATATATATATATATATATATATATATATATATATATATATATATATATATATATATATATATATATATATATATATATATATATATATATATATATGGATGGCCTATTAACATCATATAAAACCTATAAAAATTCATTTTTATGTTCCAAACAATCTTCAAGACTTTATTTTTCATCAAAAGCTCTATTTTAGCCTCATTCCTTATAGCCACAAAAACATGTAAACCTCCTTATCAAAAATAAATTATAAATGATATTTGGAAAATAGAGATACTATTGAGGACCTAGTATAAATTTACATCTCCATTCCATGTTTCATGTACTTACTTTGAGTGGAAGTGTCATTTTTATACTATTCTATATCTTTAATTAGGCCTCAATTAGGCCTCCTTGCTTAGAAACCAAGTTTTGGCCCAAAATCACTCCCACACATGTGAAACTTATAGGATGGTTTTGATTCACTTTACCCATTAAAATAACATTCTAAATGTAAATTTCTATCCCTTGAGACCTTATATGTATGCATAAACCATGAAATGGTTAAAATACCTAGTTTAGGTGCTTGCATAGTCTTGAGAGGCATTTGGAGTGTTTGGCAAGAAATTTGTAGGCTCTAGTACTTGGAAATTATTTTTTGAGTTATAAAACATCATAAGAAATTAAATATACTATATATATATATGTATGTATTTAAGTGTTTTAAAGTTTTGCATATAGGCTTTTTAACTTGTAAAACAATGCATTTATCCATTCTTAGTGAATTTGACAACTTGTAGAGTTGATATGTCACCTTGGAAGACTTTTGGAGGTGAATATAAGTTTTTATAGCCTATATTCAGTTATAATAGATCCATTCACTTTATTTGGGAGTTGTTTCATTCCCTATATACTCCAAAACACACCTATAACTATGCATTTATGACCATTCTATACACCTTTGTATTTTTACATGCCAACCAGTACTTAGAAATAGTTATAAAAGGACCTACAATGGTTATATAAATGTTTATAAGTCCATTCACGAGAATTATAAGTCATAATAAGGGATGTTTAACCACTAAGATCTATAGAGGGGTTTTAGATGGTTTGGAGTGTTTTATCATCTTAATGATGATTCATATATTACAGGCAATTAATTTGAAAACCATTTCCCTAAGTTTTGAGGGATTTGACCCCATTAATGACCCATAATATATTATACCACCATGATTTTTTTATATAACATCTAAGTAAATTTTATGCTTCTCATGTTGCTAAATTTATATTATGTGACTACTCTACACTCTTATCACTTTCTTATGGCCTATAGGTCTTAAAATTATAAATTATTACTATGAAAATGTTGTATGAAGACCCTTTTATAATCTCCAATTTTTATTTCCTTCCTTTAATCACCTTTCTGGAGTTCTGAGTTTCATGAAAGACCTTCTCATGTATGGAGGACTATGCATATAGGTCAAGGGAGAAGTTTTAGGCTTAAAAGCCTCCCAAATGTTATTAATTTTTTGGGATGAAATTAAATATGTATGATAAAAATTTAAACATTTTTCTCAAGTTTTTTTTATGTGTAATGGTCCTAAAAATATCTACAACCTTTTTGCTCACCATGAGGGTTTATTGGCTATCTAAGCTTCTTGATCGTAAAGGTATATGGTTGTTCTTTTCATCACTATGAGAGGGTTAAAATTTTCATATGATGATTTTTTGGAGTCCCCATTACCTCATAATATTACTCATGTTATTTTATGAACCTCAAAAGTCTAACTCTTCACCATTTTGAGACACACATGCCTGTGTGTGCATGTTTAAGCTTAATAGGTCCTATAAGACTATAAAATATTGACATTTTATTACTTATACCTTAAATTCACATGTAATTTTAATGTTATAATATAGATTTATTTATATATTAGTTTTATTCTCTATATATACTTTATCATTCATGACAATGTAGGTATCTCACTACTGTGGGGTTGAGGAAGCCTATAGGTATCAATTGATTATGTGTGTGTATACAAGGTTACATTTAGTCTATATGGATGTATAGTTTTATTATATTCCCTTTATTCCTTTTTGTATTAAATAAATCCTATCACTCTATTCATCTAAACTCTCATACATCATCTTCAAGTTAGAAACCACTTGAGTCACTTACATCTAACCTATAAGTAGTCATTTAATACCTTGTCTACATTTAGAGTTTAAAAAATTTAAAAATTACCTAGGAATTTAATATATTTCATCAAAATTTATATGTTTTATAACTTTCCTTCTACCCTATATATACTTCTTGAAGGTCTCCAAGCTTGAAAACCAACTGAGTTATCCAAGCAGACCTGTATGTGTTAGTGAGTTTAGTGACTGTGAACTTGGAATTAATTGTAATTTATGGATGAAATTGATTGAATTTAAATACCCTCTTATCTTAAAATCTTTCATACACTTTTCTATCCACATAAAATTTCAATCCACCGCATAACTTTAAATAATCTCTTTTCACTATTTATGCCTAAACAATCTTGGTTATAGGTGTGATTATCTCCCTTAATTACAAACTTATGATGAAAACCCTCTTAATAGAGTTATTGATGGTTTAATTAATTTTACCACTTTTAAAAATTGTCTTCATAATACTCTCAACATATTTATTAACAACATCTCATGGCTCACATATGTCATTCACTCCTTCATGACTGTAATGATTATGGGTTTTTAGATGTCTTGAGCATTAGATTTTTGTAGACATGCCTTCTCTCCATTGAGTTTATACATATAAAATTTTTGGATCACTATATTTACTTCACCTATTCACTTTCAAAATTATTTATTTTTGCCCATTTCAATACATTTTCCATAACATGCGACCTATAGATTTGCATTATTGTAGGTCTATATTTGATGTCTTAGGTCTATTATAATATAAGTTTGGTTTCTTTATAAACTATAAAGCATTTACACACACTTAAAAACCCTCATCATAATTTCAAGATAATCACACACCTTTTGTCAATGCAATATTAAGATCTTTCAAACCACTTTTACATAGGTAGCTTCATAATATAGTCTAATTGGTTGGAAAAAACTATTTGCTAGTTAGATAAGATGGAATTGAAAGAACATGGAGAATAATTAGTGGAGATATATATTATTTGAAAAGTTGAAACATGATGATATGCCTTTATTCCATTCATCTAACTATTGAATACCTTGAATCAAATAATAAACCATGACATCCAACATTGTAAACTATGTAAAAGAGTATATTTTATTTCCAAATGGCATACCACAAATGCTAAAATAGTTTATGAATGTGTAAAATGGTATTTAAGACCTTTGAGTCTCTTTCAAATTGATATCATGCTTTAACAAGTTCACTTTTGCAAGAAAGATTGCCCAAAACTGAGCCATTGGGGTTTTACACCTAAAAAAACACCTTAGCTCCTTAGATATTTTTCATAAATCTAAGAAGATTAATAAAAAAACTAATTATAGTAATTAATATTCCATAGGGGTCATCAAATTTAGTCAAAATATTAAGATCTGACTCTAATTATATAACCTATACCATCCACTTGAAATTTAACTTTATGAGATTGTGAAGGAAGCAATGGAGGAGAGAGAGTTATTTGTATTTATGGAACCTAAAACTTCATTCCAATTATGAATATAACCCATTTAATACTAATAAACACTTTTAAACTATTTTTACCTAAAATTGAGTTTAGGAAGTCTATATAAGTACATAAAACTCTCTCTCAAGTGTTGAAATTCAAGATTATGACTATTTTATAATTTGATGACATATACAATAGTTATTTAACTCCTACAAGAACATTGGGATGTGTATTATTTTATTTTTTATCCCAGAGATAAAAAATATTACATCTCTTCTCAGAGAATTCATTGGTACTGTGTTATTTCTATGCTATTGAAATATTTTTCAACCAAAACTTCTAAGTTTTGGATTAGTGGTATCAGAGCAGTTTGTCTTGAGAGTGTATGATCTTGAGGACGAGGTTAGGCTACAAGAAGCTTGGGTGGGAAACAATAGAGCTTCAAAATTTTCCACTTGTTTGCTCCAATCGACTTCAAATGACAAATGACACTGAGACATCTGATCCTTTCAAGGAAATGGTGAATGAAGCCCTCCAATGGCAACAAGCGTAGATGCTACAATACTTTGCGCAAATTCTTCAAACACTTGTAATGGGAAATTCTGGGTCCGTGGCTACACTTCTTGGCTCCTCATCCAGGGAACTTCCTTTTAGTACCCCAACACCCTTCAAGGTTTAGGTAAATTTTGATATTCCTACATTTGAAGGCAAAATCAATGCTAATGTAGTAGAAAATTAGTTGGATCAACTATCTTCCTACTTTTCTATAAATAAGTTCACCAATGGAGAAAAGATTACTTTTGCTCTTTTGAAATCATCTTTGCCCATGAAAAACTAGTGGGAAGTGTACAAAAATAGGTTTAGTATAGATGACATTGGCCTTGAGGTGGAACCTAGTTGGGATGATTTTGTGGAAGTGGTGAAAGAAGAATAATATCCCATCAGAGCATATGATGATCTATACATACAGTGGCAACAACTTTGCCAATGTAAGCACCAATCTGTTCAAGATTACATAGACACTTTTCATTCTTTGTCTGCAAGATTGGGCATTCAAGAAAATGAGAAACATAAGACTCTTAAATATCATGGTGGACTACAATTGTACATATGGGGGGAAATGGAACTATCACCTGAATTTTTGCCTAAATTTTTGCCTAGATCATATTCATATTTTAATATTTTTTGTACATTGGATTTAGTTAAAATCGCCCTTTTCTTTTATAAAACTTATCTTAAATTCCATGAAATAACCTTAAACTCTCCAAAGAAGCATTAAATGTTTATAGAAGTTGGTTGAGGCATGAAATGGTTTTTAGGGACACCTAAGGACCTCTGACACCACTTGAAAAAGTTTCATCACTCCATGACATGACTAACCTAGTTTAATGTGAAGACAAACTATTACCTTAATTTATCCAAATTTACCTTAAACAATGCTAATAATGATTTAGAAAGGCTATTTGAGATCACATTAGGCATCACAAGATTAGTAACAAGGTTAAAAATACATGAAAATCAAGTTTTCCCTATAAGGTTTGACATTTTGAGCTTGGGGGGTAAAAGTTGGTCTATAAATTGATGATTCACAGGGGTAACATGCCTATAATGCTTACTAGACTAGTAGCCTTGTCATTCCATTGGGAAATGGAGTCATTTACAATTAGATTCAAATTTTACCAAACCTTGACCATGAAAAAAAAAATTTATTTGACCTAAAAACCACACAAAATAAGGACAACACATAAATTAATAAAACAAGACAAACATATGTACTTGCTAAACACTTAGGGAACACAATAAATATGAAAGTAACTAACTATATAAAACTAACCTAAAAATAACTCCTTCCTCCTAGATAGAAGGGGTAGCTTATAATATATTTTGATCCATGAGGTTTAAAATGGCATGAGATAAGTATCTTATTTAATCTTGATTTTATTATCTTCATCCTCTTCTTGAATGCCACTCCTCTTGGCATGCTCTCAAATGAAGTAACAACAAAAAACCAATTTCCTATGAAGATATATTCCTCTTGTACTTCAAGATCCTTATTATGATGCTTGTTATTTGTAATCACATCCAATTATACTCTTTATAATAATGATTTTTGGTCCTCTATGGCATCTTGAGTGACCTCATGATTTTTACCAACTACTGTAAGCTCATTAAGCTCTTCAAGGATCTTTGCATTATCAATCCAAGCTTGATCATGGTTCTCAATGGATGTATATTGGCTAAATTATTCATAAGAATGATCAATAGAAAATTCACCTTTAAAAATATATTCAATCTCTTAAAAATATTCAAGTTAATATTGCCAATCATTTTTTAAACTCTTCTCTCCGATCAATATGAGCAAGACCAACTACAAAAACATCTTCATCTTTCTCTTCAATACGTATAGTACTTTCAAGAGACTCAAACTTATCTATGGAGTCATGATGTGATTTATAAACAAATTATTCAAGTTCATTTTATTTCTCATTTGGAATGATTTCAAATTCATTCAAAATCTCAATTTGTTGACTTAGAGGAACTTCAATATTAAGAGCAGCTACAATCTCATTAAAGTTGGATGAAATTATATTTCATTATTTAATCATAACACCAAGACCATCTTATATAATCTCACCTTTGAAAATTTATTTATTTATTTCCTCTAAAAGTGGATTACCAATGATTATATCTTCATCAAACTCACTTGAAGCATATTCATCACACTTTACTTGAACCTAACTTGCAGCTACAACTTCTTCATTTACTTTCCATAAGACAATTTCCTCTTCAAGAAGGGAAATTATTGGATGGTGATGAACATCTTCATGAGTTTGGGAGGGAATATGAGGTATGGTATATGGATCATGAATTGGATTGATAATTGAAGGATAAATATTTCAACTTGGGGTCTTGGATATGGAATACCATTCTGGGAACTCTTGGAGAAAAAACAAATTTAGATGTGCTATGAGTCCCTCATCTTTCTAAAAAACTATTTCATCTTTCTCATATCCTTATTAAGGATCTTCAACAATTGAAACTTGATTTTCAACCTTCTCAAATAGAATATCCATCTTATCTTTAATTCCTTTTTGGCTAGACCTCCAAGATGGAAAAGATTTCAGTTCTTAAGGAGAAGGAAACTGGGTTTGAATAGGCTCAAGGTTTTCTTTGAATTAAATCTTTTGATCTTGGATCTCTTCCTATCGCTTCTCCAAATACTTCATTACTTGGTTCCAGTTGTGACTTTTACACAAGTTAGTTCTATTGAATATTAAATTAGATCTTTTAGAGGCTCTTATCGAGGATATGGAATATAGGAAGGTTGATAAGGAACACAAGGGTTTTTTGGAAACATTTGATCCAACTCACTTTTTTGACTTTCCCAAATCTCCATCCTCTCTAATAAAAAATCACACAACACATTCCTCTCTAGTGGATCATTAGATATAGATATAAACCACCCAATTAATTCTTCATATTGGGAGGTTGAAAAAACCCTTATTGAATATGATAGTACCTTTCTCACCATCCCACCCATTCCATATTGAAAATCTTGAAATATAGTCAAGAAGGGGAAGGAATGAAGCATGCTTGAGGATAGTCTTGTTCATACGTCTGATATGGCTCACAAGGAGGATACGAATAATGTTATTGGTAGTAAGGATGGTAATAAGATTCATAAGGATGTTGAGGTATAAAATTGGGCTGCCAAGGAAGTTTTTAAAGATTAATATATGACTGATATGAGCCATCATACTATTGGTGAGGTTCATTATAGGATTGATAAGGATCATGGTGATGTTGATAAATATTACTATAGGCTTGAGGTGCTTCACCAAATTACATGAAATTTAACTCTACTTAAAACATATCCATAAAAACCTCATCAAAAAATGAATTGGAGATAGAAATTACTTTGAACAAGTGATTGGTCTTTTAGAACTAGTTGATTGTGCATGGAATTCCCATTGATGTTTTGAATGGATCCAAAGGCTGATATGTAGAAGACAAACACCAAAAATACTTCCACTACTTTGGACCTTAGTCTCATCGGGCATGGTAAAATTATTATCAACCAAATTTTCACCCTTTGGAAGATCGTTTAAGCCTTCCAAATTTGGAATAATATGGAAACAATCCTACGCTATGGGTGTCCTAAACTTATATTTAATCTCTAGGTTAAAGGGTTAGCTCCCCTTGACAAATCACTTAGGCTACAAAACTACTCTACCAAATTTATAGGAAAAGAGAGATAAACCTAATCTAATATAGGTTATGAACCAAAGATTTTTGACCACTACCAACCAAATACAAATACACTTTAAACATGAGATTAACTAAAACAAGACACTACTCTAAATCTACCTCTTTACATTATCATTTCACATGAGGGCTGTGAAGAATTCTTAGGCTAGGAGTAATATTCAAGAGGTCATGATATGACACTAATGAAAATACAACTCACTCAAAATTCACACCTCACTTAGATAGTTCATAATACCTACAAAAAGGATTTCAAATTTAACATGAATGTTAGACAAGGATAACATAACAAGGAAGCAAAGCTAATCATTTGATAACATAAAATAATCAAGCACACACATTGAACTAATAAAAAGAGGAGGTAACATAAAAAAATTCTCATTGATCAAATGATTTAAAATTGGTAGGGATTCTCCATACAAAAGTGGAGTATACAAATATAGCTTATAAAGGTTGACTATATAGAGAAAGTAAGATAAGAAGGAGAAAAGGGCATAGGAGAGAGAGATGAAAAGTGTCACTATTGATACAGAAAGTTAAAATAAAGGAAGAAGAGTTATTAAAAAATTACATTAGACCCTATAAGGCATGTGTATCTCTCCTGAAAATGGCTTCTCCATTAAGTGGCATGGGAGTTTGTAACTTTTCTTGATACTTTACTTTATTATTCAAAACTACCCTTTGTCATGACTTGTGAATGGATAAGTGGCATTATTCAATATAAAGTCATGTTGAGTTACATTAATTATTTGGTCTTGACACATTTTAATAATTTTATAATCTCTCCCAATTGACATCTCAATGGAAATCATCAAGTAACTCCTTAAGTGTCTTCTAACCTCTTTATCTCACTAGACCAATCTTGCTTACAAGTGTCAAATCTTGAATTTTTACTCATAAAGGTAGTATCTCTCCATGGATTGCCTATTAAAATAATATTATACTTATAGAAACTCATTTTTAGGTCTTAAAAACTCTTTAATATCATTTGGCATCAAAAGCTCTCATTTGGCCTCATTCCTTATAGCCTTAAAAATGTGTATACCTTAAAGTGTAGAAAAAAGTAAAAGTTATATTGGGAAACTAAATATATTTTTAAGTATCTAGTATCCCATTACATTTCCATGCCAAGTTTTATGTCCTTAATTTTAGGTGGTGTGTCCTTTTTCTACTATTTTATCTCCTTAATTGGGCCTTAATTAAGACTCCTTGCCTAGAAACTGAGTTTTGGTCCAAACCACTCCCACACATGTGAAAATTACATGAAGTGTGTGATTAAATTTACCCATGGAAAAACCATGCTACATGTTTATTTTCATCCCCTTATACCCTTTATGGATGGCTAAATCATAAAATGGTCAAAAACCATAGTCTAGGTGTTTGTGTAGGCTTGAGAGGCATTTGGAGTGTTTGGAAATAAATTTTTAGGATATAGTACTTATAAATTAATTTTTGAGGTTTGTAACATCTTAAAAAACTCAATCTATTGAGGATAAGTCTCTTGAAGTGTTTTATAGTCTGCATATAGGCCTTTTAACTTGTAAACCAATGTATTTCTCTATTCTTGGCCAACTTGACAACTTGTAGAGCTGATATGTAACCTTAGAAGAACTATAAATATAATATTATATCACCTTTATTTATTCCTAATAGACCCCTTCACTTTATTTAGGAGTCATTTCATTCCTTGCATACTCATAAACACACCTACAATTATGTATTTATGACTATTTCATACACATTTATACTTTCACATGCCAACTAGTACCTTGAAATGGTGTTTAGAGGAACTAAAATGGTTATACAAATTTTTATAGGGCCATTTATGAGTAGTAGAAGTCTTTAGAAGGGTTTATTCAACCATCAAGATCTAAGGAGGGGTTTTGGAGGGTTTGAAGTATCTTATCATATTAATGATGATTCATACAGTAAAAGCCATTAACTTGAAAACCAATGCCCAAAAGTTTGGGGAAATATACCCTACTAACTACCCTAAGAGTTTATACCATGATATATTTTTATCTTTAATATCTAAGAAAATGTTATGCTTCTTGGATGGCTAAATATGCATTCTATGACTACCTTGGACTCTTATCACTTGTTCATGGCATGTACATCATAAAATAAAAAACCATTACCATGAAAATGGAGTATGAATTCCTCCATATTATCTCCAATTTACATTCCCTTTCATGCATCACCTTGGTGGAGTTATGAGTTTCACAAAAAGACCTTATCAGGGATGGAGGACTATGCATACAGGTCAAGGGAGAAGTTTTAGGCTTAAAATCCTCCAAAATTTTATTCAATAGTTAGGATGACATTACATAGTTCTGACATATATTTAAACATGTTTTTCAAGGTTTTTTTAGTGTACAATGGTCCTCAAAAGACTCTATAACTAGCTTGTTCAGCCTGAGTTTTTATTAGCTACCTAAGCTTCTTGACCCTAGATATTTATGGGTTCCCTTTTCTTTACTATTATAGGGTTTAAAGTTTATTGTGATGATTTTTTTGATTCCCTATCGCCTCCTCTAATTCCTAATGTTCTTTTATTATCCTCAATAGACCAACTCTTCAACATTTTTAGACACATAGTCTTATGTGTGCATGTTTAATCTTAACAGGCCCTATAAGACTTTTTCAAAACTTGAACTTGTTTTAATTGTCCTTAAAATTCACATGGAAGTGTAATATTATAAATTTATATTTATTTACATATGATTTTTCTTATCTCTGTAGACTTTTCCCTTCATGACAATGGAGGTATATCACTACTGTAGGGTTGATCATGCCTACAGGTATCAATTGACTCTATATGAGTATGCAGGGTTACAGTATGTATGTATGTCTCCTTATTTGATATTAATTTTAGTCTCTTTTATATTAAATAACAATTATCACTCTATCCATCCAAGCTCTCATACATCATATTTAAGTTATAAACTAGTTGAGTCATGTACAACTGACATGTAAGTAGTTATATAATACCTTATCTACATTTGGACTTTAAAACATTTTACAAGCCCATATGTAATCTAATTATTATCATCACAATGTTTAAGTTTTATAACATTAATTACATCCTCTAAAAACTTTTCCAAGATCTTCATGCTTGAAAACGATCTGAGTTATCCAAGAAGACTTGTATGTGCTAGTGAGCTAAGTGACTATGAACTTGGAATTGATTGTCATGTATGGATGAATTTGAATGAATTTAAAGTCAATATTATATTCAAATATTCTATAAAATTCTACATTCACATAAAATTTCACTACACCACATAACTTTTCATCATCTCTTTTCACTATTTATGTCAAAACACTCTTAGTTGTAGGTGTGATTAGGCCCCTTGATTGCATACTTGGGATGAGAACCCTCTCAATGGATTTATTGGTGGTTTTATGGCATTGATCACTTTTATAAATTGTCTTCATAATCCTCTCAACCTATTTTTTAATAACATATCATGCCTCCCATATGTCATTCACTCCTTCATGGTTGTAGGTGATGATTAGGGTTCATTAGGTGTCTTGAGCATTATAGTTTTGAAGAAAAACCTTATATCCATTGAGTTTAGAATAATATAAGTGTTGGATCATTGTATTTCCTTCACATTTTTAATTTCAGAATTAGTTCCTTATGATCATTTTAAAACATTTTCTATAAAATATAGACCTAAAGGTATGCATTTTCGTAGGTTTGCATTTGATGTCTTAGGTCTATTATAATGCAAGTTTGGTATCCTTATGAACTTTAAAATATATCCACATACTTCATCACCCTCCTCATATTTTAAATAACATCACACAACTTCTATCAATGTAATATTAATAGATTTTAAGCCAATTTTTGATAGGCATCTTCATAATATAGCCCAATTGGTTAAAAAACATTGTTTGTTATTTAGAGAAGATGGAATTAAAAGAGAATGAATAATCATGGGTTTAGCTATAGAGAATTTAATTTTTTTTAAAATGATTATATACATTCATTCCATTCATTTAACTATTAATTACCTTGAAGCAAAAAAGAAACCACGAAATCCAACTTTGTAAATTGTGCAAAAGAGTAGTTTTTCTTGCCACATGTCCTCCCACACATTATAAATTGGTGGATGTAGGTTTTAAATGGTATTTTATACATCTTAGGCTCTTTAAAATTTCTCTCAAGCTTCAACAAGTTATTTTTTGTAAGAAATATTGCTAAAAAATGAGCCATTGGGGTTTTGCACCTTAAAAAAGAACCTTGTCTCCTTAGAAATTGTTCGTAAAGATAATTATGTAGATAAAATAACTAATTACACTAATCGAGAGGCCACAAGGGTCATCAAATTTGTTCAAAATCTTAAGCTCTAACTCTACCTATATGGCCTACACCCACCACTTGAAATTTACCTTTATGATCTTGTGAAGGAAGAAATGGAGGAGAGAGAGTGTGTTATTCTCATTTATGGAACCTAAAACTTCATTAAAAGAATAAATATAATTTATTTAATCTTAATATACACTTCTAAATTATTTTCACCTAAAAGTGAGTTCAAGAAGTCCATACAAGTGCATAAAACTACCTCTTAAGCATTGAAGTTAATTATTATGACTACTTTCTAACTTGATCACATATATGGTTTTTATGTAACTCATAGAATAAACTTGGAATATTTATTTTATGGATTAATCATCTTTTAATATTTTTCACACATTGGAGTTAATTAAAATCAACCTTTTTCTTTTATAAAACTTACCTTAAAGTCCACAAAAGAACCTTAAACTCTTCAAATAAGAATTAAATGTTTATAAAAGTTATTTGAGGTGTTAGTTTAATTTTACGAAAACCTAAATACCTATTACACCACTTTACCAAGTTTCATCTCTCCATGACATGACTAACCTAGTATAATACAAAGGTAAACTATTACCTTAATTTCTCCAAATTTACCTTAAATAATGCTAATAAGGTTTTGTAAAGGGTATTTGAGATCACATAATGCATGAAAAGATCAATATAAAGGTTATGAAGACATTAAAATCAAGTTTCTACCTATAAGGGTTGACATTTTGACCTTGGGGGTCAAAATTGGTCAACTGGGATATAATGTAATCCTCTAGTAGGCATGTTTTAGTTATATGATCATGCATGCCACTATACCTATCCAAGATGTTAAAACCTTGTATAAATATTTCTTATTAACTTATTAATATATTTATGTCATAGGTAAATAACCATATGGTTCTTTGTTTCTTATTAGCAAAATTCCCTATGTCTAATTACAAGTTAATGTATACTAAATAACCATAGGTAACTAAATGTTAATGTAAGATTTGCACATTGAATGTATCTATAGGGATTATAAATACAATTCAAATACATTATCATAAGATTAAAATATAAAAATAATATAAGTAAACACAAAATTCATTCCCTTTTTTGGTTTATGAAATAATAACATACATATCTTATTTATAACATTCACCAAAAACCCTAGTTATTTTTTTATTTTTTTCATTACTTATCAATATTAATAGATTTCAATGATAGATCTACTCTAATTATTTATTTGGTACACATTATTTTTTTTTTCTAATTTTACAATGTATCTTTCTCCGTTATATATTTTTACCCTTTATTATTCTCCCATTTTCTAGAATATGGAAGATCCATAAATCTTGAGTGTTTCATACATGCATAACCACCATTATCAATAATAATGGATAATGCTTATGTATATTGTATTAGGTTATAATTACCTAGGTACTCTCTCTACATAAGTAAATTAATTTAAATTCCATAATTAACTCTAAATTTATTTCATATGATGGTTAAACTCACTCATTTCCTACTACTTTGTTAGTCAAATCTCGCCCTAGTCTACCATTATTCCAAATTAAAAATTACAAAAATCAAACCTAATTTTATAATTAACATTATTTACCTTAGGTGTTAAAAACCAAAAATTTAATCATGGTTAAGGATTAGGGTTAGGGTATTTTCATCTATTTTTTGTAATTTATGAACTTTATTAACTATGAGTCAAAAGCTTTGTCATGACTTCTGGTTGTGGATTATGTGCCCCCATTTCCTTATGTTTTTTCACCATTGGTAGTTATAATTATTATTTTATTATTTTAAATGCCTTAGGGTTTATATTGAAAATTGATCTAAAAATATAAAGCTTTGGTTGAAAGATAATTCAGAAATAAGAACAACACAATTCAAATAATGCTATCTCTAAAAAGAGATGTTTTATTGATCAAAATTGCAGACCCAAACATATGCCTATCTCTGAGAAGAGATGTCTGATTTCAATTTCAGGTTAAATATTCATTTATACATGTTTTTAAGATGTGGGGAGGATGTTTAAGGTCACCAATATTAAGGGATATGAATTGGTTCGACTTCCATGATTTACAACAATATAGAATTTGAGAAATTACTATTTTTAGACTGCACTACTAAGATTGAAATTTAGGACACTTCCATTCGGTTTTAGGGGATTAAACTTCATTGAGAATATCTCCATGCCATCTCATGATTTATCCCTCACTATTATCTTTCCAATGGTTCAAACGGTGAGTCAATTGGAGCTATGGTGAAAAAGTTATGGCTCCCGAAAATTTCATCATCAATTGGGGTGGACCCATCACCTAAAGTTATATATGTTTATGGTACTCAGGTGTATACTCCAATTTAAAGATTAAGACATTATAAAATATATTTCCTTATCTTTTTTTCACATTAATTTCACTATTGCAATAAAAATTAATCTTAACGTAGTTTTTTGGTCTTCATACTAAAGTTAATATCAATTGTGAAAAACTACATAATTATATGGCTTAATTAAATTAAGGATAAGAATAATTGAATGACATAAATTTATGTATGCAATGAATTAAATTTAATGGATAACTAAGATTCATAGTTCTCTATCTTATCTCATTTACCTTACGTATTTCTCCTTGTTTTATTGTATCTAAACCTAACTCTCTTGCATGGAATCTTGGCACCTAAAATACAACACACAAAACTTTAGTATTACCTAGTCTAATAATAAATGTAAAACCATATGTGAAATAATAATTATTTAATCAATAATAGTTATAAATTTTGTTATACTTGAAAGATAGTAAAATTAAAAAAGCTTCATAGTTAAATATTGAACTAAATAAAATTTATTATATCAACATAAAATAATAGTTTAGTGAATTATTAAATTGAATCATATAGAAATCATCAATTTAGGTCCTCACATAGTTTTTATTCCTCTTGGAACTTATTATGACATAAATAAAGTATAATTTATGGGGACATGACATATTCCCCCATCAACTTGGTAACATCCTAGTGCCATTATTTAAAATTAATGAGGATAATTTATACATAATATATGTCCATCCTCTCATGTTGCATTCAATCATCTAGTTCTATTGGGACCATACTTTCTACAACTCTTTAATTTGTATCTCGATCCTATGATGAGTTAGGATTTGAACCAACTCTAATTAGATATTAAACCCATATTCCACATGATTTGTTTTCCAACTGAAAATATTTAAAGGATCAAACATATAGTTTAAAAGTATAAATACATAAAATGCATTGTGTATTTTAGAGAGAGAATGTGAAAGCATGAAATTATACACAACGTGGATATTTTTCATAATGTCAAAAGTATTATCACACCATGGAAATATTTTGGAGGTTTTTACAAACTTAAAGAAACTCATTTCAGTTTGTACCCTTAAATATACTTTTTTTAAAATTGGGATTTTCTAAGAGACCTTTCCAAATCCGCATAACTCTTATGTTTATTATATTTATCCTTGAATTTATTCCTAATGATAACCATTTTAATCTCATACTATTTAATTAATTATGGTATATTTATTTACCCTATTCTCTAAACCTTCCTATCCAAGGTGTGTTTTACACATTATTCCATAAAGATATTTCAAAGTTGCCATTTTCAAGGAGGTATGGTAAGTATTATTTTATGTAAATTTCATAAGGTAAATAAAATATTCAAATTTTTATTTTTTCCATAAAATACATTCTAAATAATTATATATCTCTTTATTCACTCTCTATATTAAACCATTTTTTATTAAATGATATGTAGAACTAAAGTTAGCCCTTGTTTTGAAAGTTGATGCATAATCTTTGAAAAACTAAGAAGTAAATAGTTTGTCCCTATAATATACTATTACCTTAATCACTCCATTAAGGTGTAAACATTATATAATAAACTAATATATAAGCATCATATGTGATATTTCATAAAATAAAGGGGCCAAATTTTATTAAAATTTCAATCATTATAAGGATGGTATCTTGTATTTCCCTTGACTTACAGAGACTTAAAATGAAGTCAATATAAATTACAACCCATTTATATTTTCTATTATCATGATAATACAACATTCCTATAGGATGAAAATGTTCCACATTGAATTATTGACATTAAAAAAACAATGTTTTTTTAGACACATCCTCCTTCATTCTCAGATATCAATACAATCATTTTAGCCATTGTGTCATCTTTATGACACAAGGAGGAGTAAAATGTGGAGCTATATTTACCTCTTACAAGATTAGTTATTTATACCTACCTTTATTTGACATAAAATAATTTTTTTAAACCTTATAAAACTATTTTAATCATAATTATATGTATGATACATCTTATCTATGAGAACCTATGCAATTGTATGACTGATTTACAATCAAAAATCATCTTTTCCTTACTATTCCAACAATTATTTTGTTAGTTCATACCCAAAAAGAGATATGATAATTAATAAAAATATTATATTAAGGGGATATCCTACCAATTATCCTTCCCCTTGACATATGTAATTTACATCATAGTCAATAATTATTTCCATCTACCTACACTACTAGAAATTTATATTTTCTTGAATATATAAATCCTCAAGGCTCTTTTTATTTTCTAAAAACTTGAATAACTTGCCTAAAAAAATGTGTCCATATATTTAGAAAATTTAAAATAATATATAATAAAAGATAATGTGGTGAATCTATTTTTAAATTGGATTTAATTTATTTGACTCATAAGCCACATACCTTCCATTTTGAGTCAAAACTCCAATGAAATATTCCAAATACACATAAGACAATAACTCAAAAGGTCCATTATGGTTAGGAAATAATAAAATTAGGGATATTGTGAGAAAATTCTTAAACATTTGAAAATATTATTCACATTTTCAAGTACATATAAACTTATTACATGGGCACTAAAAAGTAATATTGAGATGGGATACCATAGAAAAATATTTTACAAAATATCTATGGTAATCATAAAGGACCATGAAACTATGAAACTTATGCACATTCTTAGGGTATTTGAATTCATTAATATCCTCTATTTTCACAATATTTACTAAAATTATATCCTTGGAAATCATATGGACATAATAATGAATTTCTATTTTGTAAAAATAATGGTTAAAAAATTTGTTGAATAACTTACGTTATCATAACCTTTGAAAAACCAACCTTAAATGGTAATCATGTTCTTGATCATTTATGTAATATACTATACTTTAATACAATAATACTAAAACAAACTAATTTATATAGTCTAAATTTTTTATATTCATCACATTTATGAAAGATCTGGGGCATTGGTTAAAATGAATTACATGATTGTGAACTTGTGGTGACCATATCAAGTTCTAAATGCCATCTTGTGTATATCATATCGCTTAATTTCCTCTTCCCTTATACAAAAAAAGTTGTAGCTTGATCTGATATAAATTTTAGATAATATAAATTCCCCTTAAATTTGATTAAAAAATATCATCATTCTTTGGTAAGATATAATAGTTTTTTCATGGTTACTTTTTTCAACATATGGTAATAAATTCATAGTCACAAAGTCCCATCATTATTTTTAAAAATCAAAACTGATTCTCCCCATGTTGATACACTTTTACGTATGAAACCTTTGTCAAATATATCTTACAATAAGATTTTAATCTCTTGAAAACTTGTAGTGTTCATATTATAATGAGCCTATGAGGTAGGTGCACATCCTAGCATAATATGATCTATGAAAAATTCAAATTCCCTTAATAAAGGTCTTTATAATAGGGTAATCTCTCAATTTGGGCTATAATTCCTTATTTTTATATTATACTTGTACATAATAGAATATACATAACTTTCTCACTTCCTCTTGCATTATAAGGCTAAAATAATTCTTGGGTAGCTTATATTATTTATGTCTTGAAGAGTTACTAATCTACCCTTATCATATAAAAAGTGTAATATATTTTAAAAATAATCCAAGTGGGCCTAATATGCATGATAATAATAGGTTTAAATGAATATTTAACCAAATCCTAAATATTACCAAATATCTTCCACTTGGTCTGAATGTTTAGTTACAAGATATCTCTTCAATGTGTAGACTCTACATGCCACACTTCTCTCATTTTTTTTATTTTTAGTTTTGAATTCAAAATTAGCCTTAGGTGAAATGAAACTATCAAAATACCTATAATTGATTAATATTAATAAGAAAAAACTAGATAAAATACCTCTAGTTTCAATTAGAGTGGTGTGTAATTCTACCTAGTCATTATTTATCATTACAAAGGCCCTATGGTTGGCATAGTTTTTAACATAGTACTCTAGGATATATTTCTTGTATTTATCCTTGACAAAAATCCAATATCTTTGAGTTTTCCCATTGTATGTTAATGACACTTAGTTATCTCTCATGAAATGATTAGGATTACATAGAGGTGGAAAAGTAATATTTTGGTAACCTTAAGGATTTTAACCTCCTATTATGCTCTCTTAAAAAATTCCATAGTTATATATTAAATTTTCACAATTTTTTCAAATTATTTCATTTTAACCCTTTATTGAGTGTAGAATTTTTATTTTGGGTTTATTTATTCTTTATTTTATGAATGTACTTAATTCAGTAATTTTATTTCTTTGGAAACATATGATGATTCCATATAAGTATCCAAAGTCTCAATTTTGGTGGGATTGACATCATGAATAATCAAATCCTTAATAACCAATTTAAATTTATTAATCTTAGTTTATTCATCCCTTATATAGTACATGTAGTAGAAAATATCTAGAAATTTGGTCATAAATTCAACCACAAATTTGTTATTTTGTTGCATTAGATGAAATTTAACTTGTTTCCTTTTCCTATAATTTATTGAGATATACCTTCTATTAAAGTGATATTAAAATTTTCCCACGTGATATTTGTGTTATCATGATATTTTATTTCTATCAAATAGACCCACCATAACAAGGTATGAACCTATAAGTGGTAAATGTCACTTCAAACCTAGATGTTTTATATAATATCTTACAACCCAAAATATTATAATAAGTTGAACAACCAAGACTCAATAGAATAAAAAACACATCCCATGTCATAATGAAATGGATACCTAATGAATTATAAATTTATTTGATTTTCATTGATTTATTTTAGTTCTAATTTAATTTTTTGATCACATGTCTCACATTTTGTTTAAGGTTAATTTTTTAAAGGTTTATCATGTTTTTGTCTTGGGATTTGTTTTGCCCATTTGTGTCTTTGATGATTTATTCTTAGTGTAAGAATGACTGATTCAAAATGAAAAATATTTCACTTCATAATTGTAATACTTCACACTTTTTTAATCTTCACAGTATCAATAGTTTTTTAAATGCCATGCTTTTAAAAGTTTATTACTTGGTCACAATTCTTTAGCCTTTGCAACTCTCCTAACTCTTGAACTTTCCTATTTTCATGGTTTTATAAAGATTCACACTCTTCACATTTTCTATATAATTTTTACAATTATCACTATATAAATGATTCTTTCTATTCATGTTTTCACACTCAATATGTTTTTTCTAGTATAAATAGCCATCATAGTACAAGATTGTGTAACCTTTGTAACGTGAGTTTTTTAGTCTTCATTTTAAGATATTGAATAATAATTTACAACCCTCTTTTGTTAGTATTCATAGTTTTAAATTTTTATGGCTCAAATATCCTTCAAAAACTATGCATTTTTTTCACTTTCATAGTGAACACTTATTTTTTAGTAAACCTTATTTTTCACTTCATAATTCATTTGGTGAAACCTCCATGGTGAAGTGATTAGATATATATGAATTTATAATGACATGATTATGACATATGGAAAACATTTGGAGCTTTGTAATTAGGACATATCATTATCATTGGAACAAACATGATGTGATGTGATAGTGAAATAATGAGGAACTGACATGTGGAATCAAGTTGGTAAACAATGTTAATGGATTTATCCCTAAAATGTTTTCACATAATCTAATGCTATGATATATGGATGGACCACATTTAAAATGATACATAATAACTGATCAATGAACTAAGGAATGTAAACATACCTTAAAAACCACCAAATAACATTCCATTATCATCAATACACATAAACAAGGCTGTCAAAAGCCACTATATCAATTTTAAAAGATTCAAAATCATTAATACAAGTCACTTTATGATAATTTACAAACTCAAAATCCCTAAAAATTACCTAACCTACTCCAATGATCATCCTTATAGAAGTGAGGAGATTTTCCATTGTAATATGAGCACATAAACTTATATAGATAGAGAATTTGAAGAATGTATGATAAAATGAGATGGAATCTCTAAATCAATTCCTATTCATCTAAAACTATTTTATGATCTTCACAAATACTATTCATAGAAAGAGTCTTTCCAAACAAGAGGAAATCCCTAGTTTTGAGGACATTTAGTATTCATATGATATAGCCATATATAGCCTATAAAGGGTTATAGAGGGCTATATAGACCTATATAGCCAATAGATGGATATAGAGGGCTATATATCCCTATATAGCCTATAGATGGATATAGAAGGCTATATAGCCCTATATAGCCTATAGAGGGCTATATAGGCCTATATAACCTATAGCCCTATATAGGCTATATACGGATATACATCCCTCTATAGGCTATATAGGGATATATAGCCCTATATATCCCTATATAACCCTATATAGGGTTATAGAAATGCAAAAGGCCAACTTACACCTTGAAATTATTATCAAGTCTATAACTCTTTTTAATTTATTTATGAATTTATGAAGGTGAAAGGTTGTCATATTATTAATCAAATAAGGGAAATGTATAAGATTTATTGTAGGAATGGATTTTCAAGATTATTTCAAGATACATATGTCCAATACAAAATTCAACTAGGTCATAACCCTAAAATTACTAAAGACCCATAACATTAAAGAAGTACTAAAGTATTGGTCAAAACATTACACCCATTAGACTAAAAAATAATATATTAAAAAAAAACCCATTAGATTATTCAATAGGGTGTTAGATTTGTTATGGATTTGATGAATTGATTATTTTGAAAACCAATGACACCTCATGTGGATGAGGAATAGTTTCCATTACTTTCTATATTTTTTTATTGTAGTGTCATAGCCCCAAATTTTCAAATTTTAAAAAACCTAATTTTAAGTAAGTTATGCTCACATAACCCACATACAAGTCAAATTAATGACTAAATAATTTGCATTACTAACTTTCAAGATGAAAAAAAATCTTAATTTAAGATAAGACAAGTTATAAATAGAAACAACCATGAACACTATACCACCAAGTATGAGTATTGATCTAACTTTGAAACACAACAATCTTCACTTAACCATGAAACATAGGAAGACAATCATTCAAAAAAAATTTAACTCCATTTCATTATATTTTATGTTTAAACACATGTTAAACTTATGTGAGGTCACCAGTGTCATTTTTGGTCGTAACAAGCACTGAACCACCTTTATCACAAGTTTTTAAGTAGCTAGGTTTTTAATAAACTAATTAAATGATCATTACATAATAGAGCCATAGCTCATAAAATATACTACTTATTTTTAACACAACATTGAATAGTGTTTTAAATTAAATAAATTGTTTTACAAAATTATATTCAAAACATATGCAAGTCTGGTACTCATTGGATTGTATTCTAGATGTATGATAATTTATACCCATCAAATACCATCCATGAGATCTTATTAGGTTATCAAACTAATTTTGTGTCATCAAAACTTAAATATTTTCTTAAAAAGGTACAAAAAATCACAAAATTAATGTCATCCAACAACTACCAAATAAATATGAATGGAACCCAATAGAACCATTCATTAAGTTAACATGACCCCATTGAATTCCCTATAGACCTCTTATGTAGTTATCAATGATTTTTTAATATTTTATAAAACCTTACATCATATAATCCTAATCATAACATAATATAAACTTGAATCATATATTCATTGATATCACTCAAGCATACCCTTGCCCTAATATTAATAATAAACCTGACTTATACTTTAGATGTTCATTATATCAACATCTAATTAGTTGTGAGATTAAATATCACTACAGATCATAGCCTTATTTAATAGAACCATACAAGACCAAAAAAATGATCTATAATTTAACCAAGTTCTTCTATTCATGTTCTTGAATTCACTATATAAACTTAGCATAACTTTTCACTTAACCAAAATGAAAATTCAACATTTAATAATTTACTCAACTTCCTTATTTATATTTTAAAATACAGATGAGACAAGGTTAAATAATGTTTTAATTATAAAGCACACATCATATCAATATTTATCAACTAAATGTCTATCATATTGTAGTTACACCAAGCTTATTAATTGACTCTTAATAACTAATCGATGCACGATAAAAAACATAATTCAAGTCAATGCTTTAAGGAATAAAATAATGTTCCATAGCATACCAAGCATATAGTCCAACACAAATCTCATCTAATGTGAAGTATAATTTACATACCAACATTAATCCAATAGGCCTCAAGTCATTATAGTTACTCAATATTGTTACTTGACTTAGTGATTCCACTTTTTCTCATGTATTTATAAAGTAATACAAAATGATATGTCAGGTCCTTATTGCCAATTAAGTTTTCAAAATATTACTTACTCAAAAAAATTATGAAATTGATAATGATAAGTCATTGTTCAAATTTTTAAATAAGTATATCACATAAACATATCCATATATAAATAATGGATGACATCAAGTGTAAGCACTTCATCCATATACATGTACATTTAAATGATAGCTCATAAGTAGAAATTATAAATTATTTCACTATGTACTATAGGTTAAGGGATCCTTAAAACCCCTGGTTGTGAGAACCCTTAAAATCCTCATGTTCTATAGTCTCACCAAGGTCATGGGTACATTTTATTCACTTGTTTAAGGTTGGGGTATCCTTTAAACCATCTTATTTATACTTGGTCATTAGGGGCATCTTTTATTGCCCTCTTTATTATACATGGATGTGGGTTTAGTTGTCAAAACCCTCACCTCCCTAGTTCATATCTATAGTTTCAAAAACATTTTACCCAGTCAAATTAAAAAATCACTTCACTATAGTAAATATTACATTCACATCTAAAAAATAAAAATTCAATAATCATTCTCTAAGTGCTATTAAAAAAATCAAGTATATCCATGTTACCTTCGATACTAATAATTTAAGAATTAATACTCAAACTTGTTGAACAATGATAATTAACGTTAAACTTGTTAATATTTACCCAAAATTAAAGAAACCAAGGCAAAAAATTCACATTCAAACATTTATAGTAATTTCAAAATAATAAACAATCAATAAATTCATAAACGAATTACCCTATTGATTTGACACAAACTATTTTACAATATATAACCAATGAATTTAAATATTATTATAATAAACATAGAAATACTATATTCATAATTTTTTCATATTAAACTCACAATAAATCTTGACTCTATTATCTACCTTGAATATAAATTCACATATATCCATCAAATAGTTAAGACTCAATTTTATACCCTTGCACCTATAGGAGGTAGATTGTTTGAATGATATAAGTAAAATAATGCATAATCATATTAAACCATATCAAGTAATAAGTAATGATGCTCATAATATTATTTTCTACCAAGTATCCTAAAATAACAAAATGCAACGAAGTCACAATTTACCATGGTTAAGACTGAATTCTTTTTAAGTTGACATTTGAAATTATGACCTTGCTATTTTACAAACATGGTCATATGAAAACCATAATAATTAATATCACTATTCATTTGTAAATTGAAATAAAAAACTATAATATAAACCTATTTAATATATAATAATGAATAATTTTACATGAAATTGTAAACCCAAAAATGTGATATGGGAAATCAATCTTCAAGTCATCTTTATAAGTTGACTATCCTCTTTTCATCTAAGTCCAATTCATACCAATACATATAATATTAAGTTGAGATACATGTCCAATACCATAGATCAAACAAGATAAATATATAAATATATAAATATTAAAAAACAAACATCCATTAAAATCTAAATACAATTCTATAATCATTTCCCAACCATGTTGAGTACCATAATAATAATGCTTTCATTTCCCTTAAAAACATTTTCTACTATGACCTCAATGAATGTATATAATGAAAAGATTAAAATAACCATATAGTAGAGACTATGTTTTATCTAAAAAATTACAACATTATCATAATGGATAAACTTCCAATCTCAATACTAAAATTGACATAGTCATATCAATCCTCATAAAATTGTATATACACCAAGATACAAGAATGTGTTATAATAGTATGAATAATAAATATCTTCACCATAGTCTAATTAAATTAAGATATATCAAGCATGTAACCCATCCTCATGTGTATTATAATCCCAACAAGTGATAGGTATCCATACCCACCCCAACCATTAGTTGGTGGTGGAAGTAGGTACATAAAGATAATCTTGCAACACCCAAAGAATGTAATAAATTTTTAAATCATGTCACAAGTTTATAAAAGGTTTTTATAATATTGAAGGATTAAAATAAAACACAAACTTAGAACCAACCAATGCATCATAACCGAGTTTACCTCAAAACACACAAACATATAGCCTAAACATAAACCAATAAATAAACATCCAAGAAACTAGGGTTTAAAACATAAAACAATAAAACATCATCCAAAAGTACCAAACACAAAATCAACATAGTAGAGAAACAAAATAATCATTTCATATTTCTATTTTACCTATATGCCATCCATGGGTGAGGTATTCTCTTGGTCTCACCCTTCATGATTTTGTTGACTAGTTTTTGTACATAATAAATAGATTTAGGTCTATTCAGGAGCCATATGCTTTCAAACCTTAAACCATAAATTTATTTAAAGTAAGTAAGAACCTAATAACACATTTATTTATAAAAAAAATTAGAGTTAACTTAATTATTATTAATATGCAATGTGATACCAAAGAGGCTCGACCCAAATCTTATGGATTCATCCTTTTCTTTATTTCCACCACAATCATACTCGTTTTTATATTATATTTTATTTATACTACATTTTTCTATTGTCCAAGTTATATCCAGTTGAATTCTTCATTATACTAAATGTAACTACCACCTAAAAAATAACTTGCCTATATTATGTCATCATGAAGTCAAGTTAAAAACCCTCAACTTCTTACATGTAACCCCTATAAATTACCATGCATACCATTCACCAAAACATTCCACAATGAAATTACCAAATGATAACCCTAATTGAGTATACCCAAATATTAACCATCGAATCCTTTCATGGTTTGGGTTACTTAACCATAGTGAAACATAACATGTCATTGAACTAAGTCTTTATGACTTATGGTTGTTTCTAACTAATGTCATCACCTTGGTCTTTCTAATGACAGCCATGTATTGTATTAATGTTCAATATTTCCTAGTCTTTTCATGTACTATTACAAACTATACATAATTTATCTATTTTAATAAATTTGTCTTATTTGATTGCCTTAATCTGATCCGGGACTTGTAATATTATAGCACCAACCTTTTTGGTAAAACTTTCCATTTCTACTCAGGCCTACACTAGTAGTTTGAGTACATAATCATAAAACTTATCAACGGTATTATGAAAGTCAATAACTTTTTATTTGCATCTGAATGTTATCTACAACCATCCTTCTCAAAAATCTTCATATTGATGTTATAAAAAACATGTTAACATCCTAATGTGTAGTTTGTTACTCAAAAATACAATAATTAATAAATATGATAAACTAAAGTAATAAAGGAATTCAATTTACATAAGACTAATAAAACAAGTGTAATGACACAAATCTATAATAAAAATATTCAATTTTGGATAGTGATACCACTACATTCTATTTTAACATTCACTACATAATTCACCTTTGTCATTGTAGACAAGCTTCCAGAACCAACCTACGTTTATCTTTAATGGGTTTCCAACAAACCCACAAAGGCATCAATAATATCTGCTCATCATCAAAATTATGAAATTACATAACATAATTTTTTATAACGATCAATTTATAACCGAATTAAATGTTCTAAAATGAATCATAATATCCATAATATAATGTCCACAAATCTTTTTAGTATCAATAATCAACGCATTGGGTAGGTGAGGTCATGAAAGGTAGCCATGTCTCTACATTAGGTGAGGTTATATATTTAAATATAATTTAGAGATCCATTCAGCTATAG
This sequence comes from Torreya grandis, assembly GCA_037957365.1. Lineage (NCBI taxonomy): Eukaryota > Viridiplantae > Streptophyta > Pinopsida > Cupressales > Taxaceae > Torreya > Torreya grandis. The sequence continues at coordinate 32,556 of JARHVA010004489.1, forward strand.
GAAGGAAACGAGTGTCCTTTTTGGTGGATGCTACTTATGCTACAATTGAGTTCCCCCATTACACAAAATGGACTCATAATTCACCAAAGATTGTTTATATTACCTTTTCCAAATTTCACATTCATAAATTATGGTAGAACATGGAGGATATTTTTAACTAATTCTAACCTCCAATATATCACACCTTAATAATATTCCCATGTCATACCTTTGAAAATAAACCATCAACATAGTTTTTAGAGTTGGATCTTACTAGTTGTATCCTACGTATAAAACCATAGGTATAAATGGTTTATTATAAGCTCCTTTATGGCTCCCTTATTATGTTGTAGATAATATTGATAAGAAATAACTTGATTATCAAATAGCTCATGGCATTGCATGGAAGTGTCACAAGAATAAACAAGCTCCTTACGCTCATCTCCCTCTCAAAACTAGGAGTTAATACAGATATTATCCCAAAAAATTTAATGTTTTATCACACAAAAACTATTAACAACTTGGTTTACCATGATGTTAGGATATGGGATCCAAAGGATAGATTTACTACTTATTTTAAATATTTTAAAGGATAAATGTCAATTTTTTTTATTGACATCACCCATATACAAATGATTAAGTGTTTATTAATGCCATAAGTGATATGATAGTAGAATAAAATAAAAGAATATTAGGTGTTAGGTGACTAGCTAAGATAACATAAAAGATACCAAAGTAGATAGTGGAGGAGAGACCATGAGTATCTACCCAAGAAGAGGAAGGAAAATTAACTATTAATACCATAACTAGGAAAATTATAAAATAATTTCCCAAGTCTTAGGGGATCAAGCCTTCACCTCCTCATAAGGTATAATATTCTTTTGTTCTTTAATATATTTAGATACCTAATCCTATGTCTACTAATTTTCAAAAATCTAATGTGGTTTAATATGTCCAAGTTTTTTTCTTGTTCCTCTTGTTGATCTAGATGATATATATGATTCTTTAGATCAATTAAAAAATTTCCATGTTAAAACTACTAAGAATGGATTTGAAATTGAATTAGTCATGCTAGTTCTCCCCACCACCTATGTAATGAAAAATAAATAAATTTATATCCTTATTTTATCTAAGTATAATATTACTATTTATTTGATAACCCCTAATGTTGTTACAAAAAAAGTACCGAAATTCACCAAGGTGTATGATAGGCATATCACCTATAACAATAACATTCTTATAGTTGATCTGTACTCAAATTATCTAAGTTCATCTTATTAGATGCCAACATAATAATAGCTTTTTTAATTAGGCTATAAATTTTTGTATGGGTGTGTCCCTACCACAATTAGTATCATTAGATAGTATTTAGACTTTGAATTTAACTCCTTTGTCACACTCAATTGGCTCATTTTGGCCTGTAGGTTATCTTAGTTGTAGGTGGCCATTTTATCATGGCTATAGGTCATTTTAGAGTCTTTGAGGCATGTTTGAACTTGCTTAGATCTTGTTAAACTTTTAATTAATCCAATAGAATTCAAACCAAGAATTGGATCATTAGTGGATGGTTAACCATAATTTTTGTTGGCAAACCCTCAAATACTACTTTCAATACCTATTATGCCCTATGTACGGACTAGGACAAGTCAAAAAAGGCATTTCATGTAATCACTTCCTTCTTTCATAATCTAGGTGATTAGGAATGCTTATGAAGGTGTTTAGACAATGTGAATGACCATAGTGACCTTTTTCCAAATGGGAACTATGTTAGAAACCCATTCATAATAGTCCACTTGTTTGATAAATTTAGAGTCAAGTAATTTGATGATTTCCTTATGACATAAGGTAGAAACCTTGGGTGAAAATTTCCTTTATTTTTGATTCATAGGCTTGACATCAGGATAAGTAATGATAAATGAGTCTATATGTAAAATGAATAGGCAAGTAGGTTACTTTTTACTCTTCCAACCTTGAATTCATTGATATCACTCAACCTGTATCCCTTACATATTTCATCTCAATAAAACCTACATATATTATTATATGGTTTATTGATACAAATATTAGTGTCAAGAAGACAAGGTAAGAAATTGATTAATAATATTAAAGAATATTCTTTAAAAAATTATTAAAATAAGTATATTGAGGGATTTGAATAAGGTAATTAAAGAACATTTTCCCCATATTTGAATATTATGACAATTGAGGTTGTAGGCTTGTCTCAAAGTTTTGTAAGTATGATGAGAGTTTATTTATTATACTTAGATAAATATATGACCTCTATTGGAGTGCTTACATAATTATAAAAAAAATTGATTTTTTCCATGGGTTAAAATTGAGAACTTATTTCCACATGATGGAAATATTGTTTCCTATTATTTCTAACTCTTCTCAAATTTTTAGAAGGAAAGAAATATATGATGAGGGGTGTGTACCTGGTTAAATGTTGTGCTCATTGATGACCAAATGAAGTGAGAGATCCTTTTTAACAAGGAAAGACTACCTACAATAAGACAACACTAAACCAAATTGGTGGTTAAATAAATATGAAGGGTGGACTGCCTAGTGTATGTTAAATTCAAGAAGCAAAAGCTTCCCTAGATGGTTGTCAATCCACTCCCCTAATAAAAAATTATTCTGATAAGATAAGGGAAATATAATTGCATTTAAATTGACAAGAAAATAAATGAAATACTAAGCATGAAATATATGAAATGGAATACCTATTCAATAGAATGACTAAATTTAGCATAATGTGTCAATACTATCCTAAAATAGGTCAAGGTCTATTTCAAAAAATATGAATAGGTTCTTATGATTAGGTTAGAAGTAGAAAAATCATATATTTAGGGGAAAGGGGTTGGGAATTGAAAACTATTAATATTTTATAATAGAGGAGCAATGATGGTCAGGTTGACTAGTGACAGTTTATCTGACTGGCGATGGTTGTTGTAACTAATGATGGTTATAGGAACTGGTTATGATTTCCTAGGTAAGTTTTACAAGATATTGAAGTGGAGTTGGAGAGGGAATGGTAAAAGGGAAAAAAACTATGTATGGCTCTGGTGGGGTGAGAAATGGGTTGTAAGTGATCTGATTAAGGTAGAAAGGTTAATAATTAAAGAAATTGTTAAAATAATTAAAGAATACCTGTAAGATGCAAAATGGATGACAATAGAGATCTAAATAAAATTGGCTATCATAATACTAAATTAGCCTTAAAAATTCACATGGATAGAGTTTTAAGTCACCTAAATACCTACATAAAAGAAACAAGAGAGCCTAAATGTAATTTTTTAATCCTTTTTCCCTTCTAAGGGCCCTCATTTTATAGCAAGAAGTTGCTAAGTGAGGAGGAAGGAAATTGCTAAATTGGTCCAAGATAAAGATGATAATTTGAAGTGATGTTTAGTTATAAGTTTTGTATGATAAAGTTTCTATTTTACTCATACTTATCTTATTCACAACTAGAAATTCTTATGTTATAGATTGGGAGACCTGATCGGTAATGGTCGGGCTAACCATCATCAGTTGGGTTGATCAATGGTGGTTGTACTCCAAGGAAAAATTAAGTTAAAAGGTTGTTAGAAGAGGTGTCTTAGGTACATTATAAATTTATAAAATGGATTTTGTTATTATTTTGATAAGTGATTAGATAACTTAAGATTGAGAGCAGGTCTAGGGTAGCTTGACATCAAAAACTAGTCTAGGTGACATTTTTGAGTGTCTACATTTTGATCCTTTTTATCATGTATATTTAGGTCAATAAGCCAAAAAATAAAAATTAATTGTTGACTTATCAAAATATTATTGCCTTGATTATGGGACAAGGTAGTCCCCCTCAAACCAAGAGTTGATGAGGAAAAATAAAAAATGGGTCATGGTTTGATAGAAGGTAAATGGTAGTTATGAGGTTGGTGATCAAAAGATTAGGTCATTTGAAACACATATAAAATATTATTAAAAATGATAGTCAAAATTTCACAAAGATAAAAGTTGCTAATGTTGATAACAATGCATTTAGGTACTAAGATAAGTGATAAATTAACCAGTCCCTAACATTAGTCATAGTTGATCGGGTCACATGTATCAAGTCTATTAGACAAGGGTGGTGTTTACTCAGGTGTCTAGGGTAGGAAGTGATCCAAAGAAAAAACAAAAATGGTTGGGTCACATATGAGGTGGTATGAAATGCAAAATTTTAACATGGTAAGATTAGTCAAGGTGGTCAAAATGAGCAAGACAAGGTCATCACAAGGCAAGTGAATAGGTGGGTTCTAAAAATGGCTAGTATTAAGGTGGGCATGGGAAAATGGGTTGGATGGTTGGCTGGGTAATGGATGGCCAAGATGAATCTTGATGCACTAGACATGAGGATATTTCCCACATAGTCTCATGGATGGTGGATCTAATGTGATCTTTAGGCCTAATGTAGTAAATGATGGTTGGGGGAGAGGGTAACTTCTAAATAGGTCAAGAGAAGGGAAAATGGGTTGTCTCATTTTGGTGTTGAGAGGGTATAGACCCCAACCTTAAATGGCTAGGGGTAATTTTCAATTATTAGGCAACCATTTATGGTTGTGTAAAAAACCCTAAACTTGATTTAAAAAAATAAAAATAAATTTGAGCACTTTTCAACAATTTGACTTTTGGTGTGTAGTACTTTTGGCATTTTTTGCATTTGGTTGGAATTTTGTCCTTGATTAGAGGGTGATTTCTTAATTGTAAAGATTATATTGATGAGCAATATCAAGCGTGTGATAGAGCATAGATCAGATGGACATAGGAAGATGACACGGTTAAGTAGTTGGACATAGATTGAGACCTCATTAGTGCTCATGGAATGAGGTAGGGCAACCTTGATTTTAAAATTAATATGAATTTTGATTATATATAAGGTTTATTGAATTACATGGTTAAAATTGGAAAATGGTTTTGGTTAGGCAATTCCCTAGGTTTATGTTTGCTTTAGGGTTTTGGTTTTTTGAGAATTTAGCTGAGGAAATGATGGGGGAAACATGTATTTAGGGGTGTATTGGTAGTGAAGGGGGGTTAAAATGGAGTTTTAGGGTAGATTGGATTATTTAGGGGAGTTTTAGGGTTTGAGGGTTACCACTAAGGGTCACTAATAGTAACCATCAATGGTTGACCCAACTGATGATGGTTGACTCAAGGGGTAAAAATGCCCTAAGAGGATCATCGATGATTGAGGGAATCTATCAATGGTTGAGATAAGAAGGGGTAAGGGGTTTATGTGTTTAGCTGATTAGGATTATTATCTTGGTATAAAAAAGGTTGGTGATTAGGGGCTTAGGTGTTTAGGTTGGTTGGAGGTGTGTAGGTGATAAGAGTGATGAGTAGGTAACAAGTGTGTGCAATATGTGAAGGGTTGAATTTGTTGATTGTAGTTTTTAGAGATAAGTATTGAAAATATATTGATGGAATAATTTTAGTGAGGATATTATTAATTGATTGAAAAAAGGTAAATGAAGCTATCTTATAAGGATAGATTATCACCTTATGATTGATATGATTAGTTTGCAGGCCTGTGAGTAAATCCAATTATGGGATCTAGTCCATGGGATCTTTGCAAAAGTACATGATGCCATGTCAATAAAGCATTGATGACATATGGAGGTGTTAAATTTAGAGTGATGAACTATTACCAATACTTGTCTAAAGATGATATGATGATAGTTACCCTCATCAAGAGATGGGACCTAATGATTTACACATTCTAGTTATCGATGGAAGAGATGAGAATCCTCCTAGAGAATGTGCATAGGATTACCTAACTACCTATTCAAGGAGATCCAATATATCATGTAGAGAGTGAGGAGACTAATTATTACATGGATTTATTATATGGGGTAGATCGAGCACATATTCATTTCTACTCAAGTGGGTTTAACATCAAGCCACTATATCAAAGGGTTGAGGGAGAAAGACATTTACTGATAATGATGCAACATAATGTGACATGCTATGCTTTATCAAATTTAGTTAGAGGGAGATTCCCTTATGTATTGTTAGGGGTACTTATAGAGCTGGTATTTGGGAGGATGATCTCTATATAGGTACACGTTTATTGCTTTAGATTTATAGAGAGTTATATGGCTTAAGAGTGCATAAATCTTATGGAATCAATGTCAAATTTCTACTCCATTTCTAAGTGTATGAAAATATAAGGGTGTTGAGATCATTGGGTCTACCATTAAGGGTTAGTTATTGATAAATTACATAATTATATTCCTCTATAAGATGAGGGATGGTACAATGATGGGGGATGGTAGTGGTGTGATGGATATCAAGTGGTTTTGAGGTGCCTTGGAGAGTTTGGTACCAAGTGATATAGGATGGAGGCCATACATGACTTGGCCTATATGGGTTGGATATAGGTACCATACATATTCATTATAGAATTGGAGGTGGGTATATGGTAGATGGGATGGTGAGATAGAGCTTAGCACACTGGAGAGAGTATGGTGATAGCTCAGACTCATGAAAAGTATTCTACTTGATTTTCCATGATATAGGAGGGAGGAGGTAGAGTTTTTATTACTAGATCTAAAACCATAGGAGGAGGATTTGGACCATGATGAGTTATCAGATAGAGTTAAAGATGATATAGGCATCCCATCATATTATATAACATGGTATCAGGGTAGATATGTTGTAGTTGATTTTAGTTGGGGTGATAGAGGCCATGGGCCCATGGATATTGATCTAATATGGGGACCATTACAGGGTGACCCATAGATAGTAGTGGAACTACTAGTGGCTCAAGGCTATATTGCCACTTTATCAGGGCATATTTCCACATTATAAGTGTAGATTGCCACTCTTCATGGTAATCTAGGAGGAGTTACTATGGAAAGAGACCATGCCTAGGTGTAGGTCACTACCTTATAGGGACATGTAGCCATTTTATAGGGGTAGATCACCATATTTACAATAGAGAGGGACTAGGTGAGGGTTATGCTTGGTTTGGTCACCCAAGAGAGAGACTCATTGAGATAGCCAAGTGGAGTAGTGGTGAAACCTCTTGGTTTTTTCCCATAGGCTTGATATTTATATGATATATAGGAGCTAAGATACTATGAGGGAATTATACTAGCATAGTGTCATAATGATTTGAGGTGGGGTGAGTATTAGGTTAGATTAGTAGGTGGGTGAACACTTGTGACACCATGATAGTGGGGAAAAATGATGGGTTGATAGGGAGGTATCCTAGGGGGACCTCCACCAAATGGGGGTGTAGGTAGGGCTAGTGGTAGTGGTGCCCTAGAACCTTGAGGTATATGTTAGGATTTTGTTATGTACCCAATTTTTTATAACATCTTGCATGTTGATGATGTGAGATGTATATGATCAAGAGATATGTATAGGACATGTACTAATGTATATATATGATTCAGATGGAGATGTTTATATTGATATGTGTATAGAGATTCATTGATGTCATGGTTTTTTATATGTTTATAATTTATGAAATGATGATTTATTTATTTATGGATGTCGATATGTGATTTAGATGTTTTTGGATGTTATAGTTTTCATGAATATGATGATAGATTATGGATGTCATGAAAATTGTATTATATGGATTAATTCTCTTTTTTTATATTATAGCTATTATTGATACGATGATTGTTTATTTATGGATGTTGATATGTGATTGTGCTATGTGGATTAATGTATATTTGATTTTGACACCACCCTACTTGTCAAAGATATGAGATGTATATAAGAGAGGTTACAAACATTGATATGTATTGTTAGTATATGATATTTGTATGAGATGGATGTATATTTATTATTAGTTACAAATTTGTGATGTTGTGTTGTTGATTTTATGGATGATCTATTATGGTTTGTTTTGCTTATGAGGTTTTTGTGATCATGTGATATGGATTGTTGCATGTTTAGGTTAGGCATGTGATGAAATGTATTGATGATGATGCTAGTGTATAGACAAACATTGATGTATGGGCAATGTTTATGTGTTGAAAGGATAAGATGTGGTAAGTTAGGTAATGTTTGGATTTGATTTAGTAGAATGTTTGGTCTAATGTGATTGTTTCATTGTTATGTTTTATAATAATTTGTAAAAATTGTATAATGTTGTGGTGTGTATTTAAAAGGATTTGATGTTGTGAGGTTGGAAAGATAATGAAAACACATAAAGTAAGTATAGGTAAAAAAATGTGAGAAAATATTATGAGAGACAATGTCCTTATGAACCAAATAAGAAGGATTAAGAAAAAGGCATATTGGGTTCATTAGCCAGGACCCTGTTAAATCAAAGTTGGATAGGCGTTAATGAAGATAAGCCTCTCACATGCTTCACATTAGCACATTTTAAGTGAAAATATGCCATCATAAGTGCAACGTGCCAAGTGAAATCATAGCCCCTTAATTTATAAAGTGTAAAAAGTGAATGTGGATGGCAGGTAAATCGAAGGGAAAGGGGTAATGTGGGAACCTGATGTGGGTTAACTTACACCTTTTATAAGTGACCCAAGAACTATAATAGGCAAGTATATGTCTTAATACAATGTGTAGACTAATCAATGCAAGAATTCTACAAATAATATTTATGAGAGGGATAATTGCAGCCCCTTTTTGGGATAAATTTGATTTTGATTGCTTTTTTATTTAATTTGGTTGAAGCTAATCAATGTGGGAAGCTTCAAATTATTGTATTTTTGAAAATTTTGGCTTAGCCATCCTTTAAGTGAGTGGACCAAGTTTAGATTTTCCTTTTTGTAAGATTATAGCCATCCTTTAGGGGAGTAATCTATCTTTTTGTCATTTTTTAATTGGCAACTATCCTTTGTCAGAGAAGTCTATAATGCTAGAAATTTTGGTATCCCATTTTTTTATTTTGAATGATAGCTTTAGATATAGACAAGCCTATTCAAGATTAGAGGTCTACCTTCATGTGGGTAAGGTGTTTAACACAAAAGGAAATTGATAGGTAATGGAAGGTGATTTGAAAGATAAATGACTAGGGGATTTCATCTGATTATAGATGAAAAGTATCCATGAGAGCCATATTATGGGTAGATCCATGGAACCCATGCTTAGGATTAAGCTAAAACTATGATGGATAATCACATGGTTTGGTTGTAATAAACTATCCTCAAGAGGAATAGGGTAAGGTTATAAGGGAGATGAAAGTCTTTTAAACTAAGGGATTAGCTCAAGTTAGATAACAAGGTTGATTAGATCTTTCTTAATAGTATAAAGGATGTAGATAAGAATTGAGAGGCTCAAGTTCTAGTTTGGCTTCAAGAGAAGACAAATTATAAGATCTTGATTCATACTTATGGATGATGATATAGGGTCCAAGGTAATTGAAATTCAATTTACCCTTTTTGTTTTTTTCCATATTTTTTCTGTGTTGGTTTTATTTAAGGATGAGGTCTTTGATATTAAACTCCCATTCCTTTAGACATTTTTTTTAAGCATGGGTGATCTACTATTGGTATATGCAAAGATGGTTTAGGGTAGAAAGGTGATGCTCATCAATAACTTAGGGTGTGTAAGGTATTCCTAATGATAATCATACTAAAAAATGATGTCTCATAAAGATATGTGAAGAGAGGGGATCTAGACTTTGAGAGGCAAGACAACTTCTATTCTAAACAATAGAGAGAAAGGCATAACACCTATTGTGATTTGGATGCTAGTGTGATAGGCCCATCAGGTGAAGGGGATGTGCAAGTGTCAATCCCAACCTAAAATGCTTACAACCTTGGTTAACATCTTGATGAGGATTTTATTACAAGCTTCTTCTTATCCATTAGCTTATAGATTATAAGGTGAGGAATGTCTTAGTTCAATTCCAAAATCATCAAAAAGATCTTGGACTTTATCATTTTTAAAGGATTTGTCTTTGTCAGTAATGATCTTGTGTGGAACACCAAAATGACAAATGATGTGGTGATTGATGAAATCAATAATTTTCTTAGCTTTGATTGAGATAAGAGGAATGGCTTCCACCCATTTGGTGAAATATTCCATGGTCGTGATGATGAATTTAAGGTCATTGAGATGAGCGAGGATTGATTTCTCCTCTGAGATTGAGCCCCCACTATGAGAATGGCCAAAAATCTTTGGATACTTAAAGTCTATGAGTAGGTGCATGATGTAAATTAGCATGTTGTTGGCATTTGACACACTTTTTTACATAGTCACAATAATCTTGATTAAGGGTACGCCAATAGTAGCCAAGACGTAAGATTCTTTTAGAGATGATGATGCCACTAAAATGCCCCCCATAGATCTCATTATCGGTTTCTTTAATAATGTGGGAAATCTCATGACTTTACAGGCAATGAAGAAGAAGGAAATCAAATCTATACTTGTATATGATTCCCCCTAGTATGGTATAATAAGAGGTACCCTAAATAAAGGTTTTTCAAGAATTTTTGAGAGGTTGGGCAGCATAATGCCAAGATTAAGGTAGTTGAAGGTTTGGTCATACCAGATGTTAGAAGGAGATATCTCAATGTTAAAAATGGTAAGAAGGTCTAAATTTATATATGAAGGCCTGATGAAATGATGAATGGTGACAAATAATTTAGATGCAATAAGTTGAGAAAGAATTTGAGGAGCCAAAGAAGCCATTATATCTATGAATTTGTTGGTAGATTAAGGAACCAAATGTATTTGGTAATGTTAAAATGATGATGATATTTTGTTAAATAGAAGCTTATATATTTGTAAAACATAAGTTTTACATTAATAAGACCCATTGACTTGGTTGATCATGATTTGGGAGTCACTAAAGATAGAAATGGTTTTGATTTTTAGGGTGAGAGTGGTTTGGAGACCTATAACTAAGGCTTTGTATTCATCCATATTATTGGTGCACTCAAATTAAAGTTTAAAGGAAAGTGGAAGAGGTTATCTATGAAGGCAAATGAGAATTACTCCTACACCCCCTACCATGTTGGAATTTGGAGATATAAAAAACATGGTAATTTGGTAGGTAGATTCTTCCTAAGAAAGAATCATAATTGATTCATCTAGAAAGGCAAGAGGAATGGGTTGGTTATCTAGTAGGGGAGCCTCAGCCAATTAGTTAGTGATGACCTACCCCTTAATGTATTTTTATTAAAGGAACTCAAGATCAAACTTAGCTAGGAGCATGGGCCACTTAGAAATACACTAATTTAGGTATGGTCTAGAGTTCATATATTTGAGTGGGTTAGTGTTAGTAATGACATATGTTTTATGATTAAGGAGGTAATGATAGAGTTTAAAACTAATAAAGATGAGTGTGGGACATAGTTTTTTAGGATGGGTATATCATGTCTCATACTCTAAAAGAGTGCATATAATGTAATAGATAATTTGATCTTTATCATCTCAATGAGTGAGCATGACCCCCAAAGAGTGATCAATGGTGGATATGTAAAGGTAGAAAGGTTGATCATCTTTAGGTGGGATGAGAACTAGTGGAGAAAGTAAGTACTCCTTGAGTGAATAAAAGGCTTGTTGACAATTGATGGTCCATTTAAAGGAGGTGTCTTTCTTCAAAAGATGGTGAAAGGGTTGGCATCTATCTGATAGCTGGGAGATGAAGTGACATATATACTAGAGCTTTCTTTATAGGTTGTAAAGTTGTTTAAGGTTTGTTGGAGGAGGAATTTCTAGGATTGCTTTGACTTTGGTTGGGTCAATTTCAATTCCACAAAAGGAGATGATAAAGCCAACATGTTTTCTAGAGAGAACCCAAAAAAAACATTTTTTGGAATTGAGCCTGACATGGAACTTGATTAGTCAATCGAAGATGATTGTGAGAATAGCTAGATGATCCTTGTGATGTTTATATTTCTTGAGGATATCATCCACATAATCCTCTAAAATTTTATGGATGAGGTTGTGGAAGATATATGTCATGTCTCATTGATAAGTTGCTCCCACATTATTTAAACCAAAAGGCATGACCTGATAGTAGAAGGTCCCTTGAGGGGTAACAAAGGCAATTTTATGTTGATCCAAGGGGGCACTCACAATTTGATTATATCCCAAAAACCCATCCATGAGAGATAACATCTCATGCCCCATGATAAGATAAACTAATTGGTCAATGTTGGGCAAAGGAAAGTCATCCTTTGGGCACATGAGGTTAAGGTCATGGTAATCCATACAAAGGTAATATCCCCTAGTGGATTTGGTAATGGAAACAATATTAGAGACCCAATGTAGATAATCAATGGGTTGGATGAAGTTAATGGATAAGAGATGATAAAGTTACTCTTTAATGATAAGGGTGATGTGAGGATGAATTTTATGAAGCTTTTACTAAACTGGCTTAGCTTTAGGATGGGTAATAATGTTGTGAAGGGAAATAAAAGGGTCAATCTTGGGCATATCCTAATAAGACAAGGTGAATGTGATGCTACAATCTTGAAGGAAAGATGGGTATTCTATTTATTCCTCAACGTTTAAAGATTGGCCAAGATTAATGATGTAGGAGTTATCTTGAGTTCCTAAATTAATATCAATGGTGGATTAATTGAGCATGGTTTGGTTTTAAGGAGGAATGGAGTTATGAATAAAACACTACCTCATACCAAGCTAGGATAGAATGGACTCATCATCCTAGTGTTGGATGGTGTTGATGGTAGAAGAGTATTTTTCAACCATTTCAACATGGATTAAAGGAATAACCTTAGTTTGGCCACCCTTGTGATAGATTAAAGGGCCTAGGCTAATGGTGTTGATAAAAAAAGTTATGGGGAATAATGTCAATGTCTTCAAATTTTGATGGTGGTTGGGTTGATGGTGAGGGGATGTCCTCATTGATGGGGTGATGGATATCTAGGTGAGTCAGTGGGCTCCTCTAGTGGGAAATACCCAAGGTCAAAGGACTCATGAGGTTCTAAGATTTTGACCACAGGTAATGTATGCGGTCACTGTTCATAATGACCAAGGTTAAACCCCTTCCAGGCATAGTGATGAAGATATAGATTGGCAAATTTTGGCTTGTCTAGATAGGAAAAGTCAAAGGTGAATGGTTGGATATGCTAAATAGTAGTAGGGGTTAAAAATGGTTGGTCAAGTCACCCATAAATGAAGTTTATTTGATTATCTAGTAACCAAAGGGGACAATGATTCCTAGATTAGGGTCATAAAAAGGGTCATATTTGAGGTTCCAATACTCTTGTAGAGTAAGTAAATAATCCAAGGAAAGAAGGTAGTACTCCCCAAGGGATAGATGTTATAACATTTATGCCAAGGGATCCTTAATGGGAATATGGGAAGAAGAGATAGATGAACTGGTTGAGGCTTTATCATTGTTAATGGTAGAAGTATTGTGGTTGTGGTTGGTGGTGCAGTAGCGTTAGTAGGGTTGGTTGATTTTGAGGCTAATGAATTGGGAAGAAGAACATCGTTAGGCATATAGGTCATATTTCAATATGTAAAAGGATTGGGGTCAGCCTTGATAGTTACAACTTACCCTTCATGTTTAAATTTAACACAATGGTGTAGAGTAGAGAGGATATAACTCATGGCTTGGATCTAAGGGCATCTAAGTAGAATGTTATATTGTAACTCACCCTCTAAAAGATAAAATAGTTTAGGAATGGTGCGAGGTCCCAAGTATATATGAAGGACAATGGTCCCCAAGGTAGTGGCCATGGTGTCTCCAAAAGAGCAAAAAACCATTGTGATTTTGGCCATGATGTTATTTGGTAATTGTAGCTAATCAGAAACATGGGAAGATATTATTTTAATGATAAACCCTCCATCAATCATTAACCTTTTGATGTGGGTATGATTGTTATATGTAATGACAAAGAGAGGAGGATTAGATTCTTCAAAATGAGCCAAGGGTATCTCAGAATCTTAGAAGGTGATGACGGTAAAAAGTTAGAGGGATCCAATAAAGAATGCAAGAGGTTGAGGGTCCTTTGGTTGTACCCCTATGGATTATAGAGCCTCTATTAGTGTTTAATGGTGATGAGGTGAGGTACTGATTAAGTCATAGAGACTCATCTTCATTGATGATTCGTGAAGTTGCTTCAGCATTATTCATTAAATGGATCTAGAAGAGTCGACGGAGGGTACACCTAAGATAGATACCTTAGGTATTGGTGATGGCATAGGGGAAGAAGTTAGTGTTAGGGATTGGTTAGAAGGTTGAGAGTTCAAAGGATATGTCCATAGAATAGACACATTGGCTTTTCCCTTACCTCTTTATTGAGCCCAAGATCGGGTAATCATGTGAATGGTATGGAAAATAGGACCAGTTGGACTAGGTGGTGGCTTTGGTTCCTCCACTTAGATTTTATATGAACATGGGGGATAAGGTGTAGGGTGGGTAATTTGTTGGATTGGTTGGGTTGGTGGTTAGATTCATAAGGTAGGAAAAAGTGGTTGATCAAATAATAGATCATCATCATCATATAGGTAGTGAACAAGAACTTGAAGAGCTTTGTAGTTATTCATGTCATGTCATGGTCCCATATGGTATGCATAGATCAAAGTGTCATTGAACTAGGAGGGTTTGGTATTAAAGGGGGTGAATGACTTAATGGGTGGTATTATAATGTAATATGTTTGTAAGAACCTCTATAAAATAACTAAATAAGATTCATTTAGGGGATTTGGAGGTGTTGAAGTTCTGGTTGTAGAAATAGGAACCTTCATAGGTGTGGGTTTGACTTTACAAGTGGTAGGTGGTTGAATAACATTGGTAGATGGTTTGGGTTAGGGTGGCTTGGTTATGATTGGTTTAGAGGTAGATGGTTTCAAGTTAGATGATGGGGGATTAGTAATAGGGGGAAGGTGGAAGTGAATAAATTAGTTAAGAATGATGAAGGATTTGACGGCTTGGTGGGTGGAAGTGTAGGCATAGAAAAGGGGGTTGGTTTAATTAAAGATGAATATGTAACTAAGATGGTAAAAGGGTGAGGTCATAAAATAGATGTTAAATGGGAAGGAGGTGACATAGGTCAAGTTTGAGGAAGAGGTTTAGATAACTCCACCTTTCTAATTGTTTTGGTTGGTAGTTTCTTTATCAAATTTGATGGGGTTAAATCTAACTTCAAAGGTGGGTGAGATATGGTAGGCAGAGGGAGGATTCCTATATTCTTGGTGGTTTAGCAAGAAAAATATGAGATGACTTGGATGAAGGTGGGTGATATGGTTCTCATGTGGCTTGGGAGAAAGGGACATCTAATGAAATGGGGATAATTGGTGTAAAGGTGGATGCCAATGAGGTAAAATGTTTGGTTTTATTTTGGTATGGGAGCCCAAGATGACGTTAGAAGGTGGCTCTATCAAGGTTAGGTTGTGAAGTGAATTCTAGACTTTGCACTAACCTAGACAAGGGCTTATAAATGGGTTTGGTTCCTTGATTAGTTGTTTCAAATGTTAAACCCTTAGGTGAAGAAGAGGGAATGGTTACTTTATCTTAACTTGAGCTAGAAGGGTTCAAATTTGTTGATTAGTTGGATGAGTAGTCTTTGTTTATAGGATGGTTTTCAGAGGGGGAATGGATGGTTTTTTGATTGGGGGTGTAGGTGTGGTCATGGTTTATTCCTTTGTTTGGGTGTACAACTAAATAGAATATGGTTGTACTATTGAAATTTGTGGGGGAGGAAAAGAGGTGGTTAAATCAATGGTTTCCTCCTTTGGTGCTTCAATCAATGAAAGGGTAGGTGTGGGTATGGTTTGATTAAGTGAAGGGGTAGTGGTTGTTGATTCTTCTATTTAGGTACCTAGAAGGATAGAAGGTGAACTCACTTGTTCTAGAGGTGATGTGGCTGAAGGAATGATCAAAGTAAGGGGCTCATCCAACATAGTCTCATTAGTGATCAAGTTGATAGTGTGTGCTTCATGAGATGAAGATGATTCAAATTGGTTGTCATGGTGGTGGGTAGGTGGAGTATGGTTAGGGAAAGGTTTATTAAAAACATTGAGAGAATGCTTGGGAAGTGTGTTGGGGTTGTCAAATGATATTTCACCTTTATTGATCAATTTTTAGATAAGACTTTTAAATATGTTACATCAATTTATGTCATGTATAATGACCTGATGGAATGCACAATGGTCATTTTCATTATACCACTCAGGAATGGAATTAGAGGCATTAAATTATTAGGGTGGATTAATAGGTGGGAGTTGGATGACATTATCTTTAATTAATTTATCCAACATTGAGGCATAAGATTCTCCTATAAGTGTGAATTGTTTAGGGGGAACCCATTTTTATTTGGGTTTGGTAGGTAAGAAGAGTTAGAAGGAGTGGTTTGATGTAGTTGGTTAATGGACAGAGGTGGGGTAGCTTTCAACACAACTAAGTTTATAGAATATTTGGTTTAGTAATGGGTTTGTTGGTTGTCTTGGTGGAAGAGGTATCATTGGGGTTTAAGCTAGAATTTCAGTTATCCAGTTTCAATTTCCCTTCATCTACGGCTCAATTTTCAAGTTTTCATGCTTATGAATGTTTGCACTTGAAGGGTGGGAGCAATGTGTTTTGCACATCCCATAGATAAAATGTCGGTGAGTTCTACTTGGGGTAGTGAAAAGGATAGTTCATTGATGAGACCTCACCATAGTGTAATGAAGTTAATGATTAATTCATCATTTAACTGCTTGATATAATAAAGGTCAATTATAGATATCTTCTTAGATATGTTCACTAAAAAATGTTTTAAGAGGATTTGGGTAAGCTAGGAGAATGAAAAGATAGATTTCCTAAGAAGAGCATTATACTAATCCAAGGTGGGTCCTAATCAAGACATAGGGAAGGTTTAGAGGAGGAGGGCATCATCATATGTGATCAAGTAACAAGAATGGTGAAATTCCCTCAAATGTTTTTAAAGATCTTCATTACCCTAAAACTTAGAGAATTTGGGGAGTTCCCATTGAGGAGGATAAGCATGAATTAGAATAGATAAGATGATAGTTCCATTGCTAATTTATTCATAGGATAAAAGGTTATGGGACCCCAAGATAGATGACTTGAGATGGGTCATCTTGTCCATAAGCATCTTGATCAGATTGGGTTGGAGTTGGGTAGCTACATAATTCAAGGGTATATTCTATTGAGGTTGGGTTAAAACTAAGAATTGATATGTGTTAGGAGGTATAGAAGTGGCCACATATTGGTATATGTTAGTTTGAGGTTGGGATAGTTCCCTAGTAAGACTGATAGGCATTAAGGGTTTGGTGGAAGGTGAAACATATCCCTATGGGTTGGGAATATATTGATAGGGTGTTGTATAATCACCACCATCTTCTTCTTCATCCTCATCTATGGTAGGTTTAGGGGAAAATTTGGGTTGGTTGGTGGGGGTATGATTTGGGTTAGTAATTCTAAATTACCTATGGGTTATTGATGGGTAGTCACCCTAGTGCTAATGGGGGGAGAGTTTGTGGTATGGATAGTACAAACTTATAAAGTGGGGTAGAAGTTGGTATATTGGTTGAGCTAGGGTGATTGGTAGAAATGGGTGTGGAAGATATGGTATCGGTAGAAGTGACAAGGGGTAAAGTTAAACAAAAATTGGAGGTTTTAATTGGGATAATAGGTGTCTATGTGGTGGTGGTACATGGGCTAATGATAGAATATGAAGCTTAGATAACTGAAATTTAAGTTGATGTAATACCAACCATGAGGTGGTGTGTTATACCATAAGGTGGATTCAATGGAGAAATTGAAGTAGTCAAAGTACAATAGGTTAAGTTATTAAGATAGTGTTGAAGAACCACCTAGTTGTGGTCTAGAAAGGTAGTGAAATACACATCACCTTTGGGAACCATTAGAGGCCTAGTAGGTGAAGGAGAATGGTGGGGTGAAGCATGGCAGGATTTGTTAACATTTGAGGTATAATCCATATATGAGGATGAAGAATAAGATGGTGGTTGGTTGTTTATATTTCTTAGTTGTTGTCTGGTAAAGACCATGTGAAAAGTAAAAAATGGATAGTGAACCTCTCACCTAAAATAATGAGCAAACAAAGAAAAGATCAAATCAGGCAAGGAACAAACTAAAAGTCCAATTAATCCTAGGATTCATTTTTAAATCAATTTTGGATTATACCTTAAAGACTATGAAAAAGGAAATTAGCTTGAAATTTAGGTACTAGAAGAACCATCTAAGGATGGTATCAGGTTAAATTTTGGTAATCAAAATAATATACACTAAATCAGGTATGTGGCTTGGTATTGTGGACTTATTCCCCACACTTCTTGAACCCAAAGCTAAGATGGGACACTTAGCCAATATACCATTTATCTAGAGTTTATACTCTACTAGAGAATGGTTTGGGTCCTCCCCTTGGTGATGAAATCCAACTGGGATCGCTAGGTGGGGTAAGGTGATCTAAAGGGTGATGAAAATCCCAATGGGCCTTGTCTCAAGTAAGTTTTGATGTTTGTTTTTGTAAAAGTGGTTTGGTAGTGTAATATAGGTTTGATACGATTAATTCATAATTATTTTAATTAACTAGGTGAGATAAATCAATCATACAAACCATGAATAAAATCAATTTTAACTGAGAGAAAGGATTTGATTTTGTTAGATGAAAACATAACTATTATCACTCTAAAGTGCACCTTGCTTGAAGATGTACAAGAACACCTTCTCTCTAGTTGATAAAATGGGAAATTATTAGAGTGTGGGTGACTATGTGTTGAGAATAACCTCTAGAGAGGATTGGTTCCCTTAAGATTTATCAATTAAATCTTATTTACTGTGATTTTTTGGATGAAAAAGGAGAAGGAAACTAAAATGGGAAATTCTATCTAATGGGTTGATGTACCTAAATTTATTATATTATTTGAAAGATTTTTTAAATGAGTAATACACACATGTGAATCTAAATTAAAGCTATAAATTAAATATTGAACATCAATTTTTCAAAAGAAGGCCTGAAAGAAGTTTGCAAAGCAAATTCAAATCCTAGCTCTTCAAATGACCTATAGACCATGATATTTTCATAGTGGGTAAGGAAAGGACCTAAATAAAATGGATATATATCTCAATTATATGATAATAAAAAATAAAAAATACACTCTATTTTGTTAAAAAAACTCATATGCAAAATATTTCCTTTATTAATAAATGATGCAAATTATAATTTTTATTCTGCTTCAGGAATTTCTCAAAATGGCTTCAATAATGACTAATATATAAGTCTAAAACCTTAAATAAATACAAATTCACGTATAAAAGATAATTATTAGTCTTATTTGAGTTAAAATAAGACTAAAATCCTTTTACAAAATTAAATAAAGGCTTTAAAATCTTCGAATTCTTCAAAATTTGCATGTTCTTCATTTTTGGCATAGAATTGAGAAGTGGTGGGCCCATGTTGATTTGTCAACCTTAATTGCATAAAATTAATGACATAAATTAAAATATAACTCCATATTTAAATTTATTTTTTGTTATTTAAAGTATTTATATTTCATGAAAAGCATGGGAGATGCATGAAACTAGTCAAACTAGTCAACCGAAGAGATTTGACCCTTAAGGACTAGTTAACTCAACTTGAGCTCAACTTGAATGAATTGAAACTTGTGGATTAGATTTATAATGATATATCCACTTAAAAAATATATATTACATGTATTAACTCCAAAATTATCTCATTTTATAGATTTTTGACACCATTCTTTACCTGCTTAATTAACCAATTACACATATTAGGCCAATTAGGCCTAAAAGCCTATCTTCTTGCATTTGGACTCCATTAAACCTGAAATAATAAGAAATGAAACATAAAAAAAAAAAAATTAACCTGAAAAATAATTATTAATCACCAAAATATTTTATTTTGATGAGAAACCACTCGTCATTTAGTCAACAAGGTTGACTAGAACTATTTTGCAACATTTTCCTGTAGACTAGCCATTTTGATTGAGTTTTTTGGGACACTTATAAGATTATTTATTACCAAAATAAAATTTTAGGATCAGGAAAAAGTATTAGGTTTTTATCTCCATTTATTATATTTCATTTAATTGTCTTTTACTTCATTGTACATGATTTTATCCATAAAAATTTGATTTATGTCCTCATCCATAAATCTCCATACATAAAATTGACATTTATGGAATCCTCTCTGATTTTACTTGACATTTTAAAAGGTTTAAAGTCTATAAATGGTGATTTTTTATATCAATCAATTCAATATTTTTAAAAACTAATTTTTTAAAGGTTTAGGCGGGCTTTGAAGCTTAATCTTCAAAATGATGATTCATTAAGTACATACCTCCAAATTAAAAAATATTTAATTTTACATATATAAAAATTACCCCCAAAAATCCATGAAAATATTTTTTTACCATTCAAAATATATAAAAAATTTACCACGTGGAGAAATTTGCTTGTGGGGTTTTGTTTGCAGTTTGAACTGCCTACACTTTTAATGATTGTTCATAAATAAAAAACACTCAAATGGTCTCAATTTTTCATGAATTATAATTAAATATGAGTAATAAAAATATAATAATATCGTTAATCCAAACTCCACACATGGTGAAAGCTATGAGCATCTAAACATGAGGCTAGGAAGGGTGTCTTGAACTAAAAAATGAAAATTTCACCAAAATGAAAATAAATCTTTAGATGCTTAAAATTTCATGAAAAAATCATCATGGGGTCTTTAAAATTCTATCAAAACACTATAAAATCACATTTTGCTTGAAAAGTCAAAAAAACCCTTTTTGGCCTTTATGCCTGTTTGCTTTCAAAAACCTGTATGAGCATGGTTTTCTTAAAATTTAAAATTTTTACACACTTTAAAGGTATAATTATTATTTTAAAACATCATCGCATTCTTTTAAAACTTTTTTATAGACTTAGAAACCTATATGGCACTCCAAAATGATGCTTACTCTAATGGTGATCTCCAATAGACATGCTAAGTAATGTTACAAAATAGAGAGTGTATCCACTTATAAAATGGGAAATAGATTTTATAAAAAGGTTATCCAACTTATAATTACCTTTTACAAAAAAATTGAGGTCATAAAAACCCCTGTAGCTCCCAGAATGTTTCATTTTCTCTCAAAATTGATCCCTGTGCATGGAATATCTGTATATTTGAACTTGACAATGTTATTTTGAAATGATGATGACCCATTTAAAATACATTTTAAAACTGATATTAGTGATATTTAGGCCATAATTCCTTGGTTTAACTAACTTTAAAAGGCTATGATTAGTTTTAGGAAAGTTTTGTATGATAGGGGTAGTTATTTGGCCTTGACAGGGCAAAATACTAACAATTCTGGTGACTTTTAGGGGCTGACCAGCCTAATAGTTAAATAAATAAATAAAAATTACTATGAAAATCTTGAATATACACTAAAATACAAAAAAAAATGTGGGCAAAGACACAAAAAAGATAACTGACACAAACAACAACAAACATTAGCATGTGTGTACTTAGAGGAAAGGACAACAACAACACAAAAAGGAAAAAATAACTATTGAAAGCATGTGAAAATATGCACTTAGAGTAATTAAACACAAGGATTATATTATGTACAAACTAACCTCTACCTTTTTGGTCCTCCTGGATCAAATGGAAAGCTATTTAATGCATTATGGAACTTTGAAACATATTTGCTTCTTTTTGATAGCTCTCTTCTGCAAATGAGATCACTTATATGTTCATATGTTCTGGATGATGTATCTAGGCCTCCAAATTCCATTTTTAGGTTTATGGATCTAACACCCAATCATCATCCTTATATATTCTTCTTTGTTGCATCAAAAGTGTTATCTTTACCTCATTCATAGGTTGATCATGATTTGACACATTCTCATTTAATGATTGTATTGATAGTTTAGCTAGTATACCTGGATTGATGTCTTAATTTTACTCCATTTGAAGTGATATTTTTAAAAATTATTTAGATCAGTTATAAGCATCCAAACATGGCTGTAATATGACTTTAATTTCTTCATGATGAATAGTTGCAATAGTACTCTTTACAAGACATTCATCAATCTCTACTTGTGGTGGACATGGACTATCAAACTTTGCACAAAAACTCACCAAATCATCCCAAAAGGCCTCTTCATCATGATAAATTTAAAGGAAATTAAATTAATCAATATCATTACAATTTGAAACATGTTTATCAAACATTTATACCTTTTGGAAGGAGTCAAATGAAGATTCTTGATTTACTGCACTTGTCTCTAATAGTTTAACTCGGGTCCCACCAAGCATGCCAGAAACTGTTATCACTTTGAAGTGCACCCTAATTGAAGATTTAAAAGTACACCTATCTACTTGATACAATTATATCTTCTTATATTTTTGGGTGACTCTTTATTGAGAAGACCCTCAAGAGAGGGCTGATTCCCTTAAGATTTATCAATTAAATCTTATCTACTATGATTTTTTGGATGGAAAAGGAGAAGGAAACTAAAATAAAAAAATTATATTTAATGGGGTGATTCATCTAAATTTATTATATTATATGAAATATTTTTGAAACTGAGTAAGACACACATATGAATCTAAAATAAAACTCTACATTCAATCCTGAACATCAGTGTTTCAAAAAAAAAGACTGAAAGAAGTTTGCAAAGAAAATTCAATTCCTATCTCTCCAAATGACCTGAAGAGGATGAAATTTTCACTATAGGTGAGGAAAGGAACTGAAAAAATAGGATATATATATATATATATATATATATATATATATATATATATATATATATAAAATATATATATAATATATATATATACATATATATATATACATACATATATACATATATATATATATATATACATATATACATATACATACATACATATATATATATATATATACATACATATATATATATATATATATATATGTATATATATATATATATATATATGTATGTATATATATATATATATATATATGTATGTATATATATATATATATATATATATATATATATATATATGTATGTATATATATATATATATATATATATATATATATATATATATGTATGTATATATATATATATATATATATATATATAATATTCTAGTACACAATCAAAAATACACTCTATTATGTTAAAAAAACTCATATGCAAAAGATTTTCTTTATTGATAAATGGTACCAATTACAATTTATGTTCTGCTTCAGGAATTTCTCTAAATAGCTTCAATAATGGATAATATATAAGTCTAAAATATTAAATAAAGACAAATTAACATGTAAAATATAAGGATTAGTATTATTTTATAAGACTAAAATTCTTTAACAAAATTAAATAAAGGCTTTAAAATCTTCCAATTCTTCAAAAATTACATGTTCTTCATTTTTTGCATAGAATTGAAAAGTGGTGGGCCCATGTTAACTTATAAACCTTACTTGAATGAAAATAATGAAATAAAATAAAATATAACTCCATATTGGAAGTGATTTTAAGTTTTTTAAAGTCTTTATCTTGCATGAAAACCATGGGAGATGCATGAAACTAGTCGAACTACTCAACCGAAGATATTTGACCCTTAAGGACTAGTTAACACAACTTGAGCTCAACTTGCATGAATTTAAACTTATGGATTGAATTTATAATGATATATATACTTAAAAAACATATATTTAATTTTTTAATTCTAAAATTAATTCATTTTATATATTTTCAATGCCATTCTTTACCTACTTGATTGACCAATTAAGCCTATTAGGCCAATTACACCTAAAAGCCTATCTTATTGCATTTGGACTACATTAAACCTAAAATAATAAGCCATGAAACCTGAAAATAAAATAAATTTCACCTGAAATAAAATTATTTATCACCAAAATATTTGATTTTGATGAGAAAACACTCGTCATTCAGTCAATAGGGTTAACTAGGCCTAGTTTGCTCTATTTTCCTGCAGACTGGCCATTTTGATTTAGCTAGTTGGGACACTTTTAAGATGATTTATGACCAAAATAAAATTTTATGATGAATTAAAAATTCTTATTATTTTATCTCCATTTATGATATTTTGATGAAGTGTCTTGTAATTCATTTTACATCTTTTTTTCCACAGAAAAATATGATTTATGTCCTCATCCATATATATACATGCATAAAATTGAAATTTATGTAATCCTCTCTAATTTTAATTGAAATTTGACAATTTATAAAGTTTATCCATAGTGATTTTATATCCATAAAATCAACATTTTTAAAAACTATTTTGTTGAGGGTTTAGGCAGGCTTTGAAGCTGAATCTTCAAAATGATGATTCATAAAGTGCATACCTCCAAATTAAAAATTATTTACATTTATTTATATAAAACTGACCTCCCCAATATCCCTAAAAATATTAGGTTTCCATTCAAAATATATAAAAAGTTACCATGTAGAGAAATTTGCCTATGGGGTTTTGACTGTATTCTGAGCTACCTACACTTTTAATGATTTTTCATAAATAAAAACCACTAAAATGGTATCAATTTTTCATTAATTATATATACATATAATTAATAAAAACATAATAATATTTTTCATCTAAACTCTACACGTGGTGAAAGTTATGAGCATCTGCACAGGAGGTTAGGAAGGGTGTCTAGAACTAAAAAATTGAAAATTTCACCAAATTGAAAATAAATATTTAAATAATTTATAATTAATAAAAACATAATCATTGGTTCTATACCATGCTATCGAAACACTCTAAAATAACATTTTTCCTAAAAAATCAAACTACCCCTTTTTGGTATTTATGCCTGTTTACTTGCAAAAACCTATATGAGCATGGTTTTATTAAAATTTAGAGTGTTTAAACTTTTTAAAGGTCTGATTATTATTTAAAAAAAATCATCCCATGCTTTTAAATTTTTTTATCTAGACTTAGAAACCTCTTTGGCACTCCAAAATGATGCCTACTCTAATGGTAATCTCCAACAGAGATGATAAGGAATGTTAAAAAAAAAGAGCATCTCCACTTGTCCAATGGAAATTAAAAAAATTCATAAGGTTATTCAGCTTATAATTACCTTGTTTACAAAATTTGAGGTCCTGAAAGCACCTGTAGCTCCTAGAATGTTCAATTTTCTCTTAAAATTGATCCCTATGCATGGATTGTCTATTTATTTGAACTTGACAATGTTATTTTGAAATGATAAAGACCCATTTAAAATATATTTTTGACATTTTATAATCAAAATTAGTGATTTTTAGGCCACAATTCCTTGGTTTGACCAACTTTAAAAGGCTATGACTAGTTTTAAGAAAGTTTTTTGTGATAGGGGTCGTTATTTAGCCGTGACAGGCCGAAATACTAAAAATAACAACTAGAATGCACCTGATGCAAGATGAATATGAAACTCAGGCCTATAATGAATATTTTTTTATTGAGTTTTATAAAATAAAATAAATAATTTTTGTTTTAATTTTAGAGATGACAGAAATGTAAGAGAATGAGTTTTCACTAGTGTAACTATATGCCAAAATAGAACTATGAACCCAGAAAGGGTCCCATCAGGTGTGATAAAATGTTTCATATTATTTTAAACTTTATTCTTAAATTTTTAGAAGGAAGGAAAGAAATACATGATGAGGGGTGTGTACCTAGTTAAATGTTGTGCACATTGATGACCAGACAAAGTGAGAGCTCCTTTTTAGAAAGGAAAGACTACCTGTAATAAGACAAAACTAAACCAAATTTTTGGTTAGAAAAATATGAAGGGTGTACTACCTAGCGTATACTAGATCCAAGAAGTGAAAGCTTCCCAGGATGACTGCCAATCCAATCCCCTAATAAAAAATGATGTTGATAAGATGAAGGAAAGATAGTTGCATTTAAATTGACAAGAAAATAAATGAAATACTAAGCACAAAAGATATGAAATGAAATACATGTTCAATAGAATGACTAAATTTAGTATAGCAGGTCAATACTTTGATAAAATAGGTCAGGGTCTGGTTCAAAAAATTTGAATAGGTTCTTGTGATCAGGTCAGAAGTAGAACACAACATCTGGTTGGGGGAAAGGTGTTGGGAATAACAAACTATTATTATTTTTTGATAGGGGACTGGTGGCAGTCAAGTTGATCAGTGATGGTTGATCTAACTAGTGATGGTTAGGTGATTGATGATGGTTGTTGTAACTAGTGATGGTTACAGGAACTGGCTATAGTTTCCTGGGTAAGTTTTATAAGATATTGAAGTGGAGTTAGAGAGGGAATTGTAGATGGGCAAAAGACTATATATGGATTTGGTGGGAGGAAAAATGGGTACAGGTGATCTAATTAAGGTGGAAAGGTTATTAATGAAAGAAATTACTAAAACAAGTAAATAATACATGTAGGATGTAAAATGGATGACAATAGAGATCTGAAGAAAATTGGCCACCATAACAATATTTCAACCTTCAAAAGTCAAACAGATAGAGTTTTAGGTCACCTGAATACCTGCATAAAGGAAACAAGAGAGCCTAGATGTAATTTTTTGATCCCTTTTCCCTTCCAAGATCCCTCATTTTATAACAAGAAGTGGCAAAGTAAGGAGGAAGGAAATTTCTAAATTGGTCTAGGATAAAGATGATAATTCGAAGTGATGTTTAGTTGTAAGGTTCAAATGGGAAAGTTTCTATTTTCCTCATGCTTATCTTGTTCACAACTAGAAATTCATCTGTTGCTGGTTGGGAGACCTAACCAGTGATGGCTAGGCTAACCATTATTGGTTAGGCTGACTCATAGTGATCGTACTCCAAGGCAAAAGTAAGTTAAAAGGTTGTTAGAAGAGGTGTCTTAGGTACATTAGGAATGTTGAAAAAGGGATTTTATGGTTAATTATCTAGGTGATTATCTAACTTAAGATTGAGAGTAAGTCCAGGGTAGGTTGATATTGAAAACTAATCTAGGATACATTTTTGAGTGTCTACACATATTGTTACACAAGATATATTTGATACAGAGTTATATTTTAATGAGATATTTCATGGATAGATTTATGGAAAACAATGATGGTGGTATTTTTAAGGTGGTGAAAATGGTATCTAATGCAAAGGATAAATTTGAAATACCATCTTCGGTGAAAGAAATATTAATAGATCAATTACAAACACATGTAATTTTGATAAACTAGAAAAGGATGTTACTTACAGTGTTTATTACATCATACGACAAGATCAACAACAACTTCAATGAATGTAGACTCAAGTTTTAAAAACCTTAGCCTTGACCTCATGAAGCAACATATAATCCACCACCCACTTCCACTCAACATGAAACCCCCAATTCAAAAGCACAACACAGACCACTTGTCAGTTGAGTTTTAGCTAAGTTAACTATTAAGATTAAGATTGATTGATGACTCTTTGTTATGTTTATTTTAAATCTTGTATCAAAGAAGCTAACTATAGTGAACTACATTTGATTTTATATGTAAAATTTTCTTTAACTAAATTCTAACATGGATTTGAACATATTTTTATTCTATACATACTCTTGTATTTACATTTTGAAACTGGGGATGAAAGTATAAAAGAAATAGAAGCTTCGGTATATTTTGTAATGTTCTATGAGTTATATTGTTTTCTTTATTTTCAAGTTCCATTTTCTAGAATAAATCTGAGATGTTGAATTGGATTAGTTGATTGAATGCAATGTATATGCTTAGGTTTTTTTATCACTTTAATTGATATTTTTATAGTTTAGCTAACTTGTGATTGGTATCTTTTGGGTGTGATTGGTATCTTTTGGGTGCCTAGGCATGTTGAATTGATGTACAAGATAGTTATCTTGTAAGACATGAAGTATAATCATAGAGTTTAGTCATAAGTATATATTTAAAACCAACTTTCCCCTAGAGTATTTTTTCCATATTTATTTACATATGATCTATTTATCAAATAATATTTATGTTGGTAAGCTGGAATTACATTTGAGTCACACAACTAGTTCCATGGTATCCCATAGAAACATTTATTTCTTTTCATGTCTTTCCTTCTATTTTAATTTTTTTTGAGATAAACCCTTTTAACATAATATTTTCAATGTAATATTAAAAAAAATATTTTGTAGTTATTTTATATTATGTAATTATTAGAAGGGATTATGAACACAAAATTTAATCACATTTTCTCAGTCTGTATTCCATCAAATTATTCAACCTAATGATTCTATTGAGTGAGTAAAATCCAAATAAAATTTTTCCTATGAAACCCATTATTCCTTCAAATAATTTTTCATTGTCTATAAGAGGGCTTGGATAAGGGTTATATAACTATTAATAATTATGATTTTGGTCCAAGTTCTAATATTGATCCAAGTTTTGATATTTAACTTGGTTTTGAATTCCCCTTATATATTAGGCTCTATTGCTTCCCCCAACAATTCATATTCTTTAATTTATGGCATTGCCAATGTTTTTGACATTTCCCACATTTATATTTCTTGTCCTGACCATTTCCTGGTGAACATAATGTGAGAAATATTTTTTCTAATCTACATTTACCTAGTGTTAAACTTATATCTCTGATAACAATATTAATACACTTTAAAATCACCCAAATTTTTATTCATTTCACTAAATCTAGTGAGTTGAAATAATGTGATTTGTTACCACTACATGATATACTATTCTTAAAAAATCACTACGAGTCTTTTTCAATAGGATTTGTTATTTATTTCATATCATTAATGCCTTAGATAAGTTATGTCCTTGGCCAAATCATTTTTTCCTAATTTAATAGGTTATTTAAGTTTCATACTATCATCACATGGTGCTTTAAATTTTTTTCAATACCTTAATTTTTAGAGTATATTACAATACTTTTTATTTACTTACATTAACATCGACAAATTCATCTGCTATGAAAGGTAAGGAAGCAGTGAAAATGATTTTGGAACTGGAAGAATAGCCTGGTTCTTTTAGTTGGTCGTGTTATCTGGTCCTGTTTCCTGGTTTTTTGTAATCTTTGACTATGGTGTAGCCAGGTCTATGTAAAACCTGGGTTATGACTTGTGGTCTTTTCGGTGATTTCAGGTCCATATAAAACCTGTTTATGATACTTATTTTTAGTAGGTTTTAGGTTTTGCCTGTGGTCGTAAACGCTTCATCTTTCTATCTTTGTTTCAAGGTTTTGGGGCCCCTTCAAAACCTGTTTTTACCTTAATCTAAAACATCGAGAAATTCATATAATGTGTTTTTTATTTGATAGTCTATTATTTGGAACAAGATATGGTAACCTCAAGAACATTTTAAGGTTTTAATATTTTATATTTTATTTACCATTTATAGTTTATTAATAATGGACAAATTTCAGGTATTTAAACCTCACTTTACTTGATTACAAGATTTTACTAATAAGGTACAAGTGTAATTCATTACTTATAATTTTCAAAACATTTAACAAACTGTCATTGATTTATTTATTCATCTAATACAAACATTAAAACCTATTATTTTTATTCTTCTCATATTGATTATTTAATAAAAATAATTCAACTTATTTTAATCATTATTTACCACATTATTTACTTTAAATACATATCTCACTTTAAGTATTTTTTCCAATGTAATTTTAATTACTAAACTATACAAAAATACACTACATAATTTAGGATGCAAAAAGTTTTATATAACCTAAAATCCTTTATACTTGAATTTATGTAATCTCTATAATTTGTATTTTTTATGGCTCAATAATCCTTCACACTTTTTTCATTCTTCATTTTTTTTATAGAGAAAACTTATTTTCAAAGTCATCCCTATTTTTCACTTTGAAATTAATCCATTGAAACCTCCATGATGAAGTGATTTGATACATATGACTATGAAAGAATGGGATGATGACACGTGGAAAATATCTAGAGCTTTGTAGATTGTGATAAATCATTATCTTTAGAATAGATTTGATGTGCAATAAAACTATAATAGTGATAAAATGACATGTGACACTGATTTACAAAATAATATTAATGGTTTTATCCTTAAAATGATTTCATAGACTCTAAGGCTATGATAGATGGATGGCCCAAATTTAAAATGAAAAATATTAATTGATCAATGGTCTAAGGGACACAACCATCCATTCAAAGTTTCCAGACATAATTACATTATTTTCAATGCAAAAAATAGCATATATCATAAGCCATCAAATATTTTTTTTTAAATTTAATCATGATCAATACAAGTCACTTTGAGATAGTTTTATAATAAAGGACTATTAAAAACTACCAAATCTGCCCTAGTGATTGTCCTTTGAATCAATTCATCTTCACCTCAAATGGTTCTATGATATTCACATTTATTATTTTGGACCTTGAATCAATATCTCATGCATTCCTTCATTATACGACTATGTATGAAATATTTAATAGAGAGAGGCCTACAAAAGAAGAGGAAATCCCCAATTCTAAGGATATTTCATATTTTAATGACCCATTATAGTTATATAGGAGTAGAATACACATTATAGTATCAAAGCCCAAGGTATTTTCATGTCTAGAACTCTTTTTCAATGTATTTGTGCATTCACAAAGGCAAAATGGTGTCATCTTGTTAGTGAAATAAGGGAAATACATATAATTTATTTAAATATTTATTTTTTATTATTTTTAATATCTTCCTAATCCCAATACTAAATTAAAATAATTCATATCCCTCAAATTTCTAAATAATTATAACACCAGATAGGTAATGAAGGAATGGTCAAAAAATCCTAACCATTGGATGAAAAAATAAGATATCAACTAATACCCTTCAAATTATCTAAACCAAGTGTGAGATTAATTAAGGATTTAATTAATCAATTACTTATAAAACTAATGAAAAATTTTGTGGACAAGGATTGGGTCACTTTAATTTATATGATTGTTGATGATAGGTATGAACCTACATTAGGGAGGTTATATCTTTCAATCTAATTTTGAGATCTATTGAAATAAAGGAAGGCAATGAATTTTTTATGATGCCCTACCTATTTGATGCTACATGTGTAAAAATTGAGTTCCCTCATCACTCAAAATGGACTCATGATTCACTAGAGACAATTCACATGAACTTATCCATGTTTCACATGTATAAATTATGGTAAGACATAGAGGATATTTGTAACTACTTATACCCTCCATTGTATCAAACTATTAATGAGAAGCCTTCCAGAGGAAACAATTAAAATATTTTTTAGCATTAGATCTTATTATTTGTATCTTAAATACACAATGTTAAGGATAAAGGGTTTATTATAAGCTTATTTGCATATCCCTTATTGTGTTCAAGACAAGCTTGCTTAACAAGAGATTTATTAAAAAATAGTTCATGTAACTATAGTAAAGTAATGATATAATAAAAAATAATGCTACCCTCATCTCCCTCTCAAAATTGATATGAATTAATAAATAAAATTTCCCAATTTATCCCACACTTCATCACATAGACACTTTCAAAATTTGGGAGATTATGATGTAAGGAGATGGGATTTGATGGGTAGAGTGGTTGCTTATTTGAAATATTTAAAGGTAAAGGTGCCAAAAAACTTTATCATCACCCACATACAAATTATTGGTTATTTATTAATGTCCCAAGTGATAGGGAAATGTAAGAAAATATGAGAAAATCAGGTGTTAGGTCACCAGCTAAGGTGACACAAAAGAGACAACAACATATAGTGGAGGAGAGGATAGGGGTATGAACCCAAAAGGAGGAATAAAAAAATTAGTCATATTATAAAAACTTAGATACTAAAATATTTTCCAAAGTCTTAGGGTCCAGATCCTTCATGACCTCCTCATAAGCTAAAATATTCTCTTGTTATTGAATTTGTTCAGAGACATAATCCCATGTCTCCTTATTTGTTCAAAGCTAATGTGGATCAAGATGTCCAAGTTATTTATAATTTTAATAATATTTATCAAGATGATATAGATGATTATTTAGATTAATTATAATATTTCCATATTGAAACTATTACTAATGGATTTAAAATTATGGTATCCATTCTAGTTTTCCCTAGTAATGGAAATTACATCAATTTATGTTCTTATTGCTTCTCTTGTTTATGTTGTACTTACTTCTATTATTAATATTGATTTGATGACCCATAGTGTTACTAAAATGATAGTCCCTACATTCACTAAGGTGTATGGTACATGTATCACATCTAAAATAATCATTCTTACAATTGGTATGGATTTAGTCTATCTAGGCTCATCATCTAATATACTAATAAAATATTCCTTTATTTTATGAACCTATAGTTTATGCTATAGGTGTGTCCTTAACACCTTGAATACCATTAGATAGTATTCAAACATGTTCTATATATCCTTTATTATAGTCATTTGGATCATCTAAAAATCTTACCATTGTTGAAATTACTAATGTGTCAAGTTCATCCAAGGGGAAATAAAAACTTTTTGAAACCTAAGGTGTAAAATGAAAAGATGAGGACGTTGTTTTTTACTCTTCCACACATACTTCTAGTGATACCAATCCACCCTAATCCCTTCCATATTTTATCTAAATAAACCCTACCTATACCACTCCCATTCTATTCACCATCTCCACCACTTCACCTACCATGGTCACCACATCTAATTCATCTCTAGTTTTTGTGCCTTTAAAATGAAAATAATCGATTGAGAAATTATAAGTTGATCAAGCAAGAAGGAAATATTGGGTAATTATTTATGAACCCAATATGAGAATTGAATTTGATAAGGATATATGCACCATGAACATGGTTAATATAAGGAAAGAAACTAAAATTCAAACTCTAGCTTGGCATGTAGTATTTTTTTCTTTGACCAAGAAGTGAAACGTTAAACAATATCAAATCCTAAAATATATATAACACCATTATTAATTAATCTTGGCTTATAGTGAAGTATAAAAAACTATGGTTAAAGGGATGGAGTAGGAGCTCAAAATACTCAAAATCCATACTAAGGCTTTAATACCATAAGGACTTAATAAGTAGGTAGAGGAATAAACTAGATAATTCTATATTTTATTGATATAATACTGGAATGTGAGAAGACAAGGTGAGCCATTAATTCAAAATATTAAAGAATATTTTAATGGAACTAGTTAAATAATAAGGAGATTGAGGGATTTCACTAAGGTTATAGAGGAATATTCTTGCTCATATTTGAATATTATGACCATTGAGGATGTAGGTTTGACTCAATGTTTTGTAGGCATGATGAGAGTGTATTTAATAGACTAAGATATAGAGATGTTCATGGTTAGAGTACATACTAAAGTAGAAGAAAAAGAGATTTTATAGTTATTCCATGAGGATAAAATTGATAAATTGTTTCCACATGATTGAGATATTGTTACAAAGGAGATATTTGATGCATAGCTAGATAGTTTCATGAGACATTTTATGGATGGAATTATGGAATCTAATGATTATGTTAGTTGTAAGGTATTTGGATTGGTATCTAATGTAAAGGACAAAATTTAAAGAATACAATTGGTGAAGGAAATATTTTGAGATAAATTAAAAATGGATGCAATCTTAATAAAGTATACAAAGACATTACTTAGAGTGTCCATTGTGGTTCTTGAAAAGATAAAAAATGAACCCAATGCATGTAGACTTAGGGTTTAGAAACCTTAGACTCCAAATGAATAAACCAAATCTTATTCACCAACCATTTCCACTCAACATGAAATCCCTAGTTATCAAGTGAAACATGGCCCACTTGTCACTAACTCTAATTGAATTAACTATTAAGATGGAGATTGATTAAATTTTGTTCGTTATGTTTATTTACAAACTTATATCAAAGAAGATAACTAAAGTGAAATACATGGTATTATATATATATATATATATATATATATATATATAGAGAGAGAGAGAGAGAGAGATTAAATGGGGGGATGTTTTTGAGATAGGGACCCCAAACCCTAGAAGTACATCAACACTAAAATAAACCAAATTAAGACAATCCAAAAGAAGTGAAATAAAAAGAAATAAAATAGAGACATCTAAAAAATAGCTACTAAATAGCTTTCAAACATTTAATAGAAAAGCTTACTCCATGCTTCCAAAAATGTCTTCCCAACAAGAATTCATGTTTCTAAGGTTCATATCAATTTGTTTAATGATACTTTCATAGTCAATGTTGTGAAGTTCATTGTTGTATTATCCCTTTATCTCTTTTCCTTTTCCTATGTGTCTGGGGTTGAATAAATCTCTGAGATATGCCCAGAGGTTTTCCATATTTTGTATACCTTCATTCATTATGTATTTTCTAAAATTAATTATGAAACTAAGTTTGTTTTGTAGGTTTTCATTAACATTCTTAATAAGGTCCACCTTAAAGCTTAGTCTTTAGATCTATAAATCTTCCTCTATATCAGCCCATGCTTTGGACATCGTTTCATTTTCCTATTATATTATATTCATCCTAATTTTTAGGCTTGATATTTCCCACATGAACCACCTCATGAGGAATTTTTGTATCTCTGGTTCTTCAATCATTTTATAAATTTTCTACCTTCCTTTGAGGGAATTTGTAATTGTGTTGAACTCTTCATTTCTATACTTTTGTGTCTAGATAGTTTCCTCTTTTTGTGTATTTTCAATTGTTTTCTTCTCCTTCTGATGATTAGTCCCAAACTATGTATTACTCTTTATTGTAGTATAGTCTTTCTCTATGCTACAGTCTTCCATTTCTTTGCTATCACTATTCATAATAAGAAATTTCCTCACCCCAATTTTAGAGAGAGGATCCTATTGTTTTTAAAACCTCTACTTTATAGGGTTATGTTTGTTGACAATGGTGAGTTTGGAGGCTCCTATGAGACATTTTTTTATACTCTCATAAACCTTTTTGGTATCTTCACATTTCATGCAATTTTATTTATAGGCCCCTTTCAACTTTCTTCCTGCTTCCCTACTCTAACTTCCCAGATATTTGATCCAAATTTTCATTATGTTTCTTATGTCCACTGGTCCTTCTTTATATTTCTCTTACTTTTCCTAGGTTAAATCCAAAATTATTTGATTCATGCCCTTAAAATACTTATAAATGAGAAAGATAACTCCTTAATGTCTTAGGGGTACTTAATTTCCACTTTTGAATTTTTGAATAGAATTTTCCAAGGATTTAAGGATGAAAAAAGAAAGGTTGAAATCAATTCCATGTCTAAATTAGTTTAACATTCTAAACATGGACCACATGACTAAATTCTACCTACCCTTTAGAGTAACATATTGGATAAGGTAATCCAAAATTATTTTTAGGCCTTAGGTCAATTCCACCATTTACAATCAATATAAACTATCATATTTCAAGCACGCGCATGGAGATTTTGAATGCTGAGAGAGCGCATGTGCGAGCACAAACTCAAATCCAGTACCAGGTAGCCATTGATACGGTGGCTGGTGTGGCTGAGTCTTCACCTGTGAATGGGGAAAGGTTCCTGATCGCTCACTCTTCTATGGAAGGGGGCTCTTTTCCAGTTATGGATTTAGCTAAAGGATCCCCTATTTTTGGTTCTGTCTTTGGGTCTAAGGGAAGAACTTATGCAGACGTGGCTACTTTTAAAGCTGAAATACATGACACAAAACTTGAAGCTTCTACTGGGAGATCGGGCTTTTCACCAATAAGTGCTTTAAATCCTGTCAGGGTTAATCTAGATCCTGATACAGTTGAAGCAATCTTTTATCGGGTAGATTATTTTTCAAAGTTTGTGGCTATTTGTCAATTTCGTGGCTACTAGCCATCTCTTGCAAATTTACATGGTTGGATCTCCAATACCTAACTGCCACTGATTGATGGAAATGTCAAAATTTACCCATGTGGTAAAGGTTTTTTATAGCCTTATTCCAAAACTCTGAGGACAGGAAGACTATTCTGTCCAACAAATTTTTTTTATGGCAGGTTAAATACCCTCTTTTCACCAAATAGTGGCATATGGATTTCAATCCTATCACGGAAACCTTCAACAAGATCCCTGTCTGGGTTTGGCTCCCTAATTTACCAATGCATCTATGGCATGAATCGGTGTTTAAAACCATCAAAAATGCTATAGGGGAGTTTTTATTTGAGGATGATGAAACTAAGAGGTTTTACCGCTCGACCTGTGCTCGCCTTATGGTTGAGGTGGATGTTTCTAAGGGCCTTACCAAGGTGATTTGTCTGGACTCCCCCAGGGGTTCTTGGACACAAATTTTAGATTTTGAAGGTTTATCTTATCGATGCAAAAAGTGTCACCTGATGGGGCATGTTGCAGCCTGGTGTACTGCAGGGAAATCCAAATCCAGAAGATCACCTTCT
This sequence comes from Torreya grandis, assembly GCA_037957365.1. Lineage (NCBI taxonomy): Eukaryota > Viridiplantae > Streptophyta > Pinopsida > Cupressales > Taxaceae > Torreya > Torreya grandis. Next base: position 68,784 of record JARHVA010004489.1, read on the forward strand.
TGGTGGTCTGAAGCTGATCATGATCATTATTTTGCTAAACAACCCGAGGAAGATTGGACTAATTCAGAGAATGAGAACGAAAAGAGTATCCATTCTGAATCGATGGATCAGGAGACTCCATTGGAGACAGATCCTATTGAAGGTTCGATGGAAATTGGATTATGTGATCTCTCTAAACTGATTACTGAGGAGGTGGTGGTTCCTCCACCTATTTTGAAGGATTCTCCTAGGAGCCAAATGTTGGCTGGTTCTCATAAGGATTTTGCTGAGGCATCGATGTCCCCTGGACATCATGGATCATGGCCTTTTGAGGACTGGGTTGCTGAGGCAGCTAAGGTAGAGGATGGTTGGACAGCCATTAAGAGGAAGAAGTCTAAGCCTTTGGTCCCCCCTCTAAACATGAAACTTCGGTCTTGTAAAAAAAATATCCATCATTTATCTAGCTCTTGAAAGCTGTTTATAGATTCTTGGTTAATTTGGTATTGCTTATGCAGGTTCTAGGCTATTTTATATCCTGGGTGTGCTTAAGGTTTATCTCTCTTCTGATGTAAAGGGTTTCGGGGCCCCTTAAAAACCTATTTTTACCTTAATCTAAAACATATTGGATAAGGTGAAAATATACCTCATTATATAATTTGGGAAGGGACTTCATGTTGAATCCATTATGTAGCTAATCTAACCACTCTTCATCTTCCAAAAATGTCTATTTCATTTTTAGTATTTAGGAGTATAATATCTTTTATTTTCCTTAATGATCAAACTCATCACATGGGCAATAAGCTCCTGCATTATTTCAAGCATAACCCCATTGATGGCGAATATCCTTTCATCCAAATATTTTGAAAATTGGATAGACAAATGCCTATCAAATATATTAATATTCTTCATGAATCTAGCAAGACCCCCCACCTAAAGAGAATTTCAAACTTTGTTATTTGCACTAACCTCTGATTTCAACTTGGGTTCAATTCTATTGGGTAAGCCCATGATAATTCTTATATTCACATAGGATTTTGGGTTTTCTTTCCCACATCATTTATGTATCTAATTTAAACAATTATTGAAAAGTATGTGAGTTAAATTATGCACCTCAACACATTCCTTTAGTTTTTCTAAAAGCTTCTCCCTAGAAGCAATGGAAACAAAGGGCCTAAATTCACAATTTATAACTAAAGGATTAACATCCCCCCAACCATAAAGGAGAGAAATAGGGTACTAAATGTCATTAAGAATATTTTCTCCCTCGTTATTAATTCTTAGTAATATTTCTCTAGATAGATCATCATGGTCTAGCCAGGTTTTGAATCCCACATTACTAGTTCCCCTATTTGAAAACCAATCTACAATTTCATTACCTTCCTTATATGTATGTTGGATATGCACCTATTGAAATGAATTAATAATGTGATTATATTAATAAATTATATGCTTTTTGGTCAAGCTTGGGGGATGTTTGACATTTAAATAATTGACAATGTTTATGGAATCCCCTTCTACCTCTAGATTTTGAACACTAAATTGTTTGGCTAATCTGATGCGCCATAGGGAAGCTAAAAATTCTAACCAGCAGTTAGTCTTTATGCCAATGTCTCATGCATATACCATAATAAAATTCCCTTTAGAATCTATGATAATTCCTCTACCTCCTATAATTCCTAGATTCCCTTTTGAATTACCATCAAAATTGAGTTTCATCTATCCTTCAGATGGAACTTTCCACTTAGTTATCTTTCAAATGTCCTCTTTTGGATCAGATTTTCCTATGATAGATGGATCAATCTACCAATTTTTAGAATGAATTTGTTCAAAAGGATATAGTTCCTTTATTTTTTTAAATTTGGATAGAATTTTAATTTTCCTTGATAGAAATGAAAATTCTTTCAAAAATCACTTCATTTTTACTTTTCTTATCTCTAAAATTTTTGTTGTTTCTAGTTACCCATATCCCCCACCATATATGTTTAAGGTTAAGATTCCATATCAACTTAAGGTGAAGATTTTTAAATGGACATCTCTAAGACATCCAAACTTCTATGGGTGATCCTGGTTAAACCCATGAAATGTTGAATTTCCTCAAAAATAAATTCTAAACCTTTTAAGCGAAAGTGCAATCAATGAGGAGGTGATAGATAGTTTCATTCTCTTCTTCACATAAGACACATCTGTTGGTTATAATGCATCCTTTTTATCTTAGATTTTCAACCATTAATATCTTCCCTTAAATGTCTACCCAAGTAAAAAATCACTTTTTTGGGGTAAGGAATTTATTTTAGACTCCTTTCCATCTTACCTCAATTTATTGAGTTTGGGAGGTCTTATCATACCCTATTTTAACATTATAGTTTCCAACATTGTAGTTTCCATCAAAAGAGTCATTCCAAACCAAGTTTTCCTCCCTATCAATTTCATAAATATAAAGGTTTTAAGGGCCTTGTTTAACTCATCTAAGTTAATTTGTTCAATTTGGTTAACTCCATCCAAGCTAAGAACAATCTAATGTTTAAGACAATTTCTTGTTTGCCAATATTCTATTATAACCTATCCATACTTCAACCTCAAATTTTCCTATATATATTGCTCAATATTTCTCTCAATGGGTATCAATTATGAGTTCCATTTGTCTCCATAAAAATTTATACTCCTACAATTTCCCAAATGCCTTATAGACCCTTCCAAAAATGACCTCTCTATTTTTAGTTATGAAATTCTAGATGTGCAACCCTCTAATAAACTTCTCTTCTTTCAAAATGGAAATAAGATTCCTCTTTTGTAGGTATCTATGAGATAAGATCCTTCCCTAGACTGAGTTAGTTATTATTAATCTCCACACAAACATGGAAATCATTTATTTATTGATTTTATGGAGATTTCTTATGCTTAATCCTCTTCATCTTTTCTCATTACAAACTGTGTTCTAGGATACTAGGTGGAATTTACTCTTTCCTTCATAATCATTCCATAGATTTTTTTTTTGAATCTTATTAAGTATTTATTCCACTCCTTTTGGTAGTTTTAAAAGTTAAATAGTAAATATTTGGATGATTTTTAGAATACATTTGATCAAAATAACTTTTTTGACATGAGAAAGGAGTTTTCCTTTCCATCATGCTATTCTTTTTTAGAATATTTCAATTAGTAGATTCCAAGCATTAATTTAAAGTTGGTTGCTGATAAGAGACATGCCTAGATATGTGGATGTTAGATTTTTTTTATCATCCCAAAATCCTTGCAATCCTATTTTATCTTAGCTCTATTATGTTGAAAAAATACATTGAGATCTTATTAAATTGATCTTCTAGTTTGTTGCTTTTTTGTATATGACCAAAACTTCTTTTTATAGTATTTGATTCCTAGATTGAAGCTTCAGCTAGTAAAATAGTGTCATTCATGAACTATTGATGTGTAGCTGGCTTTGCTTACATGGCTGGTCTGAAGCCTCTTACTTGCCCATCCTCTAAAGCCTTAAATATGTACCTACTCAGTGATTTTTCCATAATAGTGAAAAAGAAAGGAGATAGAAGGTCTCCTTGCCTTAATCCTTTAGCACTTATAAATTAACCTTGAGCCATGCCATTGAAAAAAATAGAGAACATTCAAGTGGAAATGCAATCTCTTATAATCTTTCTAAATGTTTCATTAAAACTAAATTGATTCATCACTCTATCAAAGAAACTCTAATCTAATCTATCATAAGCCTTGGACATATCTAATTTGAGGATCATGGCTAACTTTTTACTATTTTACATGGAATGTATAGCTTCACACATAACAATGAATCTATCCTGAATTTGCTTACTAGGGACAAATACTCCTTGCTATACTTGAATGATTTTCTCCATGATAGATTGCATTCTCATAGAGATGATTTTAGTGATGATTTTGTAAAAGGAATTGCATAAGCTAATTGGGATAAAATTAGAATAATTTACTACCCCTTCTTTCTTAGGGATGAGCATGAGAAAGGTGTGGTTAAACTCCTTGAGTAGTTGTCTTGAAACATGGAAATCATTAACTACAACTATGAAATCTTTACCTATGATCGATACCCTAAAGAATCTTTAAAAAAGAAATAGGTATCCCATCCATCCTTGGTGTTTTGTCTGAATTCATTATGGAGATGACAAACTCAAGATCTTCCTTGGAAGTGGGATTTATTAAAATTATATTATCTTCTTGGTTTATTAACTTTGAAATGATGCTTAGTAATTCTTGCTTAAAGCCAACATTCTTTTTTAAATCGTTCTTATACAAATTCTTATATAAAAGCACACATGCATTACTAACCTCCTCTTGATCATCAGTGAGAAGCCCCTTGTTATTGATAATCTTCCTAATGGAATTGGGTTTCTTGTGCTTGAGAGTAGACATATGATTTTTTTTAGTATTTCTATCACCCTCTTTTAGTCATATATTCCTAGATTTTTTCCTCTATAGCGATTCTTCTCTAGCTACTAATGTGTGATAATTGCAAAGAATTTGTTTTTATCTATTTCAAATTTTAATATCATACCCCTTATTTTTATCTCTTCCTTAATTTTGGCCATTTCTTCTTTTAAAACCTTTTTCTACTCAAAAATATTACCAAACACTAATTTATTCCACTATTTGAATTTAATTTTGATCTTTTAATAATTTTCCACAAGGTTAAACATGGTTGATTGTCAATTATTTTTTGTCCACCATTCTAACAATCTATCGTGAATGTCTAGATGGGTGAACCACATGTGGTCCATGTGGAAAGGGTGATTATGTATCTTCACTTTCTGATCATTAATTTTTAGTTATAAGGGTGAGTGATCTAAACCAATTTTTGGAAGAGATTTTAGGATAACGTCTTTTTATTGTAGCCAATAAATAGAGATGAAAATTTTATCTAATCTACTTTGAATGAGATTTTCATTGGGTCTCTTATTTTACCAAGTATATTTAGGACCTTGAAGCTCAAGATATGACTCTTAAATCTACAATAAATGAAGTAAAATCCTCCATGTTATCCAAACAACCAAAATTATCCCCTTTTTATCTCTAGGGTATAGGGGTGAGTTAAAATGTCTAGCTAAAATATATAGTATTTGAGCACTATTTCTTCTAAAATATTTGATGTTATCCCATAATTTTATTTGATATATCCTATAATTAGGAGCATATATGCTAAATAAAATCCATTGCTTATTCTCACTAATGTTCATGAAGAGAATAACCAAATGGTTCTGTGATTTGAAGATGGGATATCCTATAAGATATTTGGGATCCCAAAAGGTGATCAGCCCACCTGATGCACTAGACACACTTACACAACTTACTTTAACTTCTTTACAATATAATTTTTATGCTATTTAAAATAACTTTCCTAAATTTTGGACTCCTAAATGGCCAAAATCATAACCTTATTATTCCTTCTGAAATCTCTAAAAACTTTTGGCTTACCTACACTATGTATACCTCTTATGTTCCAGGATAGAATCAACATTGTTAAACTTGTTTAGAGGGGGTTTCTCCTTTAAATGGGATAGTATTTTGGTGACCATATATTATGTCTACTTGATTTAAGTTTTTAAATAGATTCTTTTTAGAGGGTCTTCCCAATATTGAAGGAGTTCTGATATCTAGGCCTTTAGCACTCCTTCTAGTAAGTCTAGTTGATGAAGCCTTCACCTTAGAGTTATTATTTAGACAATTATTTTCCATTTTCTCCACACTAATAAACTTTTTTTCCTTGTCTTCTAAATATCCTTCATTCTAGCCATTCTCCTATACATCTGATTCCTATTCTTTACAATCTTTGTCATTTATATCATGTCGAAAAATCTAACACTTGTTATGAAGTTGTAGTCTATTTGTGATATGTTCCTAATTTTTCCCATGGATTGATTTATGTGAATCCTCAATCAAATTTATTTAATCCTCTTACAAGTTTTTGGTTACTTTTTAAAAAGGTTGTTTCATTCTATTTGGAGTTTTTGCATTCCCTGCTTGAGCTAGTTCTTGATTCTCTAGGCTCTGAGCAATGTCTATTACTACTTTTGATTGAACTGAGATCTCCCTTAGATATAAATATGAAAATGGGCCTTTTGATTTATGTTTTATCTAGTTGTTTCTTTTCCCCTTCTTCTATATGAGAAAACTATCCTAAATTGTTATGAGTTATATCTAGAAATTCCTTTTCTAGCTTTTTAGAAGATACTCCACCCTTTCTCTACTATGCTACATTATTTGTGTCCAAATGTCCCACTTTTGTTGAGTGACCCAATTTATGACATATTTCACACATTAAGGCTAATATTTCAAATTAAATATTTTGTTTTCTAGCTCTATAGGGTGTGTGAAGCACTATAGAGTTTGGGAGCTCTTGATTAACAAAGGTATTCACCCAAATTCTAGCATGAACCATCTAGTCCTTGCCTTGGTTGCCAAATTTAAATAAATGAGATACCCAAATTATTTGTCTATGCTATAAAAAACTTCCTTTACCCAAAATTATATAGGTAGACCTTGAATTCTTACCCAAATAGGCATTTGGGCTCCATTTTATATATTAATCATAGATATTGAACTATATTTATTTATTGAATTAAATGTATATGACTAGTTTTTAGATAAATTAAACTGATATTTTTATCATTTAACTAACTTATAATTGGTCTCTTATGGGTTCTTATGCATTTTAAATCAATTTAAAGGATAGTCATCCTTTAAACATCAAAGTATCACTATGGAGTTTAGTCATAAGTTTATATTTACAACTAACCTTATCCTAGACTCTTTGTTCCATATTCATTTAAATATAAGCTATATCTAGAATTATATTGATATTGATAATCTAGAATTTCATTTCAACCACAAAATGAATTTCATTTCATCCTATAGTAACATTTATATCCTACCCTACTTTTCCTTATATTTTAATTTTTTTGACATGAGCTACTTTAGAATAAAGTTTTCATTTTGAATAATACCTTTTATTAAATAGGCTCATTAGATTAGGTAATTTTTGGGAGGTATTAATAATATAGAATTGAACCACTCATGCTTTGAGTTGCTTCTTCAACTTTGAAATGAGAGTATTTGGATCCATCATTTTGTTGGGTAAGTAAAATACACATCAATATAAAATTTGACACTAGAATGAGGGTTGAATTAGAAGCATAAACATTAATCTATGTAATTGATGTATAACAAGAAGACTTACCTAATCAAACTTTTAATTAGGTTTGAGGTTGCTTTTATATACACATAATATTTTCAAACTTTTATCAATTAATGATGTTCTTTATCTTTCAAGAACCCATCGAGTCTCAATATCTATGAGTGCATGCTTTAAGGGGTACACTAAGAAAGAGGTGGGAAGACCATTGGTGCTTCATAGGATTGGTTTCCCTTTTACCACTTATTATCTACACACTTATCTCCTAAAAACTATTCCCCTAAGTTTGGTTTTCTTTTTTACACACTCCTCTAGTATTTTACCACCTTTAATATCTCTTTTCCTAACCTAAAACCTCTTTTGATAGTTTAAATTACTATTTTAGATGTGTCTACCTTACTTTATTATTGAAAAAACTTATTTAGGGTATAAGTTAGCCCCTAGCTAACTTAATGTGTAACCTAGTGAGGTTTTATCAATAATAATACTAGGTAGACTAGGTCGATCCTATTAGCCAAACATTTCACAATTGTTTAGGGTTAGATATACCTATATAAACACAACCATTAATCCATTTATAAGATAAGAGAAAAATAAATAAAATATATTATGCATATGCTTATCTACCATTCTACTTTAAGATTAAGCTTAGGGTTTCATACTTTCTTTGGAGATATGGATCTTGTCTTATGGAGAAGTCTTTCAGATGAATTAATAGGTTGTATAGCCTATATATTATTTATCCTTGTCATCTTTACATACCAAAACAACCTCTTGTTAATCACCTTGGCCAAGGGAGAGATTTAGTCATGAGAGGTTCATATTCAAAGGTAAGTATTCCTAACTTTGTTCCTCCTTTGTAGGAGTAGATGGGTATGCATTTGCACTTATCTCCCATGCATTAATAATCCATATACATTATCATAAGTATATGTCTTTTATTCATGTTTACTTTTATTTTCTATTACCCCCAGTTTATGACACAGGCTTTGGTGAGCACTAGATTATATTTTTACTTTACTTGTTATTAGTTTAGTGAATATGAAAACATAAGACTTAGTTAGGGTTATTATGTAGTGTTACTTGATAGGAGGCTTTGTAACCCTCGCTATAGATATTATTATTATAAGATGTCCCTTAATTAGGTCTAGTGGATCCATATTGGTCATGACCCCAATTATATAATGTATCCCCAATTGGAAGTTTAATTAGGATTTGATTTCTTTGAGATAGGATTGATTTGTAAAATTTGTTGTATTTTTGATCAATTACATTTGGTGAACTTGATGTGAATATAACCCTTGCAGGTTTTCTTTCATAGTTTTCATTTATATCATTTTATTATTTTTCTATATTTGTAATACTAGGTCAACTAAGTTGTTATAGTTTCTAACTTCTATGCATAGGTTTAACATATAGTCACATCAAAATGACTCTATTATTTATGTGAATGTCTTTATTAAATACAAGTTACTAGATCAAATAGGTTGACATAATATTCTTATTCAATTCCAAAAAATAGACAATGTCAAACAAGTTGTCTTAGTCTCTTATTCAACTCTAGAATAACAAAATATGTCATGTAGGTTGACTTAGTATCACATTTAGATTCCAAACAATACACCAGATCAACTAGGTTGACTTCATCCTCTTAAATAGTCTTTAACAAATAGGGAATTATAGAAGTAGTTTGACCCATTTGACACAATTGGTAAAACTTGAAAGCAAAATTTAAGGCACTTCAATATAAATTTCATAGTCCTTAGCATCTTCCAACCCACCAAGTTTCCATTATTTTTCTCTCTTTAAATTTAGCTTTTCATTATAGTTTTTTTTTTTTTGCACAAGTTCATATTCTCCAGAACTATAATTTTCCAGTAAACTAGGTCGACTTAGTTGACCTAGTTTTATAGTCTATCTCATGTTTGAAAGACTAGGTTGACCTAGTTGACTTAGTTCTTAAGGAACCTTAATTATAAAAATAATAGTGACTCTATCAACTCTATTATTTAATGTTTATACATAGTGTCATCTAAACTAACTGTATATCATGCTTAAATTGGGAATTAACAACTATATGCTAGGAATTAATTCACACTTTTATTTGTGGTTGTTTTCATGATTAGTGTAGATCACATAGTATAATTAGGTGGTTTTTAAATATACCATCTAGTTTTATTATTTATTTATTTATTACACACATTACCAAATCACATAATTTCAAAATGGATTTAAACATTTTCTAAGCAAGGCCTACCTACTTGGATTTCATCACCAAGGGGGAAGCCAACTTGGTTTTTTGGATAAGTATAAATACATGGTTAATGATATATATTATAAAATCACCTACCAACCTTATCATTATGGGATTTTAAATTGATGGGGTAGGCCCAAATACAAATTCAATACCATTGCCAACATAGATCCCTTTTAGCGTAAACATTCTAAAACCATCCATAGATTCTTTTCTAGTTCCCTGATTTCAAACAACTTACATATCACACTTAAAATAACACTTTTGAATAATTTAACAACACTCAGAATGACCACTTAGTAGTTAATTTTTAGTTAGCTAATTTCTCTCTAATCACTATGTGTTGTATTAAAAAAATTGTATTGGCTTGCAATAATGCAAGGTTTTATGTTGTGTTATCCAATTGGATCGTTATCATTGACACAATTATTTATGTGTTTTCTTCCATTTCTTTCTTTAAATGACACTACAAAGTTTTTCCCTATTTTTAATACACTATCATTATATTTGACATAGTATCTTACAGACTATATTTTTCCCTAATTATAGTACTGAGTCAACATGGTTAACCAAGTACTCATTTATACCTATTAGGTTATAATATTGGGTCAACTTGGTCAACTTTATATCCTTATTATGCTTCCTTTTATCCTAGGTTATAGTACTCAATCAACCTGGTCAACTTTATATCCTTGCTAGCCTAGTTTCATACTATATTTTCAATAATATGCTAGCATGGTTGACTCCATACTCTTATTTTCATATTTTATCTCCTTGATTTGCATCAAATTTTCCTTCCCTAATCTCTCTCCTTCATCATGAAAATATTATTTAAAGATAACACTAATTTTAATTCAATAGATATGATGAGTCTTGCCAACCCTAATAGGTTCTATCATAAGTAGTTTTTCTTACCTTAGATGAAATTAATGTTCATGTAGCCACTCATACTATAAAATATGGGACCTTTCCTCATTCCTCTTTGATTCATAATCATATCTTCTCATTTTAAGATCAACTTTAATTAGAGTATACACCAAAAATTCTCTTTTTCATCAATGATTTTCCTCAACATCAAGGAAAGGATCCTTTTATAATTTACCATCTCATGATAAGTGGTCAAGTCAAGGAACCCAATTCACCTTCTCCCACATTCTCACATGGATTCGTGGATACTACATCATTTGATTTCTAACATATTCCCTATATTTTCACCCCTTGTCATATCATGACTTCTTCCTCTTTGATTTCCTCCACATTCATGCCTAATATCTTTACTAACATGGGATGTTCTACATCTAGTGAGCCTCTTCCAAAACCCACTCTTCTCAATCTTTCCAATAATGCATCATTTTATACCCATGATAGTCATGAATCTAGTGTTACTTATTCTTATCCCTCTACTACTCCATATTTTTCCACATAAGCAAATTATGCCACTAGTGCATCACTTAATAACAATTCTTCTCAAGCTCTTACTAACACCAATAGTGGTAACCAAGCCACTACTACTAATTATAATATTTCAAATAATGATAATAATACAACTCAAACCAATAAACTCTTTTTAAAAACTCTTAATTAAATGAATGATTTTCAAGCTAACAATGAAAATCAAATTATGCAAATGCAAAATCATCTTATTCATCTTCAAACCCATCCTCAATAAATGCCATGGGGAAAACATAACCAAAATTTTCCCCCACTTCCTCTTCAAGATTCCCATGGTAATATTATCCCTCAACCTCCTATTGTTAGCAAAATAATAAAGCATCTTCAAAATGAATCTATTACATCTCAAATTTCTAATATTGATATAAGAGGTATCACCCCTATCATTTCTTACAATGGGTCAACCAATCATACTCTTTATTTAAAAACATTTTGAAATATATAGAGAGATTAGGTCAAGTTAAATACATTTACCAATACAAATATGTTAGCAAAAACTATCATGGACAATGATTTATACTGGTACAACTAACTAAAATCTCATTCTATTACTAGTTTGGAAGATTTAGTTAGTCCAAGAGTTCCAAACCAATGATATCCCTAAGAATACCTTGGCCCATTTTATTAATTATAAGCAAATCAAGACTAAAACTGCACAAAATTTTATCAAATGATGGAAGAACTTGTCTAATAAATGTGAACATATATGGTAGATGACAACATTTTCCATATATTTACCATTGCTCTTTTCCTAAGTTGTAATATAGGGTCTAAACTATATCTCCACATACTTTGGAAGATGCCACTGACCAAACCAAGCATTAAGATTTTTTTATGCATCAATTCAAGCCATCCCAACATTATATGGGTAATTACATGTTACTTAATAATACGAATCATCATGCTACCAATGATGGTGTCACTAACTCTTATGATACCATTCATACTATTTAAATTATTATTCATAACCAAACTCTGAAACAATATTCCCCTCTTAACCACATCACCAATCATAATTTATCTTCAACCAATAAAATCAATGTTAATAAACCCTTATCCTTATAAAAATTATAAAATAATCTACCAAGTCCTCTACCATGAGAACTTGATCCCACTCAACCCATAAAATTGGCATCTATAGAAAAAGTAGTAAAAAAATGCCACAGTTAAAAATGTAGTGAGCATAAAATGTAGCAAGGAAAAAATGTATCAAGGATAAAACATCACAATAATACAACATATTAAATGATACATTCAAAAAAAAGTGACACAACTTTCAATTAAAGTTCCAAATTCATGAAATCATATTTTCTTCTATTATTTTGCATGTAAATTTGGTACATTACTTTTCTACCATGAAATGTTAGTTACTATCACCAAATTTCACTAGACAAAAAATAAACAATGTGCTAATCACTAAAATGTCCCAATTATGCTCTTTGTGACATTTTTGTGATGTTACCAGTACCACTACATTTTTTTCATTATGTTTTGTCATTATGATGTTTTTATCATACTACATTTTTATTTCTATGTTTTTGACCCTTACATGTTTATCCACTATGATATCACATAAGGCTATGAAATCTTGGTACAATCCTAGAAAATTTTGTTGGTTTCATGCTAATTTGGGTCATTCTCATGATACATGTAGGAAACATCATAATTTAGCTATGGATTTCCTTCTTGTTACCAACTTTGACCATGATTATATAATTATTAAACATCAACACACCTATGACATTGCATTTAAATACCATGAAACACAAACTAAATCTCAATCTTTGCACTAGGATAATGATCATTTTTCCATCTATAAATATCCTCTTATAAATCACCAAGATAAAGAATAAAATCCTACCCCTTATACCAATAATTTTGATAGTCTTCTTGACCCAACTCCTAAAGAAAATGTGGTCAATATGACTAACATGTGAAGGGTGGTTACTTTCATTGATCCTCAACCCATCCACACACCTCAAGTGTCTCAAACATTTGATGCTATCCAAGACTCTTTTCCAACTCACTTAAATGAGTTATGGTAAGAAGACCTTATATATTTTGATGAACCAATTCTAACACCTCCCTTGGATAACACTTATCATATAATTTATACCATCCCTCCAACCTCTTACCTATCACTAATGATACTCAAACTTCTATTAACTACACTATCCTCACAAGATAATCAAAAAAATTATCCTCTAATTAAACCATATAACTCTTATCATCATAAATTCACATGCACTTTTACTTATCCTTTCGAGGACCTCCTTTAACACTATGCACCTATTTCCAATAGTTCTCTTATGGGTTATGATGAGTGGGATCCTATCATAGAGCATACTAACCTCCCATATCTAATCCAATTTATTGAAATTATGCATACCTATCCACATAATCATGATTATATTATGTATCTTTTATTCAAAATGAACATCCCTCATCTTCCCCTAGTAGGATGAGAAGCCACCTTATCTAGATTAGAAGATATAATTTTACAATAGTGTGAAGCGATGTGCATACATGTTGATGAAATAATGGACACTTTTCATTTCCTTAAATTATCCATTGATGCTATGATCCCAGATGATATTCTACTTCATGAATATGATCCTCCCATTTTTATAATTGTCTAAATAAGTGATATCTAAGTCAAAAATTCTTTGATTGATGAAGGTTTTATAGCTTGCAAAACTTCTCTTGATTTTATCAAAACCCTTGGATATTTTGAGTGTAATATTAAATCCACATGTAGCACATGTCAAGGCTATGAACAAAGTAATATGCCTCCTTTAGGTTCTATGTGGCTCCCCATTACCATTTCACCTATTACTATTCATGTGAAGGTGATTATCTTTAACTTTCTTTTATCTTATAACATTTTTATTCAAAAGACATGGACTCAATGCATGAGGGAAGTTGCCTCTTTTACTTGCCAATGTGTCAAAATTCCTCATAATGAATCCATATATAGGATTCAAGGTGATATTAATCCTTAGAATTTTGAACAATTCCAAGACCAAGTTGTATTTAAGAATCCTAACCTTGAACCCTTGCGAAACATTCCATTTCATGAATCTCAATGATTTAAATTTCTTATCAATTCCACCCAATTTTATGATGGTCACCTCAAAATCATCAATAATATACCCCTAACCTCCTAGATTATGATGATGATGAGCCTAATGAGATCAATCTCAAGATTAAAAAATTAAATATTTCACCTCTTCTCATCTCTTAGCTTCCCACTTCTTTGAAACCTCATTCCAATAAACCACCTTGTGATGATATATCCATTCTCTTAACAAAGATATGGAATTTTATAGATCACACCACATCGGATGAAAAGGCCATCCCTACCCATGCCATTGATATTTATACACCTGATTATGATGATGGTTATACCTTATATGACCCATTCTTATGAGGTCTTGTTTAGGCTCGAGATGCTAAAATTATTTTGTATCTTTCCTCTTTTCTTCAGTATTTTAGTATATCTTCTAGTATTCCATCTTATATCATTCCTAATTTTATCATTCTTCCTATTAATTATATGGTAGAGTTGGTACTCACACCTCTAGATTCTAAAGATGCTTATAGGACTATTCTTATGGATTGTGCTATGATTAGTCCCTAATTTTTTTTAGATACCACAACCCTTATATCCACCTTATCCCTAAGATGATTGTGACTTTCCTTTAGCCTTCAATACATCTCATTCCTCCCTCAATAGAGCCCAATTCATATCCCATTCCCACTTCATTTATAGCTAATTTTATTCCCATTTATGATCATATTGATCCTTTAGTTGAGCCTTATCCACTCTCTCCACCATCCCCACCTTTTCTTAGTGATGTTTTGCTTCTTTTGCCATATTTGGCTCTTTTACCTAAAAAATGAGTTGATCAACCTTATTGTGACATCAATAAAGTTGTCAATAATTAGACCAAAGACTATTCCTTATACCATTCTTCCTTAGATTATGTTTTTACTCCTCCTATGAGTACACTTACCAAGTCTACTCACAAGTGCATCTATTGGTTCCATGGCACAAATAACCATTCATTCATACATTATCAAAAGTTATGACAATATATCGACACCTTACATCCCACCACTCCTCAACCCTCATACAATGTTATACCTTCCCCAAAAATATTACCTATGTATATTCCTAAGTATGGAGAGGTATATTGTCTCTGTTACTAATTTGGTACACATCACACTAATAATTTTCACATAATTCAATAACATCTCAAGGATCATATCCTAACCATTCCTACACCATCTACTTTTATTCCCATAGGTTACTCTCACAAGAAGGCTCTCACTTATTCCCCCATGGATCCATCTCTTTTGGTTCCATATCCACCTATAAGTCCCTCTCCCATTGACCTTACCTTACCCATTTATCCCTATCCACTTATGAATCTTTCATTAGTAGCACCTTACCCATTAGTGACCTCTTCATCTCTTATTGAATCTAATCCCATGCATTCTATTGAGCATCCCCTACTTTATAGCCCTCATCATCATGATCCTTCAATCATTCCTACATTTTCCATTTAGGATATTCAATACGATTTATTTTCTCAACTTTTATTGAAGATCGATGAGATATTAGCTATAGTCTGAGATCATCTTTATAAAGACTTATTAGATGTTATTGATAATGTTTGTGGAAAAATATATCAATACTTATGAACACATGCATGGTGTTCTTAAATTTTTAGTTTAATTAGATGTGTTATCAAAATTTACACTTATCTATTTTATACCATTTGACATTATGTAAAATTATTATCTATCTTTCATGGTGACTTTCATTTTATACTTCATGCTACTTATAATGTCATTATTTTTTTTAATGTTATTTTATAGATTATTTTTTATAATTCCATCATTGTCCTTCTTAAATTCATTCCATTATTCTTCATATTTTTCATGATTATTTTCTATTTTATCTATATAAACATAGATAAATATTATTGTGACTTGGTTATATAAACCTTGCTCTTATTAGTCATTCCTCATTTACCATGTGATTAGTTAGTAAACAATTCATTTATGTATAATATCCTTAATATTAGTCCACTTTGGATATCAATTTCTTACCATTTATTCCCTTTCATAAACTAAGCATACATGTGGTTGAGACTTGAGATAATATTCTAGTTTATAGTTAGGCCTATGTGTTCTAGTCAGTCATATCTTTGGATACTTAGCTACCTTTATCTAAATCTTAAACCTCATTCATGTGTGTCACTCTATGTATCATGATTGGTAATTCCAAGTCTATATGGATGAGGAATATTAAAATCCATAAAATATTCAAAATTCAAATCATTTAACAAAATGTAATGATCTAAAAGGCAACATTCCAAAATTTCAAAAGTTAAATCACATTAAAAGATGTGATTCTGAGCACATATCCTCTTTTTAATCAAAGCTCAAAATCCATAGTTGGACTCAAAATATATGTGATTTCCATTGGGGTACGATAGGCTAGTAGAATAGGAAAGGAGAATAAAAAATCTTATAGTGCTACCTACTTTTTCATGCAAGTACCCAATCTTCATAGTTGACTGATGGATCTGTAAGGGGTCTTGAAGAACAAGGAACATGCCATGGGAATTTAGGTCTATTTTATTTTTCTTTTTAAAAAACTCCTACATGATTTTATTTTAGTACCAAACTTATTTTCCTACACAACTTTGTGCCTATAATAAACAAGTATGCTCTGTATATTGATAGTCACTAGTCATTTAGTGTATTTTCATGTCCTTAGTGCGTCTCATGTCTCCTAAGGTCTTATTTTTAGATTCCTTCATTATTATTATTACATTCCCTTTTTCATTCCCTAAAATCCTAATATTTTCCATTGAGATTTTTTTTGGTTCACTGATGACTCCCCTAGGGATTATATTTGTAAGTTGCATTCTAAGAGCATATATAAGACATGGCCTTCCTCATAAATTACCAAATATTTTATGTTGTCATTCCAAACACACCCTATTAACATATTTTCACATTGTTTCCACCTCATTATTGTTCCATTTGTGAGTTTTAGTGTAAGACCATGGATATGACCTGGCCTTCCTCACAAAATTTTCTAATAATCCATGTCACAAAATAATTAAATGTGTCAAATATGAGATAATATGTGATTGATTATGAGTTACATATCATTGTCATGCTTTCCATATTTATTTAGCATGTTTTCTAGTTAATTCATTAATATTTCATGTTTATCTTCTTATTTTTTAAGTGCATGTAATAATCCAACTACTTTTCTTGAGTTTTTCATACTTCCCAACTTGAATTAGTGTGATTAATTTATGACCATTTTACCAATTTTGTTTCTCTTTTATACTACCCAATGTGATTTAGTATGATTATTGAACTTAATTAATTTGTTTTTATACCATTGTTATTTCACATGGTTTCTATTTTATTACATTATTTTCATACTTCCCAACGTGATTTAGTGTGATTTTACTTGTTTTAATTTGGTGCCACTCTTTTCTCATCATTTAAAAAAAATTGCCCTCTTGTTTACCATTTTTTTGGTTTATTATACTTATTTATATTTTGTTATTACACATTTCCTAATGTGAAATAATGTTTATAATACTTATTTTTAAATAATTATACTTTTCCAAGTCTTTTTTGCATGTTTATTTGTAACCATGTATGTGTACTACATAATGCTAGAAAATAAAACACCCCACATATATTTCCTATAAAATATATATAAAAAGAAAAATACATGTGATAGAAAGAAATATATCCATTCATCCATAACCAAAACCAAAATATAAACCATAAGATCAACATCCAACTATCAAAATAGAACATCTATATATATATAGTGTGTTTTTAATGAAAAGTACAAAAATAAATCACTCTAATTCTAAGATTGGGCTATATCATGTCTATCTCATGGCCTAGACATTCTACCCATATATGCCTTGAACTAACCCCTATGAATAATATTATATAATGAAGATGTCTAAGATCTCAAGCCTACTACTTGTCCATATAGGTTGGCCACCTAGGCTTGTACCTATCCTAAATGAATAATGGTAGCTAATTATGTAACTCTCTCCTAAGCCAAGGCCTACCATGATTGTGTCTCTCTCAATCCCACCCTTACTGGTGGTTATAACCCATATTTTCATGCCTATAACTACCTTGTGGCCTCCCCTACTAGTTTGAACTAGCCTACCTGAGCTGAGGTAGATGGTACTATGAGATCATCTAATGTGGTAGGGTTATATGGTGGCAACACCCTATCTAGAATATCTTGGAGTGATCCCATCAATAGGGATCTGTACCTGCCCTCCTCTACATCTGTAGGATAATAAAAATAATACTAGATAGATATTAGATCAAATATATATCTCATAATATATCTATCTATACAACTAGTATTCTATATCAAAGACTAATAATTACAACCATTTATTACCTATTTCAATGTCACCAATCACCATCTCCGCATTTGCTCACCCATCAAGCATGTCCTCTCCATCAACTCATCCCTTGGTTACCTTGTCTATCAAATTCATCATAATTAAATCAAACATTAGAGTCACCACCTGTGCCCATCTCAATCATCACCTTAATGGTGTCTTTATAGACGACCTCTAACCTGGGCTAACTGATAGGTTATCCTAAATGACCACCCTTTGTGATCTCTCTCTTACCACTAAAATCTCCATTAGTGGTGTAATCAAGGTGGTCACTAGTCCTATTTTGGTACTTGTATTACCCATGCATCCATGTTTATACCCTATCTACTAATTGCTATGCTTAACTAATCCATGGTCTTACACATCATGGTCTGATCTCTAGTCTCTCAACTAACACTCATCCTCCTTTTTTCCCCCTTGATTCTCTCACATGTCAAGCCCAAAATGTAAGAACCACTATGGGAACCATTAGGTGAGGGATTATAAACTATCTTTGGAAGTGTGCCATCAACTATAACCTTACTCACTAGGTGTAGTGACCTATGATCTACACTCATGCTAACCCAAGAACCATAGTCACTCAACTCAACCAAAGGGTCACAATATGTGCATAAGGATGCCACATGATGTATCCTCATGTGACCATATATAGTGATGAAACATGGGGAATATCATGTGCCACCTGATCTTATCTCCATCTCAACCCTAAGGTAACTAATAATTGACCATATGGGGCAACCTAGCTAGCTGATACATTAAAAACCTCTCATAGATCTAGGTACTTAGTAATAACATTATCCCAATGGTATTATACCCTCCAAAAAATATTGCATACATATCATGCATGAGTTGAACCCAAATGACAAATCCCAAGTCCTAGAGTGACCTTTGATCTAATATGGACTGACATAAGGCTATCATATATAGTAATTTCTCATTGTTCAAGTTTTGAAATAACACTTGTGTTGTCACAATTCCTACCAAAACCTTATGGATATCCAAAATTTATGTAATATTGACATAAAATAGACTCACCCTTAGTCCTAGTTAAATCTTATCTAAGCACATCACCCATTAGGCTAATGCTTGGTTCTCTTCTTGATCATCTAGTATCCCCATGATCATCGGTGTCCCCCTATAGGTAGTCCAAAAAACACATGGACATCCTCTAAATTGATACCAACTTCTATGGTATCCCCATACACCACCCATCTAAATGTATTGTTTAAATATTCCTAGGCTCCTAAAAACATGACCACTAGATCAACACTCAGTGGGACTTGCAACATCTCCATGATGCCTTCTAATGCTAACATGACTAATCTAGCTCTGTCTACATCTATTAGGTAATCTAATAGTTTATTTATCCATAATGTATCCACTAATTACCAAAACCTCTGGCACCTCTCTAAAAATCAAATAACAAAAGATGTAGTAGACCACCATGTTGCTCATAATCAAAATACATTATTTTATATTTCACAAACATCAACTAATCATTGTCTTAATTTATTCATTTCTTACCAATTTGACCTATTTTGAACTTAATTGGCCATTTTAGTAATAACTTATGTACCTTGTGCCTTAAAAGTAATATCATCCATTTTCTTTCAATTTAGTATTATATCGGACACTTATAAAGATAACTAAGTCAACCTTATGGTACGAAGTCAGCCACTTAGACTTAAAAAACTAATTTAACCATCCTTTTTTACCTATAGTACTAATTTTTCCTTTTTCTTAACAAAATAAGTTATCCATGATGTAATATGTCATCCATTTCCCCAACAAACTAAGTTGGCCATTACCTAATATGTTTGGCCCTTTCAAAATTTTGTTTTCTACCAACTAGGTCTACCTAGTTGACCTTGTTCTTTCAGAATGATGACTCTTTGACCAATTGTAATACATGCCCTATGAATTTAGTACTCAAAATCCTTTTAACATAATACCTTGTTTGACCCCTAATGTCTCTAAACCTCTGTTAGGGTTCATTTATGTATCTAGATTTTGACTAATTAACAAATTTATATAAAACACTCGATTTCAAATAAAATACTTTAAGAATTTAAAATTCTCAGTTACTTAGTTGTGTTACACTTGTTATGTCCACTAAGCATCCTCCTCATCTCAGCTATCATCTCCTCACCACCTTATCTCTCTAAGCTCTCATTAGGTTTCTTAAAGCCCTATTTTTCTTAGAATAGTCAACAATAGAAAATGATTTTTTTCTCACCCTATTTATATTTACTATTTTAAGTTATTTACCCTTCAAAAAATTAATGTTATAAAATCTTGATTTCATAGATAATTTTTATAGATTTTACATGCATAGGTTGTAAATTGTTGATTTTTACACTCTTTTTCACTAATATTTATAGGTTTACCTAATGTTCCTCACATTAGATGCCTTCACATCTCTCACATCTCCTTTTTTATCTACAATACTAAGGTAAGTAAAGGCATGTGTTTTTAAATTATATCCTTTCATTTATTGTATTCTATTTAGCATCAACATTATATGCCATCATGTTTTTTTCATGAAGTACCATCCCATGTTGCACCTACATGACACATGATGAGCTTCAGCATATGTATATAGATAATATTTTAAAACTTTTATCAATTACTGAAGCTATTAATATTTTAAGAACCCATCAAGTCTCAATCTCTCTAAGTGCATAGTTTAAGGGGTACATTGGGAAAGGGGTGGGAATACCATTAGTGCTTCATAAGATTATTGTCTCTTTTACCACTTTTTATTTATACACTTATCTCATAAAAACCATTTCCATAAGCTTAGCCTTATATTTTGCACACTCCTCTAATCTTTTACCATATTTATTAGCCCTTTTCCTAACCTAAAGCCTCTTTTGATCGTTTACATGACTATGTTGGCCATGTTGACCTTAGACTCTTATTAACAATTTTTTTTAAGGGTTTAGGTCATCCCTTGGTTTACATAGTCCATGACCTAGTGAGTTTTTGTCAATAATGATACTAGGTCAACTAGGTTGGCCTTATTGGCCAAAAGATTTGGAAGAGTTCAGGGTTAGATCTACCTATATAAAAACATTCATTTTTTTATTTCCAAGAGAAGAGAAGAAGTAAGATATATTACACATCTTATTATCCACCATTATACTTGAGGAAAAATCTTAGGGTTTCATACTTTCTTTGGAGATATGGATATTATCTTGTGGAGAAGTACTTTAGATGCATTGATAGGTTGTGAATCCTAGAGATGATTTTTACTTATTATCCATACATACCACAATAACTTCTTGTTAAGAACCTTAGCCAAGGGAGAGATTAAGGATCAATATGTTCGTCTTCAAAGGTACGTATTCCTAACTCGGTTCCTCCTTTGTAATAGTAGATAGATATGCATTTGCACTTCTCTTCCATGAATTAGGATTCTATATACATTGATGTGAGTATATGTCTTATATGCATGTTTATCTTTGTTATTTATTACCCCTACTTTATGCCATAAGATTTGGTGATCACTAGATTAGATTTTTACTTTAATTATTATTTTAGTGAATATGAAAACATAGGACTTAGTTAGGGTTGTTACATATATTTACTTGCCTAGAGGCTTTGGAACCCTCCCAAGTGATATTATTTTCATAAAAGATCCCTTAATTAGATCTAGTGGATCTATATTGGTCATGACCCTGATTATCTAATGTATCCCCAATTGGAAGTGTAAGTATGATATATCTTCTTCGATCTAGAATTAATTTTTATAATCTATTGCATTTCCCATTACATACATCTTCAACCCTTAAAAACTCATAGGAGACCTAGATTTGGAAAATGGAGGTCTAAATCTTAAAAAACACAACCAATTTCCAAAGAATCTTCAATTTTTAGTAGTATAAGCCTATGGATTGGATGAAAGGTTATGCTATAAATGGACTTGGTTAAATTCATGATTTATGAATGAACCTTTAGAGATAGCTACCCAAATTCACCCCTAAAGGGGAGAACCCTACCAAGGAGAGCATACCTCTTTAATTCCACCCTAAAATTACTCAATTTATAGGATGATGATGTGACATGAATATATTTTTATTTCACCATCTAGGTCTATACATGTGATTGTTTCTTAAATCTACCATAAAATTTTATCACTAGATGGGTCACATTTTATGATAACTTCACAGTTTAGAATAGACAAGTAATTGACCCCATTATCTTGTGTAAACACATTGCTAGTATAGAAAGAGAAGTAAATAAACCCATTCAAGCATTAAATTATAGGTTATAGATAATGTATAGTCAATTTACCACATTATATAGGACAAATCCCTAATTAGCCTTATAAATGTAAAAAAATGCCTTGGACTCTATGATTATAGTATTTATCTCTAGGGATCATACTATTAAAACTTTGATGTTATATTATGTTGTTTCTATCAGAATAGCTAATAAATTAAAACCTCATAGACATTTGGTATCTATTATGGAAAATTTTAATCTAAACATGCCAACATTGAACCCTATTCCATAGGTGAACCTAAATTTTCCTTTGATTAGCTGAACCCCAATTACCCATGTATTACCATGAAAAAATGTTACCCCAAACATGAAAATAATTTTTTTATGGGATAAATTTATTTAGAAAACAAAAATTAATAAAAATAAAAGATTGAATCCTCTTAATGATGCTACTCATAATTCCACTCAAGAGTCTACAAAATGAGAGTTAGATATAGTATAATGTATGATACACAAACTTAGAACTAACTTAATGGTGTAGGGATTATGCCTAAAAATAATTAATTCACCATTTTGTCTCTAATCATTCTTATTTATGACTTCAATGATCTCTAATTTTATTCTAACTTATAGTTACTTTGCTTCTCTTTGGCTTACTAGACCAATCATTGACTCACTAAGCTCATTAGTCTTCTTTCATGCATATAATCCTTTTCTTTTTAATAGACCTATAATACATCATCTCTATACCTATACTTTATAACCTTATCCAAAACCATCCTCTCATTCATTATTTTCATCAATACTTCACTCTCCCTTCTTTTCTCACACTTGTCTCATTTTTTGATATAGTTACATAAGACTAACAGGCTAAAACATGATCCAATGATTTTTGAATTCTATGGATCACATGGAAATCTACCTACTCATTTATATCTCCTTCATACCCTCAATCACCTTAGATAAATTCTCAACTACCTCACACTTTCCTCTTTAAAGGACTCTTTTCTTAGTAGCCTTATTTATCCACAAATATAGATGTTCCATACCAACTACAAGGTCTCCATTTAAAAAATCACCATTTAAGATACCCTTTATCATCTTTGTACTTCACCTAAAGTTTCATGTCTTAACTCACTAAGAAACCCTACTAACTCACTAAGGATCTTTCCCAATTAGGTATCTCCTAGGCCTAGTCACCCCCACAATTCAAGAAATAGTATATTATGGTCAAGTACCAATATAAAACCTTATCCATCCTCTATACCAACTTAAATTATATAATATTTCCAAATTTTAGAAAAGTTTTAGGGATGAAACAAAATTTGGACAAGTTGCAAGTTTTGAAAACCCTATCTAATTAATAGGTCTATAGGTGGCTGAGAGGCTACAAAAGGGTATAAAATGAGTTATTTACATTTTAAAACACCTAAAATACATATAATAGGTCTATATAAACTCTCCTCAACACATCCAATAGCTACTTAACCTTGATCATGACTCAAAAGACTCCAAAATGCAACTTTATATAATTTCGTGTTGCTTCTTTAGGAGTATATATAATATAATAAAAAATTTAATTGATCATTACTATAAAAATGTATTAATATCATCCAAATGGTTTTCATTAATTAATTATGTCTTCTATATCATACTCCTAAACTTTAAAACACTTAACTTAGACTCCAAGAAACAACATTGTCATCTTTTTACTTGATTGTGTCCAAAATAGGGTTCCTCTTAAGACTGTGTATGAAAATTTATATTCTATCTTTCCCTTCTCAGGTTTGTATAATATTTTAATGGGATTAATTAAAAAAACATGAAGCCACTAATAATTATAGGACTTAATAATTCAAAAATCACTTCAATAACCATTCATAAAACATAACTTATAAGACAATTTCAATTGAATCCTAGTAGAATTATCTCTTATTTAAATGCACCATGTATAACCTCTTTCATAATGAAAATGGAATGGAAGCATACATTTTATAAATATTTAATGGTTTTAATATTGTTATTACACACTGTCCTCATCCCAAAAATAACTGAAATATCTCCAAAGATGCCTCTGTTCTGTTGAATCTTGATTGTGACAAAAAACATGGTTCTTCAAACTTGGACTGAGTATTAGGACCTTCACCTATAGGTTAAGAATCAAATTTTCTTATATATATATATATATATATATATATAGATACATACATACATATATATATATACATATACATATATATATATATATATATATATAAATATACATATATATATACATATATCTATATATATATATGTATGTATATATATATGTATGTATGTATATATATATATGTATATATGTATATGTATATATACATATAAATATACATATATATATATATATATATATATATACACACATATGTATATATATATATATATATACATACATATATATATATATACACACACACACATATATGTATATATATGTGTGTGTGTGTGTGTGTGTGTGTGTGTGTGTGTGTGTGTGTGTGTGTGTGTATGTATATATGTATATGTATGTGTGTGTGATATATGTATATATGTGTGTGTGTGTGTATATATGTGTGTGTGTGTGTGTATGTATATATGTATATATGTATATGTATATGTAATACACACATATACATATACATATACATATATACATACATATATACATATATATATATATATATATATATGCATATGTATATGTAAATGTATATATGTGTGTGTGTGTCTATATATATATATATATATAGATATATAAACTACTAAGAATATCTCTTAACTCACATATATACTCTAAAAAAATTTATCTATTCATTGATATTATCTCACATACAATAATGATATACAAAACTTAAAAAATAGAGAGATTTTATTTTAATATTTGCCTTGTATTGATTTATATTGAGTTTATCCACCTATGTATAAATCTTATTTATATTATTATACCTACCTAATCTATTCTCAAAGTAATATTTATTTCATTCTTTTCTTCTCTTTATTCCAAACATGCAAACAAACTTCCTAATCTTACCAACCCACGTATGAAGGGAAGTTACAACAAAAAAATTCTTGAATTTTTAATTTTTATATTATGAATTTTATGTTAATACCAATCACATACCTATTAGTAACTTTAATTAATTTTTTAAAAACATTTACTAACATTGGACTACACACAAGACTTCAAAACTCCCTAAATACTAGTCTAGGAAATTCAAAATTTTAAATTAGTAATTTTGGTGGGAAACTCCAAAAGGATTATAACCACACTAAGTCAAGACTATTATTTAGTAAAAACATCCCAATGTATCCTCTAAGACATATAACACCTTGACAAGCCAAAAATTGGTCATAGTGAACCTATAAAAATTATTACATGCTTTGTACCTTTTGATGGTTTGTATCACTTTTTAAACCTATAAAAGTAAATAGGGAAAATTGGGGAGAACAAAAAAAAAATAACATTTAAAATCTATAAAAAACCATTTAATAATAAATTTAACAAAGAGGAAACATCACCCAATAGACTTCTTAAAATCAATATCTATGATGTGGCTATGACTAATTGGTGCAGAGTACATAGCATTCCCCAACATGGTGAACTCATTTACATTGTATTATATAATACATTTGGAATATTTCAAAATTAAATTGAGGGATATTAGGTTATCCCTAACAAACCAAATTATGCATGCCCCTCCTAGTTGTCTAAGTGTCACATTACTACTATGGTGTTATAAATATTGAGCTTCCTTAAAGAAATTTATAATGAACTTAAAAAAATCTTAATGAGGTTACCACCTTTAAAAAATTCAAATAAATAATTATTCTATGATAAACAAGAACCAAACTCAACATTTCACTTCATCTACCCTCCAAATAATAGTACCACTCCCATAAAACCTAAGGTAGATAATAATCCACCTCCTCTTTAATGAAATGATCAACCCTTGGAATCAAACACCCATGATAATTTATGAAAATATGGATATAATACTATGGAGGACATGAAGTTAATTAAATCTAATATCACACTCCATGAGCTGGCCTAAATCAAAGAGCAATTTGACTTGCTTATCAAGTCCCTAATAGAAAAAATAGTGTTAAGAAAATAAAATATTATCCATGAAAATTTATTCATTCATAATACAAAAGTTGAGTTTCCTACCTTCCTCCTTATTATTAAAATTTTTTGTAATAAACTAAAAATTTATCTTGTTAAATCAGGAGCATTGACAAATTTTATGCTGCTTAAAATCTACAAAAAACTAGGGTTAACTCCTATGAAATATGAAAAATTATTTGTCTAGTTAGATAAATATCAATTTTAATTACTTGGGAAAATTTTGAACTTACACATGCAACTATCATCAAAACCTAGGATGAAATAGTTCATATATATTCAAGTGGCTAAAATCCTTACTGCATATGTCATGTTACTGAGTCATGATAGTCTAAAACTCCAAATGGATATATGGCCACTAACTTTTCTCATGTGTGGATTCCCTAAAAAGGTTTAGCTGATCATATTTAGGTAGAATGAGAGCCTAGGATTATATAAATGATCATCAAATTGAATGTTAATAATGAGAAAGTCAATTTTGTCTCTTCTGACATTAGTGTTTACACCGTGACAACTAAATCTCTAAAATGCAAATAATTGAAACAAGTGGCCCCCACATGTCTTTTGCCTTTAAAATTTAATGGAACATGTTTAAATCAAGGTTTAGGCATCATATCACCCTAACATATCCACATGGGAAATGATTCATTACTATATTTTATTTTCAATTCTCATGTACTAATAATCTTGTTGAATATGAGTCCTTGATTTTGGTTTTTTAGTTCACTCTAAAGAATGGGGTGAAGGAAATAAAAATATTTGGAGAATAAAAATAGTGGTAAACTAGGTTAGGATTATATTTTAATGCATGTTTTCCCACATATGAAGTCAAAAATAGGTCATGAAATATAATTTATTATTTTTATTATTTTAAAACTACTAATCCATAAACTAGGTGGATATTCCATGCTAAGTTTCACCAACATGAACCCTTTCAACTCAAGGTGTTTTCCTCAAGTTCTATTCCATAGATAAAATATGTAAAATGTTATTTTAATGTGTATTCTAACTCTTAGAACTATCATATAAAACATTTAATAGAATATATCCACACTCTAAACATGTTACTACTCCATAAATGATTAAAATTAACATACTTTAATAGAGATGAAATGCCAAATGTGATGTCCTTTAACTATAGGTCTAAATCTTGAGATATCTTAAATGTTTATAAAATAGCCTAGTTGCAAGGAATGTCAATATGCAATAAAAGGAAATAAATATATCAACCACAAAGAGAGATAACATAAGACATACCCTAGAGAAACTCAATGTGATACAACTCCAACAAGAGTGAATCCATGCTTCCTCATCTCCATTATGTTATATAGTTTATAATCATTTTTGCCTCTTGGGTATATAAAGAAAATACACTCATAATGATCTTTGTAATTTTATTTGGAAATTTTGAAATAAAACTACTAAACTCAACCTTTTACATTTATAATCATTTTTGCCTCTTGGGTATACAAGGAAAATACACTCATAATGATCGTTGCAATTTTATTTGGAAATTTTGAAATAAAACTACTAAACTCAACCTTTTATAGTTGTGTCGTATTCAATCCATCAACTACATCTATGCAATAATGAGGAAATAATAACAAATACTTAAATATGCCCATACATAATGTAAGTCTAAGTAAACTACATCTCATTGTCTTTGATTTCATTCTTATCTATTCTCCTTTTTAATCTACCTTCTAAAAACACTTATTTGAGATCCCATATGATTATAATCCACCAAAAAACTTAAATGAACCAATAAGAAGTTGAAACACCAAAAAATGCTTCAAAATATAGTGGTTTTGGTGAACCTCTAGAGTTTAACAGTTTGAAGCTTCAGGCAAATCCCAGAGCTTAAGTATGCCAACTTAAAAAGATCATAAATTTTGCATACGACATCAAAATGACATTGCAATTTTTTTGAACTGGTCTATTTTTTATAGGAGAATAGAAATATTTAATTAAAAATTACTTTAAATACTAAACATATGTTGTTTTATCCCATACAATAAATAATATCATTTTTAAGGACTTAGTATTTTCCAAATTACACATTTTTTGATGACTGATTATTATATCAACTAAGATGGATGATAAACATGATCAAATTTATAATCACACCAAAAATTTAAAAGTTTTGAGTCCCAAAATATCTTTAAAAATAATATGAAGATTTACCTTTTATCACCCAAATAAGAAACCCATCTTATCATCATCTTGGATAATACGCATTTCAAATTCCAATCTGGTCATCTTTTGGATAGTACCATGCTCAAGATTTGATCTAATAGTCTTTTGGATATTACCTTATTTAGGTTCCAATATATTTAACTCCCCAATTTGAAAGTTTTAGTCCCATAATTTAGAAACTTAGGTGATCAGGAATCCACACACTCCTTTTAATACCCTTTAGAATAACTTGCACTCCCCTTCTTGATTCTCTTTCCTTTATCTATAGAAACAAAATTTTCCCACTCCTCTTGGCTAATAGGTGTAAGTATCTACAATAAAAGGTACAAAATACCTTCTTTATTTCACAAGGAAGGCTCAGAGAAACATCATTTTTGAAATAAAACAAAAAGGAAAAATATCCAATTAAAAATGTTCTTCCTCAAGCTTCACAGTGATACCTTTAAAGTCTTTTCTTTACTCAAATACAACCATACCTTGTTTTAACAAAGGAAATATGCTCAAATCCATGTTTAACTTTTCTTGATCTATACTTTTCAACTCTCTTAACCATTATTTCTTTATAAGAGTAATTTCATGTCCCTTGGATGGTTATTCTATCAAATACTTTTGGAGAAAACCATCACTTCCTATAGTCCCAAGTGGTTGCATCATCCTAAAAAAATTAATGGTAATTTTAACCCAAATTAATTTTAATGAATTAAGATCCTCTCCTCTAACATGTTACTATTCAGGTAAAGGAACATATACACAATGGTCACACCATAACCACCACAGTATAATCCAAACAAGGCTAACATTTTTGTAAACATGTTACAAACCTTTTACAGTAAAAATGAAAACCTAATTTGATACCAATATTATCCATAAACTAGGTGGATATTCCTCACTCAGTTTTACCAAAAAGAACCTTTTCAATGAAAGTGTTTCCCTAAACTTCTATGTCATATAAAAAACACCTAAAATTTTGTTTTAATATGTATTCTAGCTCTTAAGAATATCGTATAGAATATATAAAAGAATATATCCACACTCTAAAGATGCTACTACTCCATACATGACTGAAACTAACATGCTTGTATAGAGGTGCAATTCCTAATGTGAATATCTTTAACCATAGTTTTGAATATTTAGCTCTTTTAAATGCTTATATAATAGCCTAGTTGTAAGGAATGTAAATATGCAAGAAAAGGAAAAAATACATCAACCAAAAGGAGAGATAGCACAAGACATACCCTAGATAAATTAAATGTAATAAAACTCAAGAAAGAGTGAATCCATGCTTCCTCATATCCACTATGTTCTATAGTTTATAATCTTTTCCACCTCTTGGACTCATAAGGAAAATACACTCATAAAGATCTAGGCAATGTTCTTTAGAAGATTTGAATTAAAACTACTAAACTCAACATTTTCCAACTATGTAGTATTCACTCCATAACCTACAAGTAAGAAACAATTATTAAATAATAACAATGAATCAAATTTGTACATACATGATGTGAATCCAAGTAAACTACATCTCATTACCCTTGCTAATGTTCTTCTTCATTCTCCCTTGTAATTTACCTTATAAATATTTTTATTTGAGCTCACATATGATTATAATCCACCTAATAATTTAAATGAACCAATATTAAGTTGAAACACCAAAAAACACTTCAAAATCCTATGATCACAACAAATCTCTAAAGTTCAATAGTTGACTCTAGAGTTCAACAGTATGAAATTTTGGGCAGATCCCAGAGCTTAAGTATGTCAACTTAAAACAATAATAAATTTTTCATATGACCTCAAAATGATGTGCCATTTTTTTAACTTATCTATTTTTTCTAATGGAAAAAAAATATGTAATTAAAAATTAATTTTTAAACAAAATAGATGATGTTTTATCCCATAAAATATAAACAAGAATCTTTTAGGCCTTAGTATTTTCCAGAATACAGATTTTTGATAGTTGATTATTATACCAACTAAGATGGATGATAAACATGATCAAATTTTTTATCAATCACATCTATTCCTAAGGGAAAAAATGACATTTTTAATAGCTTTGTATCTCTATCAACTAATATTTCCCCCTTTGATGACTCCCCATCATATAATTTTTCCATCAAGTTAGTTCCTTGTCTGTATGTCCCATGTAATGTGAATAATTTCCTAATATTTGAGGATGATCAACATATCATCCAATTTCTAAGTAACTTTGGTGTGTTCAAAATCCAAATAATAGATGAAAAGGATATAACTTTTTTAGTTGGGGATCAAATAAGAGAGGAAGGTATCACGAGACTAAAAGAAAATAAGTTGCTTAAAACAATATTTTCCTTTTAAATAGTTTTTTACCTAGATACACCTACCCAAAATTAGGAATGGTCATAGTTTAGGGACCAAAAGTTTACATTAGTAAATTTGGGATCACCCAAACATCCATAGTTTTTTAATATTGGCTTGAGTTATTCCAAGTTAGAGAAAGATAAATTAAAATTTCTATCAAAATAATACAAATATGTGATCTCATGGTAATATGATTTAATAAATTTATATCTGAGGGTCATCACCCATAAAATTCCATTTAAGGAGTATATCCATTTTTAAAAATATAGAGGCCCTTTAATCCCAAACCATAACCCCTCATTAGGAAAAGGTTATAGAAATTATTGGTAGCCAAGATCATTTTCCCTATCTAACTTTCAACTTGGGTTACTAATTTAGTGCCACTTCTAAATTAAATTGGTGAAATCAGACTTTTTACTTTATAAATATTAATAGATAATTATAGAAATAAAATTTCCCTTTCCTTTATTATATGAGGTGATGCAAATGGTTAGTAGTTCAGAGATGATGTCTCTATTAGATAGATTCTCAAGGTACAACCTAGTCTTAGTTGACAAGGAATATAGAAGTAAAGCTACCTTTACCACTAAATGCGGAACTTTTGATTAAAAAAAATGCATTTTGGATTTATTATTGTAGGTGGAAGTTTTTATCATGCCATGGATTTTAATTTTGAGGGCTTAATAGGAAAATGCATAATTATTTATATGAATGATTTCATTTTTTTTTCAAAGAATAGAATAGGGTGGAACATACACATCATTTTTTAGAAAAAAAATTGATAGGTGTGAAAGGTATGTCATTTATTTGAACCCAAATAAAATAATTTTTGGTGTCACTAAAGTAATTTTTTGTGAAATATTACAACAAAGGGAGGTATTCTCATTGATCCTAAAATATCTCATGTTATTTTGAAAAGTATTTTACCTAATAAAAAATTAAATTCATTCTTTGGAAAGATTAATTTTGATTGTAAATTCATTTTAGGTTTTTCAAAAAAAATAAGACGTTTGAATGATATGTTAAAATAGTATTCACATATAAAATGGACACTTGAAACCAAAAATGATTTATACGACATAAATAATGCAATGGCCCAAGCTCATATGTTGATTAGTTCTAATTTGACTAAATAATTCTAGATTAATGAGTACCAACTAAAATATATAGAAACAAAATACTCTGTATTAAATAAGGTGTTTCCCTAGATGAGGTTGTTAAGAAGTTCAAATATTATATCCTAAATAAAAATGTTTATATTATCATTCTAGATATAGAAGTGAGGCTCATTTTGGTTCAAAATGATTGGGGAGAATATATAAGTAAATGAATAACAAAATTTTAGAAGTTTGATCTTAAAATTAGACCAACTAATATAGTTTGAGGTCAAGGCCTTTTTTAATTGATAATAGAGTGGCCCTAGGATTACTCTCATGTAAGTGTATTAGACAAAATAGTTTGTTAATGATTGGTATGACTCCATTATCTAGTACTTACTCCAAGGAAATTGTCCCCTAGTACTAAACAAAGAACAAAAAAGGACCATCATACTTAAATCAACCCATTATTTTATTAAAAAGGGAATCTTATATGAAAAAACTATGAAGTCTTATCTTAGATGTGTATCCAAGGAATACATTGAAGACATTTGAGTAGCTTCTATGAAAGGATTAGAAGTGGTCATCCTTTATGGAACACAAAAATGTATAAAATTATAATAGCAGGATACTATTGGTCCATGATCTTCAATGATTCACACACTCATGTTGGGAGTTGGTATGAATGTCAGGTGTTTTTCAAAATTGATGTACATGTAACCATACCAATTCATGTAGTAATTTAAGTCTAACCCTTTGACTAATGTGTATTTTATTGGTATCATTAATCCTAGTCATTCATAAGTTAATAATTATGTCCTAATAATAACTGACTAATTTAAAAGATGGGTGGAATTTATTCTAACTAAAAAAAACACTACTAAGGAAGAAATTAAATTATTAGAATAAAACATAATCACTTGGTTTGGTATGCCATTCTTAATGGTCTATGATAAAAGAACTTATTTCAAATTTACAAATTTATTGAGTAGGATTATGACAATAAATTCACACTAAAATTCTCATCTAATTACTATCCATATGGGAATGGTGTTTTCGAGCCAACAAATAAGAACATTTTTTTGATACACCAAATATTATGGGTTTTTAAGATCCCAAAACTTAATACAAAGGATAGGAAGATGTATCATTTACGCATAAAAAGAACACATAAACTAGTAGCAATGGGGTAAGCACAACAATAATGTGCCAAAAACAACAAACAAGATTAAACAAATAGTGGTTCTATCCAACCACTTTCTATAAATTGATAGTGATCTTTTGCATTCTTTCTAACTTTAGAAACTATCTTCTATGGTTTTATTCAGAGACCCTCTAAGCCATGAGTTTTTGCCTAGATTCCCCCTAAGTGGAGGGTCTTATAGGAAGGT
>JARHVA010004489.1:107500-242500 GCA_037957365.1 Torreya grandis
TTTGGAAAAATAATTATCATTATAATAGAAATGATGTGTCATGATATAATAATGGTAGTAAATTGACATGTGCCATCAAGTTGGAAAATAATATTAATGGTTTTATCCCTAAAATTATAGGATAAAATATAAGTCTATTATAGATGGATGGCCCAAATTTAAAATGGATTAATATATCAATGGTTTAAAGGATGTAAAAATCCATTAAAATCCACCAAATGACATTATATTATCATCAATGCACATAAACAAAGCTACAAAACTCTATTAAATGAATTTTAAGATCTTTAGAATGATCAAGATAAGTCATTTTGAGCTAATGTTCAAATGCAAGATCACTAAAAACTACCGAAATTATCATCCTTTCACAAGCAAGGATATTTTTCATTAAAATATTAGCACAAAAACTTATGTAGACATATGATTTGAGTAATGTAAGAGAAAATGAGATAGCAACTCTAAATCAATTCCTCTTCACCTACAACTCTTCTGTGATCTTCACACATTATATTTTAGACCTTAAATCATTAGCTCATTTATTACTTCATTATAAAACCATGTATGAAATATTTCATAGAGATATACCTATCAAAGAATTTGAAATCCCTAGTTCTAAAAATAGTCAGTATGCAAATGACATAATTTCAATGCAAAACTTTGACACCTTGTAATAATAAATACTATGTATTTCCATGTGCAGTCCATATTTTTCAATGTATTTGTGCATTATCTAAGGAAAAAGAGTGTCATATTATTAATTAAATAAGGTTAATGTATATAATTTATTTTATGAGTGGATTTTCAAGTCTTATGAAAAGATTCCCAATCCCAATACAAAATTCAAATAGGAAATAGCCCTAAAATGGATACATAAGCATAACATACAATATGAATTAAAGTAATAGTAATAAATATTTACCATTGGAATAAGAAATAAGATACCAACTAAACACCCACTGGATTATTAATATTAGGTGTGAGATTAGTTATGTCTTTAATGAATATATTATTTAGAAAACTAATGATAACTAATGTGTGCAAGGCCTATGTGCCTTTACTTAATATAATTTTTGTGGAAGATGTGTCCTTACATTATGGTAGGTTATATATTTAAATATAATTTATAAATCCATTCATATAGAGGAAGGAAATTATTTTTTTATGATGTCTTATTTGGTGGATCCTACTTATGCCATAATTGAGTTCCCTCATTACTAGGTAAATAGTCTCCTAAATCACCAAAGATAGTTCATATGACCTTCTCCAAGCTGTAAATTCACAAATTTTTATAGCAAGCACATGATGGATATTTATAACTAATTATACCCCAAATATATTATTATTATTATTATTATTATTATTATTAATGAGAATCCCATACCCCACATTTCATAGGAATTTTTTAACACAATTTCTAAAATTAGAGCTTAGTGGTTATATCCTTTTTACATGGTGATGAAGATAAAAGGTTTATTACAAATCCCTTTGTATCTCTCTTATTATCTTTGAAAAAATATTTTTGATCAAGATATTTATTATAAAATAATTCATGGAATTGGATGGAAGTGTGAGGAAAAAAATAAGCATCTTCTCCTTATATACATCTCAGAATTGGTAGGAGTTAATATAGATAATTTCCCAATTTGTCCCATGATTTAGCACACAAAAATCTCACAACTTAATTTACCGTGGTGCTTAGTGATTAGATTTTAAGGTAAAGTGGATACTTATTTTAAATATATGAAAGGATAGCTACCAATTTTTATTTTCATCACCCACATACAAATTATTGTGTGTTTATCAATGCCACAAGAGATAAGGAAGTAGAATAAACAATGAGAAGATCAAGTTTTGAACCCAACTAAGGTGAAATAAAAGAGACAAAATTAGATAGTGGAGGAAAGGATATGGGTATCTGACCTAGAAGAGGAAGAATAATGAACTAATCATACCATAACTAGACATATTTTAGAATAGTTTCCCAAGTCTCAAGGGTTTGAGCATTCACCTCCTCCTCATAAGATATAATATTCTCTTTTTCTTTAATTTGTTGAAATCCCTAATTTCATGTATCTTTATTTTTTAAAAGTTAATGTGGTTCAATATTTTAAGTTGTTTTTATTGTTTGATTCTTGATCTAGATGATCTAGACGATTATTTAAATTAAGTAAAATTTGCCCATGTTAAAAATACTATAGATGCATTTGAAATTTTAGTGATCATTATAGTTTACCCCACCACCTCTTCAATGGAAACTACATCAATTGATGTTCCTATTTATTCCCCTATTAATATCTCACTTCTACTATTGATATTTATTTGACAACACTTTGTGTTGCTTCAAATAAAGTCCCTACAGTCACTACAGTTTATGTTAGGCATATCACCTCTAAAACCATAGTTATTATAGTTGGTCTAAATATAAATAGTCTATGTGCATCTTTTGAGATGCCAATAAAAATATTCCCTTGTTTATCAAGCTATAATTTTTTCTATGGGTGTGTCTCTATCACCATTAGTATCATTAAAAATTATGTAGCCTTTGTCTTTGAATCCTTTTTCACACTGAGTTGGATCATTTATAATTATTATCACTATTTAAATGACTATTATGAAATGTTAATCTAGGGGAGATAAAACAATTTTAACCTTAGGATGTAAAAGGAAAAGGAAAGCAAGGTATTTTTTACTCTTCCATCCTTACATCCATTAATATCATTGTGTTGTCATCCCTTCCATATTTCATCTCAATAGATCCTACCCATACTATTACCCTTACCTTTCCCATATCCACCAATCTATCTACCATTGTCACTGCATCTACTTCATCTACATTTTTTTGTTACTTCACAAAGAGGAGACTCAATTAGGTAAATACAAACTAATTAAGTATAAAGGAAATAATGTGTAATTGTTGATGAATGCCATATAAGAATTTAATTTGACAATGCTACATGCACCATGAATAGGGTTACTATAAGGAAGATAACTATAGGTGAAACTCCATTTTGGCATGAATTTGAAGATAAGTAATTTTATTTGACAAAGAAGAGAAAATCTAGAGGAGATCAATGTCCAAATTATAGAGAATACACTTATTAATTTATCTTAGCTTCCATCAAAGTAAAAAAAACTATGGTCAAATGGATGGAGTAGGAAGTTAAAATACTTAAAACCCAAACTAAGGATTTAATATCACAGTGAATTTTTGAGTAGGTATATGAATCCCTTAGATTATTATATGGTTTATTGAGATGAATCTTGGAATATATAAGAGAAGGTGAGATAATGATTCATAAGATTAAATCATAGTTTAAAACAATTATTCAAATTATAATTAGGTTGAAGGATTTGACTAAGGTAACTAAAAAATATTCTTACCCAGATTCGAATATTATGACCATTAGGATGTAGGCTTGGCTCAAAGTTTTGTAAGCATGCTGAAATTTTACTTATTAGATATGTATAGAGAGATGGACACTATTGGATTACATAGTAAAGTAGTATAAATAAATATTTTGGATTTATTCCATAAGGATAAAATTCATAAATTTTTTCCACATAATGGACATACTATTACATAAAATATATTAAATGCATAGTTAGATAGTTTCATGAGATATTTTATGGATATAATTATGGAATCCAATGATGGTGGTAGTCATAAGGTAGTGAAATTGGTATCTAATGAAAAGGATAAAATTAAAAGAGTATATTTAGTGAATGAAATATTATGATATCAATTAAAACTTCATGTAATGTTGATAAATCCAAAAAATACATTACTTATAGGGCTCATTATGTCACTAGACAATACCAACAATGAATTCAATGTATGCAAACTCAAGTTTCACAAACCTTACCATCCACATTAAAAAACAACATCTGATCCATCAACCACTTCCACTTAGTATGAAACCCCAAATTCCCAAGAAAAACATAGACCACTTGTCACTTGAGTTCTAACTAAGGTAATTATTAAGAATGGGACTGATTAAATATTTTTTGTTCTATTTATTTTCAATTTTTTATCAAAGAAGATAACTAAAGTGAACTACATGGGATTTTATATGTAAAATTTTATTAAACTAAATTTTGGCATGGATTTGGCCATGTTTTATTTTATTTATACTCTTGTATTTACACTTCAAAAATGGGGTTGAAATTTTGAAAGTAATAGAAACTCTAATATTTTCTGGAATGAACTATGAGCTGTATTATTTTATTTACTTTCATGTTCCATTTTCTAGTGTCAATATAAGATGTTTAACTAGATTAGTTTTTTAAATGAAATTTATATGCATAGGTTGTATATTATTTGATTTTATCTTTTTCTAATTTAACAAACTTGTGATTGGGCTCCTGTGGGTACCTAGGTCTACTAAATAGATGTTCAAGATAGTTATCCCATAAGCTCTAAAGTATTAATTTAGAGTTTGGTTATAAGCATATATTTAAAACCAACCTTCCCATAAAATATTTCTAACATATTTATTTAAATATGAGCTATTTATAGAATCATATTTGATAATGTCAATCCTAACCATTCTTCCACCTTTTAAAATTATGGATTTTGTTAAATAAAATTGGCCTTCCTATGACTTATATTTTGATGGGCCTTACTCCCCTTATTTTTCCTATCTCCTCAAACAAATTAATATTGAAATTCTTGATAAATCACCCAAGTAGTATGTTGATAGATCTAAGGTCAAATGGATTCATCCTCCTCCTCACTAGTTCAAATTGAAATTTGATGGGGCTGCAAAAGGAAATCTCGGTCTGGTAGGAGTAGGAGGAGTCATCAAATATTTATATGGAAATATCAAGGAAGCTTATGTGGGACCACTCATGATCTAAATGAACCACATTTTGGAAGCCAAAGCTACTTTTTGGGGCATTGAGATTGCAATTAAACTTGGCATGGAGTATATTTAGATTTAGGGGGATTCCATGAATATCATGAACTATTTAAAAGGTTTGACTCAATCTTCCTAGAACATATCCAAGATTATTAATGATGATAAGAACCTATTATCCTAATTCAAAGGGTTGTCTATTGCTCATCTGAATATAGAGGGAAATAGACATGCCAATAAAATGGATAATATAGGGGTTTTTAATAATTCCCTTACATGCTATTAAGGTGATTAGTTCCCTAATGACATCACTCCTTTTATAAATCTCGATAAAGGACATCCCATAGAATTAAATGATGTGCATATTTATGAATCATCACACTCAGTGTAATAAAATCAACATTCACATGTGCCAGGACATTATAATCTAGTCACTCCTTAAGGATTTGCATGTATGGATTAATTTAGCACTTTGTATCATTAATTTATATGGCTCCATTTTCAACATCCCTGTTATTCTCATTTTCAAGGGCCAGTGATTAAAATATTATAGCAAAAGCTCATAGACAAAAATGGAAGGAGACCATGACCACTTTGAATCCATATCCTATCTAAACATTGAGGAGGATGAGTATGCCTGGCATAATATGGTAAAAGGAGGGATGATGACTTACATGGAGAGTTTGGTTTGGAATGATATAATTCTCTCTAAATATTTTACCCATGGGTGGATGGATAGATAAATACACATGCATGGGCTTAGGATTTTGATCATTGAAGAGGCTATTGGGAAGATTATAGGGATGAACTACTCAGGGGTTAAATATTTTAACGACAAAAAATGAAAGAATAACTTTTCAACATCTTCTATAGAAAGGAGAATAAAAATCCAAATGTTTCATCACTAAAAGGGTTTATGAGGGTTGACTTAATGATAAAGTGGTCAAATGTATGCCTATATATCATGTGTTACATCACATTATAAGGGAATCATATGGTAATATTTTCACACCATTTTCTTTTTCTTAACCACTTTAGGGTTCACACTATTAGTCTCCCTTTCCTCCTAAAATATTTAGAAGCCTAAGCATTGAATTTTAAGAAAAATCCATCAGTGGATCTTATACACCAAAGATTGATTCTATTGATAATACAAATGGGGGAACCCTTAGGGTCATAAGTTGTGATGGATTAAATTAATAATACCAACAAATAATAAAAATCAAGTAGAGAAGAGGAATTTTTCATAGAAGCTAAGTTTGAAAAAGTAGGGAATGGAGGAGACTAGAATGAAGGTGTTGGACAATATTTTATGCAAGAGAAGTAAAAACTAGGATATAATGACATGGGGGTTCCTAAATTCATGAATCTAATTCCTAGTAGGGGTTAAGTTTTCCTGAATCCCAAGATTAAGGAAGACATTGAGTAGTCCCTTGAAAATCTACACACCAAGGTGGCCATCTAAAAATTACTATGTTAAAAAGTTTTGGATGAATTTGAAAATTTAAAAGGCCTTTTGGTTCAAGGAACCTCTGATATGAGCATTGTCAAGGATAATGTTAGCATACATGATTTTACTCCCCACGGATATAGGACCACTCACATAGGTGGAGTGGAGAAAAATAGTAAGGTGACTGACTAGGGGAGGGAGGAAGTCAAGCTTGTAAGTATGAAGTAAAAATATCCAAATGAGGAGAAATAATAGGCTATTGGGAATCACACTAGAGGAAAGATTGAGAAAGTGGATCACTAAGACTAAAAAATTGGTTTATTACTCTGAGTCAAAATAGTTGGTCTCATTTGGTTTAGCCTTTTGGTCTACTATGTTTTTTTTGGTGAATCTTGGTGTCTTTTAGGTTGAAGTTGGTTTATCCTATGAAGTAAAAGGTGTTATTATATTTTGTTCTACTAAAATATCACACTTATCTTCTTCTTTCTTTTGTTAGGGTAAGGAACCAAATCAACCCATTAACCTATCTAATAGAAAAATATTTATATTGGTAAGCTAGAATAATATTTATGTTCCATGTTTTCCTCTAGAAAAAAATTGTTCCTACCTTGCCTTTCTTTATGGTTTATTTAGATGAGAAACTTTAGAATTATATTTTCATTGTAAATAACCACTTGATTTGTTATGTTTTTTAGATTATGTAATTCATAGGAGGGCTTATAAATATAGAATTTAACCACATTTGGTAAGTCTCTATTCCATTAGATTGGTTAACCTAAATTACACACCTACAACTCATGATATGTGTTGTTTCTACAACTCTAAAATGAGAGGACTTATAACCATCATTATGTAAGTTTATAAAAATACACATCAACAAGTTCCTAAGAATTCCATTATCATTTCAATGAATTTTGAATTGTCTATAGGAGGGGTTAGATGAGGGTTCTATTGTTGTTGATAATTATGATTTTGGTCCAATATATAATGTTAATCCAAGTTCTAATCTTAATCTTAGTTTTTAATTACCCTAGTATATTGGTATTTATCCCTTCCCATAGCATGCCATATCATTTAATTTCTGGCATTAGTAATGTTTTTATCATTGCCCACATTTCTACTTCTTGTCTTGACCATTTCTTGATGAATAAAATGTGAGAACTAGTTTCTTTCCAACCTATATTTCCATAGTGTTGAACATAGATATTTGATACCAAGCTTAATACACTTTAAATTCACCCAAAAAATTATTTCTTTCACTTAAGCTGGTGATTCATGATAATGTGATTTATTACCACTACAAATTATAATATTCGTTGAAAAACACTCCTAGTTTGTTTGAACAAGCTTTGTTATTTGTT
The DNA here is from genome assembly GCA_037957365.1 of Torreya grandis. NCBI lineage: Eukaryota > Viridiplantae > Streptophyta > Pinopsida > Cupressales > Taxaceae > Torreya > Torreya grandis. Next base: position 115,168 of record JARHVA010004489.1, read on the forward strand.
TCATATTATTAATGCCTTATATATGTTGTGTCTTAGGTTAAATATATTTTTTCCTAATTTAATAGGTTATTTAATTTTCATAATATTATAATTGCATGGTGATTTAAACTTTTTTCAATTCATTTATAATTAGAGTATCTTATAATAATTTTCATTTACTTGTAATAACATCCAAAAATTGATATAATGTATTATTTTCTTTAATAATCTATTCTTTAGAACAATATATGGTATCCTTAAGGAAATTTTAATTTTTTAATAGTTTATATTGTATTTACCCTTTACTATTTAGTATTAATGGCCAAATATTAGGTATTTACACCCCACTTTACTAGATTACAACATTGTAATAATAAGTACAAGTGTAGTTCATTATTTATAATTTCAAAAACATTTGACAACCTATCCTTAAATTAATAATGCATCCAATACAAGATTTAACACACATTATATGTCTTCTTCTCATATTAATTCTTAATAAAATTAATTAAGATTGTGTATTTTAATCACTATTTTCCATCTTATCTACTTTTATTACATATATCACTCCAATTATTTTTCCTAATTGCATTTTAATTACTAAACTATACAAACCTACATTGTATAGTTTAATATGCACACAAGATATCATTTCTAAATGAAATTCCATTAAACACATTTAATTTAGGAAATTATTTTTCAAAAATATCATACTTTTGTTTAAGGCTCAATTATGAGATAGAATAATAAATTATGAATGCATAAACATTTACACCTTGGTTAATTGAAATTTACACATAAAATAAATCTTGTTAAAGGATTATAGTTCCTCATTTTAGACAAAAGATTAATTATCATGTAAAGAGGTCTGGTAAGGAAACATGAATTAAATTAAAATATGAGAGAGGAAATAGGTTTGAATACTCTTATTATTTTGATAATAATAAGGTTGAAGTGAGTAGTGTCATAATCACTAATTAAGTTCACAATCCTTAGGTACTCATACACCAGTTATGTATGAAGACAAGAAAGAAAATAGACCTGAATATGCCATGAAAAACTAATGGATTTTGTAATATATTTGGAATAAAATTCCAATAAGGTATAAATTTTATTATAAATTTCATGATCTAATTTTGTATAAAATAAATTCAATGTTTGAATCCCACTAAATAGATACCTACCACTAGGCCTAAAGAAGTGTAATAACAAGGGTATAAGGTTTCTAATATGAAAGATATTTATAGTGATAAAGATAATTTACACACTTTAAAACATTTTAAAAGTATTTAGGTTGTTTAGTGGTTTACATTGGAGACCTTGAAGCTCAAATGTAGTCAGACACCCTAATAACCACCTACAGGTTATAAGGTAAATAGGCTCGTCATAAACTCGAAGATAAAATAATGGTGGATTTTATTTTTTATGAATGGTTTAAAAATTAATAGATTCTATAAAATTAAAATAATATCAAATATTTGACTATTTATAGGACTCATTTTCAACCTTGCCTTCACAGCCAATGAAGTGATAGGCCTGCCTACTTGATTGAATGAAGGATACTTATTTAAGAATGAAGAAAGGAAATATGATAAGAATAAAATATATTTATAATGGTTTAATATTGATTACATAATTCCATAAGATCCTCAGAATCAATAGGAAATAGTTGAAATGATGATAAGTCCTATTTAGGCTTGTAGAATATAACACTACACAAGCAAACCACAATGACAGTCACGAGAAAGGTGGTTAGTTAGAGTTGATATGAGAACCTAGGGACATTGAGAGATGAGTAAGGTTAAATAATAAACTTAAATACCATACATTGATATGGGAATGAAATTAAAGTGTCATTTTAGCCTTTAAGACCTCCTCAAGTTCCTTTCATAGAGGACTGCTATCTAAAGACCAGTTTTCACTCATTTTTATGACCTTAGCCAAATGTATGGACATAAATGAATTTAAAAGTAAGTAATAAGGTACATAAAATACAAAATTTTGGAATTATTTATTTAATTAGACCCATCACATGCATTGACAATGATTAAGACTATCAACCCCTCTCCAATGGCCTATTTGCAAACCAAGAGTCAACTTATTAAAATCACAACTATATGAAAAGAATGCATGGGAGTTTTATCACATAGATATAGTTTCATGGGATAGAAAAATTTAAATTTATGGCATTATTTTAGGGTTTGATGCCTAGGGTTTATGAATAATCATTAAGAACCTAAACCACTCTAAACCCTCTTAAAACCCTACTAAAGACCCAATGCTGAAGATTGGTCTCCAAATCACATGATATGACCTATTTTGATCATATATCCTCCTAAAAATTATTATGTAACCAATTAGGTTATAACCATTTACTTCATCTATACCTACAACTATAGAGATGGCATTAAATGCCCTAATTTACAAGTATTTATTGTGTTTTATAGGGTTTTGGATAGTTGGACACTTTAAAAATATTTGGAGAGATAATTTGGGATTTATTTCATATAATAAATTCAAAAAATACTTAAAGGATATCCTATATGTGATAAAACAAAATTCATTTTTCAAAGCAGTCTTCAAGAGGCTCAAAATGAGACTAGGTTTCAAGACCATTCCATGATTCTCACACTTTCATAGGGTCTTCAGGCCTCATATTTCACATGGAGATTGGTGAAATGATAGATAAAGTTAATCTTTATATTTTTATTGGTTTCACACGTGTGAGATATATGAACTAGAAAACTAGACTTTTAGGCAAGGAGGCCTAATTGAGACCAAATTAAAGAGAGAGAGAAAGGTAGAAAAATGATACTCCCACAAACACTCAAAACATGAAACATGGCATGGATTTATAACTCAATACTAGGTTATAAATATATATTTATTTTTTATTATCTTTACACTACCATACACAAGGAGGTTTACATGATTTTAGGGCTACAAGGAAAAGATGCCTAAATAGAGGTTGAGGAACAAAATGGAGTCTCAAGAGTTGTTCCATGAATAAAAATGAATTGTTTTGAGTTTTATATGGTATTTTAATTAATTTAATTGAGATATAATTCATTTAATAATATTAATTCAAGTTTTAATCCACTTGGATGAGCTTGGGCATTGGAGATGGAGGGGTTTCAAGACACCTAAGCATATAGATGATGATTTCCACTAAAATGTCAGTCAAGATAAGTTTATAAATTAATTATAGGTGTAAAATTTTATTTATAAAATAATATAATGGTGAATTGATTATTAAAAGGTCTATTTTTCACTTTTAATATGCAAAAAAGGGTAGTCTTGAGGAGTTGTGCAAGGTGTAAAGCTGCGTTTCTAACTCCTACACGACTTAGATGAGGGAGTATATTTAGAAGAGATACATATGTCCTTAGGGAAAATTTTAAATATTTTTAACTCCCTCTTATTTATAACTCTCATGTGTACATTTGGGAATTTCCTTCTTCTATGCCCCCTCTCTCTCTTCCTCACTTCTCTATATAGGTTACCACTTTTGGCCTTGTAATGGATCCACAAGATGGTATGGTGAAGTCATGATGAATTTAATAATAATTTTTCCTATTAAATAAATATTCAAATGGGTTTTAATTTTTCAAATTATTTCATAAGTTTGTGAAGTAGTTCATTAGTGAGTAGTAAGTGATAGTCCTCTTTCATGCTTAGTGTGAGTAATATACTTTATAGTAGCTCTTATTAAGTGTAATTTATATATTTATATGATTTATAGTGAAAAATAAGGTTATTATATTCTATTATAATACCTTTTGATCATATCCCTTGACTAACACTTTGGATTCTACCTTCATAGTGAAGTATTGTGTTAGGAAAACCTTAATTTTGAAATCAGATTTGTAGTTGTTTTTTCATAGTGCATATACAAGTAATTTTTGTAGTTTTTTTAATGTTGAATCACCTAAATTATATCAGGTTTGATATCATTCTATCCATTTTAATTGAAATTAAATAGGTTAGTGATTAGTGGTACGTGATGTTTAAGGGAGCTATCTCTTTAATCTAGAGACTCACCTCTAAGAATTATCACCCATAACATATGAGGTTTTTCAATGTTATATAAAATTTAAGGAGTCTAGAGTAACTTTCCTTAGGGTTAAAATTTGATTTATAATATTTTTATGGTGCTTGATGGAACCTCATGGTCCAAGAAGTTGTCAAAGGTAGATGTGGATCTTTTAAAATTTGTTGTAAAGCTTCCTTCATGTAGTATCTAGTGACTCCATCACTCATTGGCTCTTGGTTGAAGACTAGTGTTTCATTTTCATGCCTAAGATAAGGACAAGATCATATACTAAATGTATTCCATTTGAATTTTTAGAGTTACCTTACTATCTAGTTATAGTTAAGAGGTTTTATAACACACATCCATGCTCCAACAAATATTTTTCTACTTAAATACCTATTAGGAGACTTTTCTTAGGTCTAATTTCCAAGATAGAAACCCCAAAGAACTTGAACTTTGTTGTATTCCATGTAAATAGTCATTTATAACTTTCTCACTATGATGGAATCCCTATGTCAGACCTCAAAAGTGTGCTTTAAAACATGGGAAAAGATGCCACTACTCCTATTGAACACATAAGAAACATTGCTAACTTTTGTAATATACACAAGATCACTAAAGAGAATGTTTTCATTAGGTTGTTGGTTGTTTATTTAAATGGAAAATCCATTGATAGGCATGGTAATTTAGCTCCTAAATCCATTATTAATTTGTATGAATTAGGTGATGCCTTGAGAAGAGATTTGAATATAAATCTGATCACTTGTCCTTGATCAAGTAACTGACTACAATAAATAGATCACCTCAAGAGGCCATGCAATACTTCAACACAAGATTGGGATAAGATCCAATATTTCTAAGTCCTACTACCCATCATGATTTTATTTATTACTTAAAATATTTTAATAGTGACATATCTATGATTATTCAATCCATTGGAGGGGATACTTCACCTAATGCCCATGAGACTACTATATAGCCTAATAATTACCTCATTCAAGTTGGGAAGATATACCCTAGACCTCCCATGCCTTTGTTTCTTGATGTGTGTAATCTTATATTCCCACCATTGATCCTATCCCCATACCCAAGCATAATCAAGTTGCCTCTAATCATCCAATCAAGAAAAAAATTGAAGATTCTATTAAATCTCTTAGAGAAGATAATAAAATTCTTAAGAGGATATAAAAAAGACAATAATTGTGGTATAATTAAGGTCCTTTCCAACCATATATATCTTATGAATCTCCTAGATAACCCTTTCAAAGTCAATACCAAGGACAAGGGAAGCTAACTCAAGTAAGGCAACATAATGTATAAAATTAGAATACTCTTTCTACTTCCAAAATACTTATACATGCCCAAAATAATCTTGTACATGACAATGGAGAGTAACCTTCATAGGAACAACCTCATGACTCTTACACTTATGCAAATGATGTATTTATTAAAGCCTATATTGATAAATGGGAAATAATATTGGTCTTCTATTACTCAAGAAGAGATCCCTCGTGGAGGTGAAAACCATGGAGGATATGACCGATCAAATTCTACATTTATGAATTACTATCAAGATGACATATGTGTAGTCAAATACCAAGGTAACGTGAATATTGGATCAAAATATATAGATTCAAATACAAGGTAAAATAAGAGAATGTATACACATAGTATTTTTAAACTTTATCAAATACTGATGGTTTACATCTTGCAAGAACTCATCAAGTCTTAATATCTCTGAGTGCACGCTATAAGGGGTGCACCGAAAAAGGGGTGGTAGACCTTTGGTGCTTCACATGATTATTGTCCCTTATTTCAACATTTTTAACAATCTAACCAAATCTTAAAAGAATTACCTAAGCTATTACTCCTCCCTTACACACTCCTCCAATCATTTTCCTCTTTTCATCCCTCTTTTCCTCACTTTAATCCCCTTTTAATAGTTACCTATACTAGGTCAACTGGGTTGACCTTGTACAATTTTTAGCCTTTGATTAATATATTGGGTCGACTGGGTCAATCCTATACAACTGACATATTCAAAAGAATTCAGGGTAAGATCTACCTATATATACAAGTTCATTTACAACCTTTTTAATATAGAGAAGTGAAGAAGAATAAGTGCAAACAAACATCTGCATATTAACCATTCTACTTGAGGAATAAAGCTTAGAATTTCAATTTTTTTTGGAGATATTGATCTTGTCTTATAGAGAAGTCTTTTAGATGCATAGATATGTTTTGTAGCCTTGATCTGATTTGTCTTTGTTATCCCTACATACCACAACAATATCTTATTAATTACCTTGGCCAATAGAGAGATTGAGGCTCAACAGGTTCATCTTCAAAGGTAAGTATTCATAAATTTATTTCTCCTATGTAAGAGTATATATATAATGTAGTTGTGCTTCTCTTCCATGCATTAGGATTTTGTATACATTGTTGTGATTACATGTCTTATATGCATGTTTAGTTTACTTTTTTTTTTTAACTTACACTATATGCCACAAGCTTTGTTGAGCACTAGATTATATTTACTTTCTTGTTATTAGAATAAGTGACATATCAAAACCTAAGACCCCCTTAGGGTTATTGTGTGATTGTGTTAGTCTAGAGAATTTGGAACCCACCTTAGCATAATTTATTGTGACAATTATTCCACTAATCAATTCAAGTGGATCCCCATCTTAGTCATGATCCTGCTTAACAAATGTATTCCCAATAGGAGGTGTAGGTTTGCTTTATCTTCTCAGAGATAGGATTGATTTATAGACATGATGCATTTTTTATTCCATACATTCTATTGAACCCAACATGAACTAAACCTTATAGGATTTGTTTACTTATTTAATTATTTTCATCATATATTTTCCATACTAGGTGGACTACATTGATCCATCTCTAATTTTTGTGCACATTCTTTTAAGTACAGGCTAATGGATTGACCTAGTCAACCCAGTATATGTTTTTAGCTTTCTATACTTCTAGTATTCTAGTCCAAACTACTAGATTGACACAATTGACAAAATATAATTTCTAGACTTTTATATATCTTGTTAAACATACTAGGTCAACCCTAGAACCTGGTATAGTATAAACACTTAGCAATAGGTTCTTACAAAGTTTGATCAACATATTTAACCAAATTAGTAGGTTTTTCAAGCATTACACAAGTTATTTGATAGTACTATTACATCTTTGCATCTCTGATCCACTAAGGTTCCTTTTTTATCCTTCTAGCTCTTTATTTGTAGTCTTTCCTTTCATAATTTTTGGTCTTAAAAACTATCCTTATATAGTCAACTAGATCAACCCTATCGAACCAATTCTATATTTTGTGTTATATTTGGATAACTAGGTTGACTCTGTTAACCCTATTCATTTTTAGACCTTGCTTCTATAGTACAAGATTGATGTTATTGACCTTTTTCTATATTATATGCATACACTATTGACTATATCAACATTATACCTTATTTCTAAGTTGGATTTAACCTTTATATCCTAGTAATTAGCTCACACTTTCAATTAAAATAGATCACATATAAAATATATCACATAAATTAATTAAGTGGTTTTAAATTAATTATTTAGTTTCAATATTTTCTATTTTATGAACACACAACCAAATCATAAAATATAAACACACATTTTAACATTTGACTAACCAAGGCCAACGTACTTAGATTTTATCACCAAGGGGGAAGCCAACTTGATGTTCTGGTCAAGTATAAAGTGTGGTTAATGGTATATTTTGGCTAAGCACCCGATACCCTTATCACTATGGTGTGTGAAGCAAGGGGGAAAGCCCTAATACCAAGCCTATATAATTACCACTACATATCCTTTTCAACTCAAACTACTTGAAACTATCCTTAGATTGCTTTCTAGTTCCTTAATTATAGCCAACTTCCCATAAAATTTAAAAACATATTCAAATAATCTTATAAATATTCAAGTTGACTAGTTAATTAGTCTTTACTTTCTAAGTTGATTGCTTCCTCTTTGTTTAATTAATTTTTTTATTTCAAAAACTTTCATTAGCCAACATTGGTATAAGGTTTTATGTTGTGTGCCTCAATTGGATTAGCCAAAGTTAATATAATTAATTGTTTATTTACCTTCTATTATTTATTTTCAAACTAATTGCTAAAGTTATCTTGTTCTAGTTCATTATCTGTTATAGGCATACTTATTTATAGACATTTTTCTTTATATTGAGTTGACCTCATTAACCTTGTACTATTTTTTCTTTCCCTATTTATCAATATAGTTCTCTATATTTCCTTATTTCTCATTCTATTATTTATCTCGAAGCATAATTAAGTCCCTTATCATAATCTTCTTAGATAACTTCAATCCATTTAGAGACTATATGGGGTGCTCTTTCCTTCTTGTCTTTTCTTCCACTTTTTAGCTTGTGGGGAATCTTGTGATTCCCATCCACACATTAATATAGCCTTTGGGGAATCTTAAGATGCCCACCCACATATCATTTCAGACTTTGGGGCATCTTGTGATTCCCATCCCTACATCCACTTACCCTTTGGGGTATCTTGTGATGCCCACTCTTATTCTCCATTACATGTTACCAAACTAATTTAACTTCAAGAAACCTACCGAAACACATAGGCTTATCTCTCACATGATCATCCTTGATATAGATGTTATTTTCTTGATGTACCATTGTCTTCTTTATCTTTACTCTTTTTCCATTCTTTTTTGGCACCCCTTTGGTTTCTCTTTTATGATTTTCTTTATAAGACAATGGATAAGACCCAACACTCCTCATAAAATACCATCTTTTGTATACCTCATTTGTATTCACATACATAATTTTTGGCACCCTCATTGGTTTCTCTTTTATGAATTTGTAGTGTAAGATCATGGATAGGACCTGAACCTCATAAAATTATCATATTTTCATTATTTTTATAGATTACATTTTTCAATGGTTACGTGTTCTTGATCTTTGTTCTCAAATTTAGCTTTTTCTTCTTTTGATAGATAGAATTTTCACAACAATCTATGTTAGCATGGTATCCTCCACTTCCCTCATTCTTATGCTAATGAATCACACTATATTATCATTATATCCATTTTTCCCCTTTGTCACATTTTTTGTGATATGAAGTAATTCAAATTATTTTATGTGTCACTCTTCTTGATTTCCCCTTTCTTTCACTCCACATTGGATAAAACAAGGTCAAAGTCAAGATAGTAATTTTATTTTACCTAAATGTATGAGATTTTTAGACCCCATGCTCTAATTTTTCTCTCTCTTACCAACCAATTTCCAAGTATTTAAATGAAATTCATCTTTATCACCCATATTTGGTTTTCCAAATTTGTATAGAGGAGAAATAGAAAAATCCATCAATAAATTTAAAATCCAAATCATTTGAATCAAAAGGTAATTATATCTAAAATTCAACATACAAATATAAAAATTCAAGTCACATTAAAATATGTGATTACAAGAACATGTCCTATCTCTAACTAAATCTCAAATTCCATAGTTGGCCTCACATAGAGTTGAGGCCCATTCGAGTGTAGTGGGCTAGTATATTGGAATAGGAGAATTAAAAAAACTCTATGGTGCTACCTACTTTCTCATATAAGTACATAATCTTTTTAATAGACTGATGACTCTGTAAGGGGTCTTGAGGAATGGAGAATACATTGTGGGAAGGTAGGTCCATTCTAATTTTCATGCATATAGCCTTCATGGGATGATCTATATACTTTATTTATTGACCTAAGACTTATGTGGGTAAGATAAGTTCTTTAGATTCCTTAAGGTTGAAAGTCCTCTTTTTTTGACAAACCTAATTTGAGTGTCTTGGCTTTGATAAAGAGTTCATATACCTTGGTTTTTCCTTCATTCTCACCTCCACATATTTCATTTCCCCCCTTGATATGCAAATTGTAATTCCAAATATATTTTCCTTTATTCTTTAATTCCTTCTTCTTCATCTCTTAAAAACATTCTAGCACTACTTTGTTTAAGTTTATCTATCCTTAGAGCAAAACAACTTATTTGAAAAACTATGGATTACTTCTTTCATTTTTACCATGATTTTACATTTCTAGACTTGTCTTACTTTATTTTTACCACTTATCATTTGTTGTGCTATCTTGTTGTTATGGACACTTGAGTTGATTCCCTTTTTCCATTGTTGAGTGAGGTTGGCTTGTTACTTCTCACTCACCAATATTGTTTTCCATTTTATGCTTCTTTTTTCCACTATTAATTTAGATAAGTATTATTTATATGCACTCATCAATGTTATTTTACCATTTTATTTCTTCTTTTACCATTGATATTTTTAATACCATCTTTTTTGACATGTATACTTGGTTTGACTTGGTTAGTTTACCTTTCTTACTTAATGTTTACTTGTTTGAGTTTTTCAGTCTTTAGTACCCTTGGATTTTTGGTTACCTGATTTACTCTTATTTTTTACTAGGTAATTTTGTCTAACATAACACCTATCACCCTAGCTTGCCAAATTCTTATGTACATCCCATCCTCATAGTGCTAGTTATCTTGGTTTTCTTGCATTTGTTTGTTTTCACTCTTTAGTTTTGTATTATTAGGTTTGTCAAAAGTATTTTATGTGCCCTACATAATAAAAACTAAAAATATAGTAGACAAACATCTAGTGATAAAGGTGATTCAAAGTATGCATCACATTTACTTTTAAGTTATTTTCCCTTTTAGTCATTTTACTTTTAGTTATTTTATGCTTTAAAATACTACAATTTTTTTAGCCTCAACATTATGTGTCCTTCTGTTATTTATCAAAGTACCATCCCCTATTATACCTTAGTGACATGTGATGACATTATCTGGGGCATATGTACACACAAAATATTTTTAAATTTTATCAAATACTAATACTTACATCTTGTAGGAACCCATCGAGTCTTAATCTCTCTGAGTGTATGCCCTAAGGGGTGTATTGGGAAAGGGGTGGGTAGACATTTGGTTCTTAATAGGATTTTTATCCCTTATTTACAAATTATAATGAATCCATATATATCCTAAAACCTTTCCCTAAGATATTAATCCTCCCTTGCACACTCCTCTAGTCTTTTCCCTCTTTTTATCCTTTTTTTCCTCACCTTAATTCCTTTTTGATAATTAGTTGTACTAGGTCAATTGGGTCAACCCTATATAGTTTTTAGCCTTTGATTAATGTACAAGGTTAACTAGATCAATCCTATACTATTTTAGGATATTTTCATGTAAGAGTTGTGTTATCCCTTTGGCTAACCTAAATCAGGACCTAGTGAATAATTGACTAAAAACATATAGGGTTGATTGGGTCAACCCCATACAACTAACATATTTAGAATGATTTAGGGTAAGATTCACCTATATATACAAGTTAATTTATAACCAATTAAATATATAGAAGTAAATATGAATAAGTGAAAATTAATATATGTGTATTCACCATTCTACTTGAGGAATAAATCTTAGGATTCCATACTTTCTTTGGAGATACAAATCTTATCTTGTAGAAAAGTCTTTTGGATGAAAAGATAGGTTGTGTAGACTAGAGATAATTTTTCTTTGTTATAATTATATACCATAAAAATATCTTGTGAATCACCTTGGTCATGGGAGAGATTGAGGATCGATGGGTTAATCTTTGAAGGTAATTATTCCTAACTTTATTTCTCGTTTATAAGAGTATATAGATAATGCAGTTGTACTTATCTTCTATACATTAAGATTTTGTATACATTGACATGAGTATATGTATTCTATGTATTTTTAGTTTAGTTTTTTTTGTTTCTAACCCCCACTTTGTACCATAATCTTTGGTGAGTACTAGATCAGATTTTCTTTCTTATTATTAGAATAAGTGAAATATCACAACCTAGGACCTCCTTAGGTTTATTACATGATTGTGTTAGTTTTTAGGCTTTACAACCCTTCTTAACATAGTTTATTGTGATAAGTGATCCCCTAATCAGGTCTATTGGATCCATATATTATCCATTCTCCCTCTTAATAAATGTATTCCCAATCAGAAGTTTAGGTATTCTCTATCTTCTCTAATCTAAGATTGATTTATAGACATGATGCATTTCTGATTGCATATAAAGAGTAGTTTAAGAGGTACAAGGGATAAGTAGTGGTCTAATCATGAAATTCAAAGAACCTTAAGGGGTAGGTTTTCAAATACATTCCCTATGGATTAGGTAAATTAGGAAACTCAGAATGTTAAACCTCCTTCTATGCCTTCTCCTATGCATAAAGTGACAAAAACTAGTGGTAGTGCTATGGATCCCAAAGGAAATGACAAAGTTGGTAGCTCTCTTATGAATATTATTGATCAAATGAATAAATTCTATACAAGTATACAAATTTGGTAAACATTATCTATTAATGGACAAATAGACTTGCTCCAAAATGAACTCTCCAAGCTCAATGCATCATCTCGGTAGCCTAGTGAAAGAGAGGTAATTTTGATAAATAAATTGAAAACCAAGGATGAGTATCCAATCAAAATTGAAAGGATAGATAAAAATAATCCCTTATACATTTTTTTTTATCATTGGAGACTCATTGGTTCATAATTGTCTAATTGATACTAAAGTAAGTAGTTTAGTCATGCCAAAGTAAGTAGCTAACAAGCTAAAATTGAAGCATGAACCAAAATCAAAAGGAGTATTAGAACTAGATGGACCAGTGGTCAAAATAGTTGGAATTATCAAAGGTTTATAGATTAATCTTTATGCTTTCCCTAATTTATCTATCTCAAAAATTGTGGTGGTTGTTGATGTGCCACCCGACTTTACTCTTTGCTTGTCAAGGGACTTTACTACTAAGATTGGGTGTTGCTTGACTTAATACTAATCTTATATGGCATTTAAGATGAAGTATGGTGATAATTTTTCAATTAAGTCTCAACCCTTATCAAATTTACATGTAGATCCTTATGTGGCAAACTCATCTAACATGAATTGCACTATTATTGATTATGAAGATCAAGTTAATGACAAATAACCATTTGCACCTCTAGATGACATACCTAGTCTTTTTCTAAATGAATGAGGTAAGGAAAATCATTATTTTGACCCTTTAAAACATATTTAGGAACTTTATCTAGGATTCTATTGTATGCATGAGGAAGGAGTGATAATACCATCTCTATCAAAACTTGATGGAGATCAATATTGAATGTGGTAATTATTATTTGATGGTTTAAAGAGTAAAAATGGAATAATGGAATGCATAATTCTTATTTCTCATTCAAAATAAAATCACTATTCTACCATTAGGTTCTAATTTGGTTACTCCTCTAACACATTATATTATGAGGGACTTGTTCATGGACTCTAGTGGGCAAGGAAGAAAGGTATAAATCAATTGAAAAAAATATGAGGATAGTGAATTAGTGGTACATGTTAGAGGGCAAAATTCTACCAAAAATCCATTATTAAAGGCATATAAAGATAGGATTTGGGACCTCATTGAAGAATTTGAAGATTTAAACTTGAAATTAGTATTGAAAGAGTAATCAATATGATGACATATTAGTAATAGTAGGATCTCATTTTGATATTCCAAATACTATGAGAAGTGGGAAACATTAGCTACATGTTAAGGTATTGATGAGACCATTCATTCTAAATAATAATGCAATGTGGTAATTTTTTGATAGTGATAAGCATATTGTAACTTTTCTATGTGAAGAAGCTAAGTTCTCCTTAAAGAATCAAGCTAAGAACTAGTAATAATATGGTGACCAAGTAGTGCAGCTATAGTCCAACAAACTTCCCAAAGGATTGGTTACCCTTGAAAGTATCTTCAATGAAAAATATCAAGTGAGAAAATAAAAAGTAGGCATGTCTGCAAGTGATGAACATTTTGAAAGAATTGAAATCTTCAAGGAAAAACTTCTCAAGTTAGTAAATGTATATACTAAGGCTAAGAAAGTTGACTTTGTTGAATTATATAGGAAATTTTTAGATTTTTTTTTAATGGTAATATGGTGACCTCAATTCTCTTCAATTTCTTCAATTCTCTTGCTTTAGTTACAATTGCTATGAATAAATTACAATTATTCTTGGGAAAAATAGATATCAAACTCAAATAAGAAATAATTTCTTCAAAACCCATGTGTTGTGCTAAAACTAGAAATTGGTGGGAAGCATCTTCCTCAAATTTATCTTGTGTGGCATGAAATATCTAGTGACATATAACACCTCTTGGCCTCACTATTTGGATTGAACACAACTACTTTGCATGTTTTATATTATACACTTAAGTAATTTACTCTTACAAGATGACTTCAATTAATGGTGTTTAGCCAAGATACTTGAGTGTTACAATTTTACAAAGTAATATACCTCAACAAGTAACTCTATAAAATGTCTTTAATTAAAAGTAATTTCTTCTAACAGATTTAATTTATAAATAGAATGAAATAAAATGGGGAGAAGGAATAAGAAATTTCCAAAAAGAAGAAAAACAATAATTATTCCACCCCATGGACTTAGAATCTACATTTTTCTTTTTACTTGATGTGATGAGACATCATCAATTATATTGTTGTATCATAAAGTTTAGCAAGTGATTGTCTTTTCATTTCAATTCCTAGCATTTCTCTTTCTAATCTCCTAATATGACCTTTTACCTCTTTGAGTCTTCGTTCAAGCCTCTTGATTTCATGTTGACATTTGATTAACTCCTTTATGGATTTAGATATGAAAGGAGTAGTGGTCTTTCTATTATTTGTTTGAATTGTTCATATAATTGCTTAGATGTCCTTGGAACATTATCAGAGTAAATTTTAGTAAAAGCATAGAGATAGTCTTCTAGATTCACCTTTTTATTGTGAGCTTCTTCCTCCAAAGTCTTCATTTCTTCATACATTATATCCAAAATATGCATGTGAAAAGATAAGATATATTCTTCTTGTTTTTACTTTTTATTAATCCTTCAGGGATAATCTTATCTTCAAAAAAAATTCACTCAAATTACTTACTTTTTTTAGACTTTCCTATTGCAACTCAAAAATTACATTTTCATTCTCAATTTACTTCATTAGTACCTTTATCTTTGATAATTTCTTCAAAATATCAACATGAACACATGGAACTTTAGGGAAGAGCTGTTGAGCATTTTGATGCATCTTCTCTATTCATTTATCAACAACCTTAGCTTTATCTCTAGTCTCTTTTACCTTAGTTATCACTAATTTAATCTCCTAAAATAGTAGATTATTATGGAACAGACTTGGAAACTTTAGCCATTATTTCACATAACTAAGCATTATGTTCCTTTAATTTAGCCTTAGCATCCTTCTCTTCATCAAGTTTATTAAAGAAAGTGGTAATCAAGGTTTGGGTATCCTACTTTGGGCCTTCAATGGTAACTTCCTCAAGGGATATCTTTGAAATTGTTATGTCACTTCAATGACTTCTTTGATCATTACCTATGTTAGAACTGATATCTCTACAAATTTCTATCCTATAGGTTCAATTATTAATATTGAAGTTACCTTGGTAGACTTAGGCTTCTTTCCTTTCTTTTCAATACTTTTCAATAATTATAAGTCTATCTCCTCAAGATTTATTACTTCCTTAGATTTTAGAGTTGTCTACATTGCCAACCAAGATGAGAAGTTTGCACTAGTGGAGGTGGTTGAATGATTTACCATTTTGATGTTGTTTGTTCCTCATCATTAGATCTTTAGAAGGAACCCCTTCAGTCTCTGTCACCTTCTCAATCTCTTTCTCTGGTTGCTTCTCAATTTCTCTTTCTTTCTCTTTATCAATTTCCTTTTATTTTTATTTCACTTTATCCACTATTACTTCCTTCTCCTTTGTTTTATCTACAATTTTCTTTACCACTTCCTCTACCTCTTTTTATTTCTTAGCTTCTTTCTCTTTTTCTACCTCTACCACCTCTTTCCTAGATTCAAATTCTTTCATTGTGTCTTCTTTCTTCACCTTTTCAACCACTATTTCTTTCATGGCTTCCTTCTCAAGTTCAATTACTTCTTTTTTATTTTCTTGTAGTGATTCTTGAGATGGGGTTTCTTATTTAGCAGTTACTTTTTCTATCTCATTTTCAATGGTAGGTTGATTTAATAAAGGAAGGGAAGGTGGAGAAGTAGGTGGTGAAGATGGAGGAGGAAGATGAGGGACATTAGTTTACTTCTAAATAGATTTCTTGGGATGCCTGATGCCATGATATTTTGGAGGTGCCATTAGAACTAGTGGATCTATGACAAGTGTAGTATAAGAGGGAATGGGAATAGAAGTATTAAAGGTGTTAGTAGGAGAAACCAAAGGATGCAAGTGATAACTAGTTGAATGGATCTTTATCCTTTACTATAGAATATATGTCATCAACATTTCTTTTCAACCTTAAATTTTTTGTGGGTCCTTAGCTACTTTCTCCTTGTACTATTTTTTTCCTCTTCTAAGTTACATGAGTAGTCTCCTTCATCATCTCCTTCATATAGTAGACTTTGTTGATAATCCATGTGGAATTCATGGTCAAAAAATTTAAAGTTATGTCTGTGATAGTCTTCACTTGGTTTATACCAAAAAAATTCATTAGAAGTGGGGCATTGTCTCCCATTTCTAAATGAAAAACATTAGTGGTTACAATTCCATCATCTTTTATGTCCTTAAGAATCATGTCTTGATCAAAATTAAAATTTTTATCAATAGTTAATCTACTATTCTCTCTTCTTCTCACATCAAACTCATCCTTTCAATCAGTTTAAAAGTCCTCAAGTGTAGAAATGTTCTTATATTCTAGAGAAATTGTATTTTGGGCCACCCCTCTATAATCAAAATTGGTTCTTTCTTCTAAGCGTGTTTGGGTATAATTGTGATACATCTCCTTATATAAATTCTTAGCCTCGCAGATACTATGATAGTGGTAATGACCAATAACAATTGGAAAATTAACATCAGGATGGTGAGATTTTGACTATACATCATGTAATTCAACAAGTTGCTTGCATAATTTCACGAGGATACACTTATCACTAGGATACCTATGAAACTTGACTAGTGTACCTAAGAAATATGCCACTCTAATGTATTTTAAATAAATAAATTAAATGAAAATTCACCCAAACTATGAAACCACATCTCATGCTACATCGAATACTCTCTTGTGCTTTAGAGCTACATTCAACTTGCAAATGATTTCATAGAAGAAACCATAATTCACTATCTTATAATGTTTGTAGTACTTAGAAATAACTCATTGAGGACAATACTCATATATTTCAATAGTTTCTAGCGTGTCTTTTACATTTAGCCTTGAAAAGGCTCTACTTGAAGCTACTACATACACCAAATATGAGGTCATCTTGAAATCAAAATTTTGTGATACACTGGTTAACTACTAATCCATGCTATCACTTATCATCCTCACCCATTCAATCATAGTAGAGTACCTAGTGACATTAATGGTTCTAACATAGGCATACATCAAGGTTGAGAAACACATGGCATTCTTTTCACCATTTATTCTACATAACAACTAAGTAATGTCATCTACTTCCTAAAACAAGTCTGATCTTACTATCTACTTTGGAAATCTCAAGGCTTGATTCACTTTCTTCAGATAGTTTGTATCCATTATCTTGATGCACTCTATTGTCTTAGTCTCCCTTTATCTATTAGATTTTTCCATAGATATATCAATTACTTTTGATGATGTTAGAATTTTCAAGTAGTAGCTAAGATATTAAACATATAACCTTATCAATACATTACCAGTAACATCTCTCATAGTCCTAGTAAGGGAATCATAATATTTGGCACATGCTAGGACAAATTCAAGAAGTTGATCTAAGCTTGAGAAAGCTACAACTTACATAATCCCACTATTATTCATATCCTAAATGCGCAGAGTCTTGACTATGGCCTTAGATCTCTCTAACAACTCAGTCATGGACACATGTCCCATATCTATATCACTTATCTCATTTAACATAGAAGTGATGCATGATTTAATAGGGTATACCTTATACTCATACATTATCTTTGGATCTTGAGATTTGGCCCTCTTAACTTTTGATTTACCTTTCCTACTTTGCTCTGGAATCTTTTCAAATGTCAACTTAGGGACTTCTTCAATTTTTGTTACTTAAACTTCTACTTTATCTATTCCTTCTTCTGATATTTTTGATCCTTCTGATCCTCAAATTGATTTTGATTGATTTTGGAAGAGATATATGAGTGATTTTCAACACTTAGTACCTAATCCAACTGGTTTTAAAGAAAATAATCAAGTTGTTGTTTTAGCTAGTACCCCTAAGCATGATTTAAGATTCAAGTAGTATAAATTCTTGAGAAAACCCTAGTAAATAATAGTAGTAAATAGGGTATCACAACCCTAGGTTAGTCTTAGATGATATTCAAGTCTTAAGCACTAAATAATCTAGGTTACATATGGACAACTATTTTGGGTTTATTCAAGCAAGTAACTTATATAAGAAAATCTAAGTAACTTACTAGTAATGAGGAGTCCAGATTCCACTTAGGTAGTTTAGTGGGTTTCTCAAGGCTCATGAATTTGGATTTATCAATTCAAACAACTATGGTTGAGAACCTTGAAGTAAAAGTAATAAGCATTTATAATTCTGATTAGGAAGGGTACTTTAGGTTTTGGGTTCTTGAGGGTAGTAGCTTGGGGTCAAGACTCTAAATGAGTAGGTAGTAGTGAGGAACCTTGGTTTCTTGTATGGTCTTAGTAGTTAGTATTTCAACCTAGGGATTGATCTCTATAATATTTTGAGGGGGATTTTCACATACTTGGTATTTTATGAATTCTTTCAAGGTTTTTAAAACACCACTCAAGCATGTAAAAGTATCAAATGAATGTGAGAAAAATAAATAAAAGTAGTGAAACCTTTGTGATGGAAACTAGAAAACTATTAGAGATAAATGATAGTAAAATGATTAAGGTGAAGGTATAGAAACATAGAAGTAAGATATACATACCTCAAACACAATTGGGTCAAGAAAAATTAAACCAAAAATCAATTCAAAAGGCTAAATAGCTTAGCTTAGGGTTTGGAGGTATGACAACTTAGTCAGAAAAATCAAATGCTAGGTGGAAATGAGGTGGAAATTATTGATATTTATATATTCTAATGCAATTAGTGACATGTATTGGACATGTGTGTAGGGGCCACATAAGCCCTTTTCTTTTATTGAGTTTCTCAGACTTATTTTCTTAATTTGGCTTTTAGCAATTGAGCATCTTTGTAATCCCAAGTTGGTCTTGGTTGGTGGGTATTTTGTGTTTGGAAACCTTTGTTACTTCTGCTTATGGATTTAGATGAGTAAAGGTACTTTGAAAACCTGATTTACATTGTGCAGTGTTTGGTAGACTTTTAGGACAACTTTACTTAATTTTTGATGTGAAGTAAAGAAATTTAACAATTATACTTTTAACTAGATAGTGCAACTTGCAGTTGTGGGACTGTTATTCTTTTCATTTAATAAATAGAGTGGCTTGGAGATCTCAAGTTATATTGGAAATGAGTCCCAACACTTAGCTTTTTGACTTTCTAGGAAAGATGAGTAAATGGGTTTTTTAGTAATGGCTTTAGGTAGATGTTTTTAAACTTTTTCAGTAATTTTGAAGCAATTGAGAAAAGAAATAAATTAGAAACAAAGTTAATAGATACTAAGACTTTATTTAGGGGACTAGTTTAACAAGGATAACTGACTCGCATAAGACAAAATGCAAAATTTTAAGTAGGGGTAACCCAAAATTTTAAGTGTGAAATTTTGGGGATGTTAGCTTAATTTTCATAAGATGAAAAACCACACATGATATGATAATATAACCACACACAAAATTAATTTTTGTTTTGATTTATCAAAATACATAGTTTTTTTTAGGTTTTTGTTACTTCTCAAGCTCGATATCTTTCAATGTCATATCAAGTATCATTATTTCCTCGATACCTCTTATCTCTTAATTTATATTCCCAACATTTTTCCATTATCATTTCTATTTTTATTCCCTTTGTTATTATCCCACTTGCTAGGATATTTAAGATCCATAAATCCTAAGTGTTACATGCACATAAATCCAATTAGCAAATGTATTGGTTAAAGATTCTATTGTTTTGGATGTGGTTATAATCTCCTCAAAACTCCATTTACATGATAAATAAAATTCAAAATCCATAATGAACTCTATATTAATCACATATGATGGATAATTGCATTCACAACTCACTCATCTCTCACTACCTTGTAAATCAAATGGAGCCCTAATTTGCCATTATGCCAAATGGTATCTAATGCAAATCAAAACCTGATTTTTGCATTGACCTTCATATAGTTATGGTGATTTTATTTATTTTTTATTATATTAAATTACAAAAGGTTTAAATATAAAACCTTTCTCTATGATTCTAGTATTTACTTCCTCACTCCAAGTTCAATATTAAGATGTTATAAAATAAAATTTTCCTAAGTTAAGGTTTTCACATTAATGACATTGTTCTATTAAAAATTAGGTTTTAAGGAATATTTTGGTCTTTGTAATACATATTATATTAATTTATGCCAACCAAATATCATAAAGCTTAATTAAAGTGAGAATAATTACTATAAAGGATAAGAAAAAATAAATGTTATGGATGTATTTATATAATTAATGACATTTATTGGTCAACTGGGATTCTTATTTATCTCTATTTTACTATTTACCTTGCCATTTACATTATGTTTTCCTACATACAATCATGGATATTTGGTGGCTAATCAAAGACAAATTCAAGTAGGTATTGTAAATGTAAATTTATTATGTGATTATAAGATTTGTTTACTACTCTGATCATAGATATCTAGAAGGTGATACAAGGAATGGTGGTGACATGAGTATTGTGTCATAGTTTTGATGGAGGTGTCCTATTATTTGTTATTTATGTGTTATTAATCTATATATAAATTTAGAATATAAATTATGTGTGTGGGAATATAGGTTAAATTAATGCATGACTTCTATAAAATCCTCACCAAAAACCACCCATAAATAATCCTAGTAGTTTTATTTGCTTTTTAGGTATATGAGAGATTTATGATGTACCATCCTACATGAACTCAAGTGTATATTTATTAACACTTACCCTTAGTTATATGGAATTCCCAATCACCTATAGTCTTATATATGTAGATTTTCTTACACTAGAGATCATATAGATAAATTCTATCACGTAGATTTTATGCACAAGGACTGTAGATGCATGGCTATCATAACCATAGACATTTTAAGATTAATGAGGATCCAAAGTGAGACATGGCATACATATCCACACTCATTTGATAGGTTTATATGGTATTTTAGAGTTCCAAACCCAATATATCCACTTTAAAATCCCACATATATGGAAATGAATGATATAGAGACATTATAGGTAGGAGGGAAAAGGCCAAAACTATAGGTTCTAGTACTAAGGCCTTGATGTGATCCTCAGTATTTTGAAGAGGAAAAAATGTCAAATTGTATATGTGATGATTAATAAAAGAGGATAAGATGTAACTATTCATGCTAAACGAATGCATAACTATGCTCAAGTGAAGAAAGAAATAGAAGCCCGTTGGGTAGGGAAGTGGTATATATAATGGAGACAAATATTTATCCACTAATTATATGCATTCAATAAGGGAGATGCGAAAATAAATTAGAGTATTAGAGTAGTAGAAGGATGAGGATGATGATAATTTCCTTCAATATAATTAGTATGGGGAGACCATTTGTGATGAGAACACACATCCATCTATAAATCTTAATTGTAAATTCTATCACTATATTTTCTAGACTTATAAATGGTCATGCTAGAAGATAGGATAATTCTATATCGGTTTGATATTGATATATCAATAACTAATATCTTACTTTTTGTATTTTTTAAATGAAATAGAGACAAAAAGGTGGTGATCTATTGTTGATACCATGAATCACAAGATACTAAATAACATTCTTCCTCAAAATATTATAAAAGATATGATGGATGCAAAAACAACATATTTTCGGGAGTTTATTGGATCATTTAGAATCATTTGAGAGGAAAAATGGATGATAAAACAATAGAGACAAGATCATGTTTCATATAAATTAATTATAGTACATGCCGTAGTAGAGGCCCAAATATAATAAAATGTTTCAATATAATAATAGGCCTTTTTAAGACAACATACATAACACCTAGCTATAAGACCAATAGGTATAGAGGTAGTGGACAATAATGTTTTGAGTAAAAGAATTAGAGAGTATTTTAATTCTAAAAAAGGAAGGAGATATTAATTTTATGACTTCCACCCAATTAGTTTATGTAATTCCATTTATAATATCATTACCAAGATGTTGTCTTTAAGATTACAACCAATTATGTAAGTTTTTTATTGAGGCTTAACAAGGAGGTTTTTTCCCTGGCAGACAAATCTAAGATAGGATCACTTTTTTTCATGAATATGTACACTCAATGGATAAAATTAAAATTTTTATAATGGTAATAAAAATAACCATGGCTAAGGCATATGACAGATGAGACTAGAGATTTTTAGATAGAGTAATGGGATAATCAGATTTCCAAGACAACTTCTGGGAAAATATAAGGTCTTGAATCTCTAATTTCATGTTTTTGGTTCTTTTAAATGGTGTAACATATCCTTTTTTAAGGGGATCCATTATCCCCTTTCCTTTTCATCATTATTGTGAAATATTTGAGTAGATTTATTTCAAATGCTGTGAAAATTGGAGAGATAAAAAGGTTTTATGTCAACTAGTAATGTGGACCTAGTAACCCATGAAAAAATTTATGATGATACCATCCTTATTGCATATGAATCTATTAAGGAAGCTAAAATTTTAAATTAAATTATAATTATGTATGAACAAGCTTTTAATGAAAAAGTAATTTTTGATAAATGTTTAGTTTTCTTTTTTAATATGCCTTTTGGAAGACAAACAAGAATAGATAAAATATTGGGCTGCCAAATCAAACAAAATATTTCCTCATATATATGAATGCCTCTACTTACAAACAATCTCCCTCTTACATCTTGGAATCCTCTAGTGGAAAGATTTAAAAGAAAGATGACTAGCTAGAAAGGGAAGCTTCTGTCTTAGGCAAACAAAATCTTGCTTATCAAAAGTGTTTTTTAGAGTCTTAAAGACTGACTTCTTTCTCTTTTGAATTTTTCTAAGATCATATAAGACAATTTTAATAAAATTTAAATAAATTTTTTATGTACATGTGTGAAGAGAGAAATATAATTCATTTGGTGGCTTGGGAAAAAGTTTGCATGGACAAAAGAAAAGGAGTTTTAGGTATTCTAAGATTAAATTGGATGCATAAAACTCTTATCTCTAAATTTTTTTGGAGATTTATCCAAAGCAATATTACTTGGGCTAATATTTTAATATTAAAATACCTAGATGGCAAAAATCTTATTTGCATTTTTTAAGATGAACAATTTGTTTGAGGATCTCACTTCTAAAATTTTCTAAAATCTAACAAAAAAGTTATATCCTTAGATTCTAAATGGAAACTAGGAAATGATATTCATGTTAATCTATGGAAAGTCTCATTTATTTTAGAATATCCTCTAATAACATTAGAACCATGGTAGCACATTCAAGCTCACATTGAAAACAAATATGGTTGTAAGGTTCAATATTATTGGAAGACTATAGAAAGAACAAGAAGCTATAAAAGGTTGAATATTGATATTTTAGATAAGGAAGATAATTATATTCTATCTAATCTAAATAATTTATTGAGAACACATCATCTACTAGAAACCATAAATTAAAATTAATTGGTATGGAAAGAATCTACTGATGGACAATATCAAGTTAAATCTAGGTATAGTTTAGTGGTTAACCTTCCATGAAATAATGTGAACTAGGATATATTATGGAGAAAGTTCATTATTACCATAGTTAACTTTTTTCTATGGGTGGTTATTTAGAATAAATTACTATCTATAGATAACTTAAGGAAAAGAATTTTCTTATTGATCAATAGGTGCCCTTTGTGCAAAAATGATAATGAAATATTTTTCCATATGTTTGTCAATTATTCATTTTCTAATGAGGTATGGAGATTATTCCTTAACAAATTTAATGTCCTTTGGGTATTCACTGGCTCTATGGCTGACTCTTGGTAGTCTTAGGAGTGTCCTCTTAAAAATGATCTTTTAAATAAAATTTGGAAGATCATATTTTCTCATGTCATTTGGAGAATTTGGGGTGAAATAATAATATATTTTTTGGGAATATAAAGTGCACAAGTATTACATTATATACTAAGATTTTTTTTGTTATTGTGGAAAATTTTAAATTTATGTCTAGAGAAAAAGGTAAAAGTTTGTAAATGTTTGGAAAATAACTGACTTTTAATTGGAAAATTAATTCTCTATGCATTGGTAAAATTGATCCCAGAGATTAAATAAGAAAGACTAATAAATGGAAACCTATACCTATTGGATGGCTAAATATAAATGTTTATAGGGTCTCGAAGGGGAATTCAGGGCCTTTTAGAGGATGATGGATTCTGAGAGACCATGAAGGGAGGTTTATTACTACTTATGATGGTGATATGGGGATCAAAATTGAACATTATGCAAAAGATATTTCTACCTTTTATGGATTGAAATTGGCTAAATAATTGGTTATTAAACATATAATAATTTATGAAAACTCATTGAATATAATTAATCATCAATCAAAGAAAAATATAGTGATTTAGATCATTAAACAAGTGGTGGATGAGACTATATCCATTTTAGAATCTAGGCAAGAGGTGTTCATTCAACATGTCTACTATAAAGGAAACAAGGTTGCTAATTGGTTCTCTAATATGGGAGTTAGTTATACTAATTTTATTAGTTGGACTATGAGAGAAGATTACCTCAAGATATTTTCCAAAGGAATGATGTGGAAGTTGTTATTTATAATTTTCAAAATGGTTGAAAATGTGAGGGCCTTATCCACTTTTTAAAATAAAGTTTTTTGGAACTTTATCATTAAATTTCTTTGTATTTTTATGTACTTAATTAATGTTACTCCACTTGTCCTTCTAAAAGTTCCTAGAGAGAAGTTTATATATTCATTAGGAAGAAGATAACACAATTTAAATACTTTTCAAGATTAGAAGCATATCAATCATGACTTTTAGTGGGATGACACAAGACACTTAAGGTAAATTATCATTTAAAATTTGGGGAGTCTAAAAAACCCCTATTTTAGGTCAAAAATATATAATCAGATCATCCTATTATTCATGGGACTCGCTAATAGAACCAAATCCAAGATGTTATAAGAGGTGAAAAATAATGAAGTTTGGGATATCCTCTAAATAGTGAGAATGGTGAATTTTATGTAGATAATATAAGGTCATGAAAAATACATCTCAACCTTATTTTATACTCCTAGGACAACATAATATTGACCATCAATGGGGTCTTTCTTAACATCTCTAAAAAAGTAATCACTTGCATCACTGGACTAGAAATGGAGGTGACAAAAGTGTATAAAATGGGCAAAGATTATAAGGAGAAAAATAGATTTCTTATGGAAGGATAAACTTTGGCAGTGATGGATAATGGTTTTGATCATGATTCCCTGATGAGACCATATGGAGATGTGGATTTCCACCTCATGTATTATATCACATTAGAAGGTAGGTTCAATGTTGTGCATTGGTATTTGTTCTTATTTCTCAATTAATTTATACATGTTATTCCCTTGAGTTTATCTTTCTACATTCTTATTTCTATTGAAATATCCTTTCAAAAGGTTAAAAATGGAAAATTAAAGATTCTTAGTAATGAAGGAGTAATTTTCATCACATAAATATTTCAAAGGTATGAATAAAATTACCCCAAAACGTCCCAAACCCCAAAAAGGTAAAGAACTAGTTAGGAAAGTGTAGAAGATTTAGATTAAGTATACAGGAAGTAATCTTTATAAATATAAAAAATAGCCTAATGCTAAGAACACAAACAAATAATAAGGTATAGACATTAATACCTAGATAATAAGTGATACCGAATACCCTAAAACTACTATAAAAAGTTACAAATACTGGCAAAATTGGGCTCTCAATTTGGCAATATATCATGGTTGAAGATGTGGCTAGAGATAAGGAGTAGACCAATACCTATAATGTGTCTAAAAGGGAGAAAAACAAAACTCCAACTATTAAAGCTGATAAGTGTAAGAGTAAATCAAGGCATTGATCCAAAGAGAAAGAGTTGGAAGAAATAAGAACCTAATCCCATGATCCAAATGAAAATTTTGATACCATGGTTGAATCTCTAAAGGGTAAGCAAAATATGAATAAAATTGAAGAAGAATTAGATTTGCAAAAAATGATAATGACTTGGTTTATGAGGTAACTATATGAGCTCAAAGGAAAAGAGATAATGATTCAATAAGATAATGATAAATTGACATAGAAAGATGTTTATAATGACCATAACATTCAAATTCAAAGGCTAAAAGATAGGGTTGGTGCCCTAAAATGTGAAAATGACAAATTTAAAAACAACATAAGATATTTGGTTAATTTTCGTAAGGCTTACATGCATGAATAAATTAATAATTTAGTGATTTTAAGAGCTCACATGGCATAATTTTTTGATATAGAGACCTCTTATAAGGGAAATGGAAAGCATATTCAATGTAGTGAATGTTCTAAAGACATAGATAAGGAATGTTAGTTCTTTATATTGACTAAAACCTAAAATGCATGAAAAATTACTAGGAGAATCTCATATTAAACTTGGACATGTAGGAGGCTTTTAGTTCCTTTCTAGATACATATGGTGTTTGGTGTTGTTGTATCTACTTTTGGGTTATATTTTGGCAAATTTTGAGCTATTTATAGAACTATTTTACTATGTTTATCATATGGACATAGTCCTTTTATCTTCTTTTCTTGTTCTCTTTATAAGTTTTAGGTACCCTAGTTCAAAAACATCTCCACCATTAACCTCAGTAGAAAAATAGTTAGAGAGGTAGATGACCATAATAGATTGAGATGACCAATGACAAAATTATAGGATTGAATCCTTGGCCCAATCCCATATAGAGGTATGATCTCATTATAGTCAATCTATTTCCCACCTAGGGACAAAGAAGGTATACAACATTAGGATGTGAATATGATGCATTTTTATAAATGTATATGATGTATAACACTTTTTTCGATGTGTGTGTATGTGATTTATTTCATAATTTTATCTACATGTGTTGATTTGATATGACATTGTAGCATGTTTTTTTTGGTGTCTCACATGTTTAATTATTTCTAACAAATATTGCTATGTTTATGGAAATAATGAAAGGAAAAAACAAAAAAATTCATCTAAATCAAGTAGATATAAAAATATAACAAAAAACCATGAGAAATTAATGACAAAGGTTTTAAAATAAATCAAATGAAAGTAGATAAAATTAATCTTATAAAATATAGTTTTTCAATAAATTTAATAAAACAAATGTCAAATTTAAGTAGATAAAATGAAGATAACAAAACATAAAATGAATGTTAAATGATAAAGGCTATTTAATACGTCAAATTAAGTAGATAAAATAAATCTAAAAATATAGAATATGTGAGATAAATACAATGAATATATTTTAAGACACCCAATGTAAATAGATAAAAAAAGATGACAAGTAAATAAGTATTAGAAGATTATGAGAGACCAAATGTAAGTATATGAAAATAAATATAAGTTAGAAAAAATATGTGTAAAATTAAAAGTAAATGACTAAATACCATGCATAAAATATATATACAACTCTAATGGTATAGAGAGATCATACAATAATGCCTCAAGTCATAGAGATAGAGAGGAAGTTGTCCACAATAGATATAAACAACTAAGGATTAAAATATAGGTTTAAGTAATTGGTTTAATATCATAGAGAGATATGCAATCAATATATTTTAACCCATTTCCCACATAGGGATTAAGGAAGTTTTTTGCCTTTGGATTTGTATAGGATGTATTTGTATAGTTGTATATAATGTGGAAAACATTTTATATGTATGTATATGTTATCCACATGTGTTTAATTTATATAGTATTTTAGTATATTTTATTATTTTATTTTGTGTTTCATTAATTATAAAAAATTTATGTATATAAAAATAATGAAAGGAAAAGTTTTAAAATATACATTAAAGCAATTGGATAGAAAAATATAGAAAAAATATATGTCAAATAATACAAAAA
Source organism: Torreya grandis (assembly GCA_037957365.1). NCBI lineage: Eukaryota > Viridiplantae > Streptophyta > Pinopsida > Cupressales > Taxaceae > Torreya > Torreya grandis. The sequence continues at coordinate 143,450 of JARHVA010004489.1, forward strand.
TGTTGTAAAAGACATCAAAAGTAAGTATATAAAATAAATATAGTAAAAAAAATTTATGCAATAAATTTTAAATGTTATAAAATCCATCAAACATAAGTAGATAAAATAAACCTAAGAAAATAAAAAATATAAGATAAATATAGTGAAATATATTGTAAGACATCCAATGTAAATAGATAAAAAAAATAGAGGACATGTAAACAAGTATTAAATGGTTACAAGATATAGAATTAAGTATCCAAAACTAAATCTATGTCAAATGTAATATGTGGAAAAACAAAAGAAAGAAAATGATTAAATACCATGTCAATGCTTGTCCTAGAATGTCTTATTTGAGGACATGCAAATTTAAATCCAAAATTAAGATGATGCAAATGTGGAGGTGGTTACAATTTTTTATGAGGTCTTGATTATGTTTCAAATGGTCTTATCATGTAACTTATAAACTTAAAAGTGAAGAGCTACTAGTAATGAGAGATTATATTGAAATTTGAAGAAAAAAGATATAAAAGGGGATATAAATAAGGAGTTAGAAAACTAGTAGAAATAAAAATCTAGGGGATATTTATAATGATAAATGTGAACATAAATAATAGATGTGCCACAAGGGTGATCCAAAAATAGCTAATAGAATAAGATACACTAATTAACTAGGAAAGACTAAGAGTTTTTGACCAAAGGGGCATAAATAGCCTTGCCTATCAAATTTAGATCTTGGAATAACTAGTGAAGTATAAGGATAATCCCATTAATGTTATTTACATGAAAAATTATATGATATTACCTTCCCATGACATTCTTCCCACTCCTTAGGACCCAAATAGAGCCATAAGTCAATTTCAAGGATTGGATACTTGTATAAAAATGAAAGTAAAACTATCAATATATTTGAAGCATCCTACCCATGTTACTATCCTACTAAACTCAAGTGGACATTTGAATCAACTATGAGGCTAACTATGGTTTGTTATATCAAAATAATATAATGGAATTCTAATGATATGATGAAGTATTTTGTTAATTTTAAATTTTTAAAGACATTTTTATTTTCTAAATTCCCTTTTTATTTATTATTTTGAACTTTTTCTAAATTTTTATTTTGATATCTTAGCTTCTAAGATTCTTATCTTTTAATAGTTACCTCTTATAGTAAAATATAAGAGATAAATAATGGGTGTATAATATGTTTAACAGTAGAGAGATTAAAAATATGAACTAAAGATAACAACCCATAGACCAAGAAGCTTAGATAATAATAATAATAATAATAATAATAATATATATATATATATATATATATATATATATATATATATATATATATATATATATATGTACGTATGTATATACACACACACTTTAGAAGAGAGTGTAACTTTATCTCTAACATAAGTGTGAGTAAACTGAAACATAGTGAAGAGGAAAATGGGGACCATGAGGGGTCCACAAACTTTAAAATTGTTTATTGAATATATGTTAGTAGTTGACCACATGAGAGGATATTTTATCTTCAGAAAAATTAGGCATAAAGGGATTAGGAAATACATGGGAATTTAAGTCAAATCATATAATAATTACATGGACATTAAGATAAACACAAAAGTTAAGGTGATATATGGGAAGGTAGTAATATCACTAGATAATCTATGTAAACATAAAATAGGCATTGGACAAGAATGGTAGATTTAAATACCATTATGGAAAGGATGTAAACCCAAGGGAAGGTTATGAAAATAAATATATAAAATAATCACAAAAGATGCAATGGTTGAATAAATATATGAGGAATAGCCATGAAAATTAAATATGCCAAACAATTACAATGGATGCAATGGATGAATGAATCCAAGGAGAAACTATAGAAATGTACCAAAAAATTAAAAAATATATTAAATGGTCAAATAAATCTAAGAGGGCCATATATGAGACTAAGAATTAAATGGATGAATGTAAAGAATACGATACATGAAAATTAAAGAGATAAATAATAAAGTGCTAAATATAATGAAAATATCTAAAACATGATAAATTTTGAGATGATATGTATAGTACAATTTATGAATACCCAAAAATGTCTGATAATATCATTACATGTATCATAAAAAATATCATATATCTCATACTAAAACTAATAACATGACTTAATTGTAATTTTTTTTACTCTTATTAAAATTTATATAAGACCAATCCTGCAAATGTCATCAATAAATAAAGTATGTGTGTTATAGTTTGGAGGATTCAAATCCTACGACTATGTATAAGGTATAAGGGGAAGAAAAATTTATATCCCAATATGTTATTTTATTTGTATATTATATTTTTACTCAATAATTTTAAAATGATTTTATTTTCATAGAGAATCCTTGTGCTCCTATCTCTAATAATTATAGATATTTTAATGATATGCTCTATAATAAGCTTTGATGTGAGTTGAAAACTCATGTAAAAGATAATAGAACTATAAATTTATGGGGAAATGATATGGAGTTGCATTTGGATACTTCCTATTTTGATGTGGATATGAAGGTAGTGACTTTCAATAAATCATATCTAGATGTTGTAAAAAGGCCCCATAATACATTTTATAATGAGTAGTAGTCCCAAGAAATTCATAAAAGAACATTAGTTGTGAATATGAACATGATGGTATATTATCCATTGGAGGGTATTAATATAGTGATGTTTTTTGATATAAATGAATGTAATATTATCTATAGCTCTAACCCAAACTCCCAATAGAATTATTAAAAGTTTAAAATTGCACTGAGTGATGATTATATACACACGATATTTAAAAAAACATTATCAGTTACTGATACTTTATCTCTTGTAGTAAAATGTTGAGTCTCAATCTCTCTAAGTGCATGGCTTAAAGGGTGCATTGGTAAATAGGTTATCATATCTTTGGTGTTTTGAAACATTTTTGGCTCTTATAACATTACCTAAAACCACTACAAGCTACTCTTGACTAATTCTCTAAGCAATACAAACCCACTTATAAAATTCCCTAATAAACTCACCATCCAAAATTGTCCATACCTAAGAAAACACTTATTTTACTATTTTTTCCTACTATTTCGACCCAATCCACTTTTTTTTGGGAGTTTAACACATATTATGGAATTACATTGGCCCAAGCTAACCTAGTTTGAGACCTAACAACTCTATTTATCACCAAACAAGGTCAGCCTGACTGACCTTGTTGGCTAAATTCTCAAAAAGTTTTAGGGTCAATAATTAGATATAAATACCCCCATATATATTTTTTTAAAGGGAGGATGATTTAACTACACATCATTATAGCTATAAAATCTTCTTATATTACCATTTGGAGGTTTCATTGTTTAGGTTTTTACCTTAGAGTAGTATCACTTGTCTTATGGAGTTATTGGATACATAGGATGAGTATTATAGATTAGAGTTGATCTAAACTTGTGATACTTACAAGCAACAACAACCTCTTATAATGACTAGAATCCAAGGGACATATTGAGGCACAACAAGTTCACTTAAATAATGTGAGTATACTCTTATCCCTTCATATTTTGGTTAAGTATATGTTTTCAAACTAATGTATTGAAATGTATCTCTCCTTACTTAGATTACTTATATACTGTATTGAATAGAATTATCTTTTATTTTTTATTATCTTCCCCATTTTTTCCATAAGATTTGGTGATCACTAGGTTAGATTTTATGGTTATTTACTAGATTATCTTTTATATTTTATATAGTAGATTAGTTAATTTCCATTTATCACATTATAATACCTATCTAGGGTTATTATATGATGGAATTTGACTATAGGCCTTAAAAACCTATTCTTTTCCATTGTTTAGTAAGATATCCCTTAGTTAAGTTTATCACATCCATAATTGGTCATGACCCAAATATAATAAAGTATTATTAATCAGATTGTTAGTTGATTACCTTCTATAATCTTGGATATTACTAAGTAGGATAAGTTATAGATCTATCTTATTTCACTTGCATACATTTTGGTGAACCTAAATTGAATATAAACCTTTCAAGTTTTTAATTTTTATTTAAAATCAAATGGATTGAGTTTATCGATGCACTTTAAAATGTGTGTAGGTTTTCACACTTTATCAAGCTTGTCTACCTAGTTTGGTTCTCTGTGTGAAATATTTTCAACTTGGTTAAGCATGTTAACCTAGTTAAGTATTTTATGTGTAGGGTATTTAATTTATTCAAGCCTATCAACTTAGTTTTTCCTTTTACACACAATATTTTTAGTCTTAGCTAACTAGATCAGACCTATTAATCCAATATTTTATTTAACCTTTTGTATATAACTAAATTGACCTGCTCAATTTTATTCCTTTTTGCATTTTTTATATACACATAATATTTTCAAACTTTATCAATTATTGATGTTTTATCTCTTTTAAAAACCCATCGAGTCTCAATCTCTCTAAGTGTATGCCTTAAAGGGTGCACAAAAAAGGGGTAGGTATACCATTAGTGCTTTAAAATATGTGTCCCCTATACCACCATTTACAATCAACACAAACATATCTTATACACTTCCCTAAGCTTTTCTTCCTCCCTTAAAGACTATTATAAGCATTTCATAGCCTTAGACAACCCCTAGCTAAGAAAAACAATCCTTTTAACATTCACTGAATAATATCAGCCTAAGCTAACCTTGTACTTATAATATATTAGCACGTTACGAGACTCTTTTGACCTGTGTTGGCCCATTTTGTGACCTAACTTGTTTTTATCAATTAAAAATACATGGTCACTTTGGGACAATACTATTTACTAAAATTTAAAAATTTTTTATAGTTAGATTCAAATATATATACATATCCTTTTTGCCATTTATAGAGAGGCAAGAATAATAAATTCATATATTACACATCTACATATCCACCTTGTACTTGAGGATCATTGATTAGGGTTTCAATAATATACTTGGAGATACAAATATTATCTTATGGAGAATTATTTTGGATGGATAGAGAAGTTATGTATCCTAAAGCTAACTTGTGCTTGTTATCCTTACATACTCAAAAAAATTATTATGAATAAACTTGGATAAAGGAGATATTGAGTCTTGATGGGTACATCTTCGAAGGTAAGTATTATTAACTTTGTTCTTCCTTTGTTAAAGTAGATAGATTTGAATTTGTTATCTTACATGCTTCTCTCTTCCATACATTAGGATTTCCTATACATTGGTTTAAACATAAATCTTTTATGCATGTTTACTTTTATGTTTATCACCCCATTTTATGCCACAAGCTTTGGTGAGCACTAGATTAGATTTTAGTTTTATTTGTATTTACTTTATGTATATAAAAAATATAGGACCTAGATAGGGGTATCATATGGTGTTACATGACTAGAGGATTTGGAAACCTCTCTAGTGACATTATTGTGGTGAGGGACCCCTTGGTTAGGTCTAGTAGATCTGTCTTGGTCATGAACATAACCCAAAGTGAATCTAACCCTTGTAGGTTTTATTTTAAGCAATCATTTATTATCATGTTTTTATTTCTTAAGTACTATATCAAACCTATCAATATAGTCTAACATTATGTGCATAGGTTTAACATATAGTCACTCCAAATCAACTCTATTTTCTATGTGCAAGTCTTTTCCAAATACATGTGAGTGGATTGATCATTTTGACACAACTATCTACTTAAACCACAAGGCTATAGACTTAATTGACCCAATCAAATATGTTTTCAGTTCTCTTTTTCAATAAATATGTTTTGTAGATTTTGTTGACCTAGTAAACTCTATTCACAAAATATAAAAATCAGCATTTAAGTAATGTTACAAAAAAAATTAAAATTAAGCATCTTCAAAATTATCAAGGCTCATGCTTACCTCTTTATCATTTCTATTTTTAATTTATAGTCCTATTTTTCATAGTTTTTAGTCTATAAAATTAAAAACCTACAATAAACTAGGTTGACTAGATTGACACAGTTCTATATCCTACTTTCTCTCTATAAGACTCAGTCAACAAGTTTGACTATGTTCTTCTAGATCTTGATTCCAAAAATAGTAGCGACCCTATCAAATATGTTGTTTATTTTTTGCATATAATGTCACCCAAACTAACTCTTTACTCTTCATAAACAAAGTAATTAACCTATTTTTCTAGTAATTAATTCACTTTGAATTTTAGTTTCTTGCATTCTTAGAGTAACAAACATAGACTAAATAAGAAATTTTCAATTTATCAATTTATTCACACTATTTTTCTCTTTTTCACACACTTCTAAATCACTTAACACTAAAAAACATTTAAAATTCTATTTCAAGGTCTACCTACTTAGATTTAATCCCTAAGGGAGAAGCTGACTTGGTTTTCTAGCCAAGTATAAACATGTGATTCATGGTATATATTGTCGAAGCACCCACACCCTTATCATTGTGGGATGTTTAAGTGAGGGGGTAAGCCCCAATACCAAGCCATCACTATCACCAATATAGATCCCTTTTAGCCTAAACAACCTAAAACTATCCATAGATTAATTTTTAGTTCCTTCTTTCAACCAACTTCTTATCACATTAATGTCACACTTCATTATAAGTTAACAACATTCATGAATGACCACTTAGCTTAGCTTTTGCATTCAAGATTTTTTACTTTCTTTTTAATCATTGTATTTTGTATTTCAATACTTGTACTATCTAGAATTAGTGCAAGGTTTGTGTTTTTTACAATAGTTAGATCAAACACATTGATATAATTACTTGTGTGCTAAATTATATTTGATTAGTTATTATCGTACAAAATAATCTTATTTTCAAAACAAGTCATCCTATCGACATAGTCTCTTACTGACTATTGATTTTATCTCATCTTTAGTACATAGTTGACCTATCTAACTTTGTAGCTTTTAGCCTATTTATTTTATCCCTTTGTAGTACACAATAGACATGTATGACTATGTTCTTTTATACCCTATTCTATTTCCTATCTTCCATAACAATGTTGATTGGTTTAACTCTATATCTTATAAATTGATCTTAGTTTACATCAATTTATTAAACTCTTAAATTCATCATGAATTTCCTATTTTATGACAATATTGAATTAAATAAAATAAAAATGATGAGTTTTACCAACCCTAATAAGTTTCATAAGACATAAATTATAGAACCCACCATAGATGAAAGCAATGCCCATATTTCCACTCACACTACCACTTATAATACTCTTCATTCATACTCAATTCATAACCATTTGTTCTCACTAGAATATGAGTGTGATTTAGATTACACAAGTAAAATTCCCTTTTTCAATAATTAATTTCCTCAACATAGAGGAAAATACCCTTCAACCATTTATAATCTCATGATAGGTACTCACATAGAAGAACCTCATTCACCCTTCCCTACCTTTTATCATAGATTTGGGGGAACAAATTTATTTTTATCTCAACCTTTTCCTTATGTTATGTCTCCTTCACACACCATGACATCCTTTTTTATGTATTCTTCAACTTCCATGCCATGTATTTATACCAACATGGTAAGTTCAATTTCTAGTGGGCCTCTTCAAAATACACATCCCCTTAACCATACTTGTAGTGAATATTCTTCTACCAATGATTCTTTTTATACAAATTCCACTCATGCCACTAGTGTGGCACATGTTACTGCTCATAGTGAAACTCAAGAAATTAATACTAACATTAATGCATCACATACTACACACACTAGTTAAAATGTTGTCCAGACTAACCAACTTCTATTATAAACACTTAATTAAATGAATACCTTCTAAAATAATTATGCAAATTAGATGATGTGGATGTAAAACCATCTCATTCATCTTCAAAACAACAATTAATAGGTTTCATGGGGAGTAAAAAATTTGAATGCCCCACCACACCCCCCCCCCTCTCGCTCTTAGGGATTCCCATGGTAACCTTATCCCATAACCACATCTCATCAATCAAATAAAAAAAATCTAAAAAATGAACCTCTTGTACCTAAAATTGATAACATTGACATAGGAGGTATCAAACTTGTATACAAAGGGAAATGTAATTTATCTATAAATCAATCCTAGTTCAGAGAAGATAAATCCTACTTATACTTTTGATTGTTGATACATTATATATTTAGGGTCATGACCAAGATGGATCTATTAGAGCTATCCAAGGGATTTATTAACATAATAAAATAACTAAGAAGGGTTTCAAAGCCTTTAGTAAATAAAAACTATTCAATAACCCTAGATATGTCCTTTGTTTTCATTATTCACAAATTAAATGATAAAACAAAGTAAAATCTAGTCTAGTTCTCACCAAAGCTTGTGGCACACAATGGGGGTTAGTAAACATGAATAAGATAATTCTAATTAATTTATGTATAGGTTAAACCTTAATGAATGAAAAGAGTAATATATTCAAAATCCATTAATTATGTTACTTATATCTACTGAAATAGAGGAGTAAAGTTAGAGATACTTACCTTCAAGATGAACTCATCGAGACTCAATCTATCCCTTGGCCAAAGGCAATTTGTAAGAGGTTTTTTTATTTTTCAAGCATAATTGAGAAGAGCTAAATCATCCAATACTTTTACATAAGGTAAGATTTTTATCAAAGTATAAACCCTAAGATATAACTCCTCAAGTATATTGGTTGAATAACATATTGTAAGTACTCTCAAATAAATAATTAACTATTTTTGTCTCTTATAAATGGCAAAATGAATATGTGTATATATAGATGAATATAACCCTAAATCTTTATAAAAGTTTAGCCAAAAATGTTTGCCCAATAGACTCTATATCATTCTTGATAAAAATAAATTAGGTCTTGGTCTAGGTCGGCCAAGAGTAGACTCAGACCCTGAATGAGTGAGTTTTATCAATTAGAGTATAGGTTTAATGGGGCTGACAGTGTAACATAAACCATAAAAAAGTATTTTAGGCTTATGGAGGGGATATAAAAGGTGTAAAATGGTTATATGAGGGTATAAAATATGATTTTAAGTTTAGGAGAATGTTTCTAGGAGATGATTTGATTGATAGCAAGTGGTAATATGGGACAACAATAGTTTGAAGCACCAATGATCTACCTAACCTTTTTGTGATACACCCTTTAAGGCATGCACTCAAGGAGATTGAGACTAAATAGGTTCCTACAAGATATAAAACATTAGTAATTAATATATTTTTAAAATATTATATGTATACATATGCCCCACTTGAAGCTCATCATGTGTTACTCAAGTGTAACATGGTATGGTGCTTTGATAAAGAACATAGAAACACACAATGATGAAGCTAAAAAGTTGAAGTATTTTAAAGAATATAATAATTGAAAGTAAATGACTAAAATGTAAATAATTTAAAATAAAATTAATGTATGAATACCTTTACTTACCTTTATCATTGGATGGTTTTCTATTGTCTTTGTAATTTTGATCATGGAGGGTGTAGAGACTAATTTTGATAAACCCAAGGATACAAAACTAAAGAGAAAAAGAAAAAAAATGTAAGAAATCCAAGATGATTGATGAAGTGTAGATGAGACATATATGGAAATTTTCCAAGATGGGGTAACAAATGTTAAACTAGGACCAAATGACCAAACACAAAATTTTAGAGTAAATCAAGTAACTATAAAAGCCAAGGCTATTAAAGACTAAAAAATTGAAACAAGTGAAAGATAAGTAATAAAGGAAAACTCACCAATTTAAACCAAGGATACATGTCAAAAATGGTAATCAAAAATCAATGTGAAAGTAGTAATAATACTTATTTAAAAAAATATGGACAAGCAAAAAAAAAGGTAAACCAACATTGATGAGTGAGAAATAACATTCCTTACTCAAACATAAATGTAAAAAGAGGTGCATAAAAGGTAAAACAACATTGGTGAGTGAGAAGTAACAATCCAAAGTCACTCAAAAATGGAAAAATTACATGAAAGTAGAAACAAACTCAAGTGTCCAAAAAAAGAGGTACAATAATGATAAATGGTAAAAAAAGAAATAAATGGTAGATATGTAAAGCCATGGTGTAAAGAAAGTAATACATAGTCACTCAAACACATTTTTTTTAATTTTAAATATATATAAAATTAAAATATAGTGTTGACATGTTTTAAGAGTTGTGAAGAAGAGTGAATATATAAGAAATGGGAAAATATATTTAGAATCACACTTGCCTATCAAGGGGGGAAATGAAGGAAAAATCAAGGTAGAGAAACTCTTTATCCAAGTCAATACACTCAAATTAGGTTTGTCAAAATAATATGAATATTGACATTAAAGAATCTAAATAAATTCTCCTAGCCATGCAAATATTGGGTCAACAAATGAAGTATGAAGGTCATTCCATGAAGGCTATATGCATGAAAATAAAAATGGACCTACCTTCCAATAATGTGTTCCCCATTCTTTAAGATCCATTATAATGTCATTGGTCTATTGTGAAGATTGGGTACTTGCGTGAGAAAGTACGTAGCACCATAGATTTCATTTTTTATTTTTTTTATTATAATCTACTAGCCTACCAGACCCCAATGGACCTTGGTCATATCATGAGACCAACTATGGAGTTTTATCTTTAAATATAAATAGAATATGTGTTATTAATAATCTATTTTAGTGCGATTGTGACTTCTTACTTTGTATGTTTCCTTTTTTATCATTGCCTTTTATTTCAAATGATTTGGATTTTAATGTTTTTGATGGATTTTTCTATTCCCCTTCCATACGGATTTAAATAGCCAACCATGGGTGATAAATATGACTACCATCTAAAAACTTTGGACTTTATTTATAAGAAAGATAACTTAGAGAGCATTGTGTCTTAGATTCTTATTTATTCGATGTGAAATAAAATATATATCTTAACTTCAATCTTGGTTTATCTAGAGTGGAATGAAATCAAAGGGAAACAAGAGGAAATGAATATGAAACAATTGAAATTACTTGAAATAAAAATGTATAGGAAAAAGGTTTAAAAGGGATATAACAGTAGTTAAGTGTGATTCCTTATCAGAAGAATGAGGGAAGTGTAGAGAAACATGCTAAAATAATTTGTTGTACAAATTTTATCTATAAAAGAAGCAAAATCTAAAGATAAAAACAAGGAGTCATAAACCTGTAATAATTTTGAACATGTTCTAACAAAAAGAACACTAGATTATAGATGGTGATTCTATGTGGAAGGCCTAGTCATATCCATGGTTTTACACTACAAATCATAAAAGAGAGACCCAAGAGGGTGCATAAAGCATGTGAGAAAGATGCTATTTTTGAGGAAGGTCATATCCTATACATACTCTTACATTGGAAATCATAAAAAAAAACTCCAAGGGATGAAAAAAATCATTGGAAAGTAAGGAAATAATGAGAATAAAGTCAAATCATGAGGAATACTAGGTCCTATATGTGGTTTTACAATACAACTTATGAGAAAAAGAAAACCAAAGGACCAAAATAAGGAACTAAGGTTTGTGGAAAGAGATTCTATTATATAGGGTGATACTTGTGTAGATATCCTAAGAAAATTGTTATAAGGAAAGAATATATAAAGTATGAAAAGAAGGGAAAGATCTAGGCAAAGTACTTCTTTAAAAATTATGCATTGGTGGGATCTTTGAAAATATGGACTTCATTACTTTGAAGGTGATAGGTCCTAGGACCAAGTATGTATTTAACTAAGGACCCCACCATTTTAGGATGTATTTTCCTTCTTTGTCATGTGTGTAGTCTAATTTAATGATAATATCACCAACATTGAAATTGTGTACTTTATCCCTTTTGTTATACTATTTAGTGATGAAAGCCTTGTATTGATAGATGTATTATAGTGTGTAAAGATGATGTTCATCAAGAATATAAATATCATTAAGGTAAGCTTCATGTAATTATTCATTGGGTATGATACCATGAAGAGATATATGGAGAGAGAGGGAAGCTCAATTTCTAAGGGGAGGACAGATTCAAAATCATAGACTAGTGAAAATGATGTTTCCCTAGTGGTAGTATGTATGCTAGTGTGATAGGCCCAAAGAGAATGATATATATGGATGGTAGGGCATGGAAAATTTGAGATTGATTTTGAATTTAACATAAAGTTATTTGATGTCTTCATTTTTTAAGTTGATGCCATTATCAGAAATGATAGCATGGGGAATGCTAAAATAATAAATTATTTTATTAAGGATGAATTTATAAATGGTGATTCTAGTGGCATTGATTAGAGGAATGCCTTTGACCCATTTGGTAAAATATTTGGTAGCCATGATAATAAATATATTCATATCCTATGATCTAGGTATTTTGCCTATGAGATCTAATCCTCACTTTGAGAATGGTCAGGGAGAATCCATAATTTTAATATTAGATGGAGGTGAATATATTAAATCATCATGAAGTTGGTAGGGACTACAATTTTTAGTGAATTTTATGGTATCCTTTTCACCATTAGCCCAAAAAACCCATGTGTAAGCATTTACATGTTGTAACATATCCACTACAATGACCACCACAAATGCTCACATGTTCTTGTTCAAAGAGAGGAGGAACCTATTATTTCATAACCCAATAGAGAATACCATTATCATTGTTATAATAAATGATGATATATGGAAATACATATTTTAAATCTTTTTGGAGAATTTGATTATTTTTGTAGGAATCTATGTTAGGAGGATAGGTTTGATACTCAAGGAATTGGTTGATGTCTTTGTACCATGAGCTTGTTTCAATGGTGAAAAACTCAATATGGAATATAATTTAATCTTATGATTTAATGGAATATGGGTACTTTATTATTTGAATAATAAATATAGAATTAATAATAACTTGGTGTAGATGAAAAAGAGATGTTGAAGAATGAAGTGAATTAATAATAGAATTTTGATCTTGAAAGATGGGTTAAATGGTAAAAAAAGTGAATTATTTGGAAAGGGTAGTGGTTATTTGATGGTAAGAAATGATATTTTATCTTTTGCATTGATGATCACAAGTAACCTATCAGCAAATGAGTTGGGAGTCACCCAAAGCATGCAAATATGTAATGTCTAAATCAAGTGTTTCTCTCATGCTTAGGATTAAGGCTTCATATTCTGCCATGTTATTAGTAACATAAAATGTAAGGAAAAATGTTAAAGGGATAATTTTAACAAGATGAATAGTGAGGATAAAACCTACAGAAACCCCTTAAAGGCATTTGGTATAATCAAAATTAAGGATCCACGTATATTCATGTAAATTTATGGTGATTTTAGGTAATTCCTTGATGACTACTTTAGATTTAGTAGTAGTGGGGAGGATAGAGGAGTCTTATATATTACTCATTTCAAGATCAATAGTGAAATTATGGATGTAATACTATATATATATATATATATATATATATATGTTTGTGTGTATATATATGTATATTTATATATATATATATATATGTGTGTGTGTGTATATATATATGTATATGTATATATACATATATATATGTATATACATATATATGTATATACATATATATGTATATACATATATATATATATATATATATATATATATCTTGATTAAGACCTTAAATATAGAGTATATTATCATTGAGGAGACTATCTTGAAGGTGGTCTATAGATTATATGGGAGCTATTACAAATTTGTCAACAATAATTTATCCTTTGACATTTTTTTTAATAATGTGGAGATCAAATTCCATTAAGACCATACACTTGTTCATTCTATCTCTAAGAAGGAAGCCTTTAGAAAAGAAGTGATGTAGTGGATTAGAATGGATGATAACATGTGTTTTTTGATCAAACATATAATGATGGATATTTTTACTTACAAAATATATTATGAGGAAATCACATTCTAATTTTGTGTAACATTTCCATACTGAATGATACCTTGACTAATATAATGTATGGCATAATCTCTTATAGTGTCATCTTATTAGGAAAACATTTCCCTAAGTGATATAGGTGTGGAAGAAGTATATAATATTAAATGATGATCATTAGAAGGTGGATGAAGGGTGGGTGGATGAAGAAAATATTATTTCATATTATCAAACACTTTCTGATAAGGATCCATACATTTGAGAACATTAAATTTATTTATAAGAGAATTAACACAATAGATGTGTTAATCCATTTTGAGGACAAATCATCTTACTAACCCAAGCTTACCAAGGTAAGTGTGAATATGTGGAATGAAATGAGGGATTGACATGTTGATAATAACATTTATCTTAGTAAGATTGGCATAAATACCATTGAAAGAGATTAATAACCCTATAAATTTTATAGATATGATGCCAAATACTCATTTTTAAGGATTTAGTCTAGATTTATATTTGATGAGGCAATTGAAAATGATAGCAAGATTAGAAAGATGAGTTTTTAAGCTTTTAGACATGAAAATAAGGTCATCCACATAGAAAATTTGTATTATATTGATCTTCAAGGTAAATGTGAATTTTATTATAACCCAAAACCATCCATAATGGATAACATTTCATAGCTAGTAGTGGAATTGATGATGGCATATATTGAAGGTAAAGTAAATTTATCCTTGGGATAAGATTGAGTTTACAAAAATCAATGCAAATGTGAATGATCATAGTGACTTTTTTTTAATAGGGATAATTTTTGAGATCCATTATAAATAATCCATAAACTTGATAAATTTATCATTGATAAGTTTAATGATTTATTTATGGCATAAAGTGGAAACTTCAGGGGGAAATTTCCATTATTTTTGTCACATGGGTTTGGTGTTAGGATAGGTGATGATATTATGCACCATAATTCTAGTATCAATTCCAAGCATGTCCTCATAAGACCAAGAAAAATTCTCATTTTATTTATCAAATAATGAACTAAATTTATCATGTTTAGTTGGTGTAATGTTTCTAGAGATTGTTATTGGTTGAGGGCATGATCAGGTGATATATTAGATTCTTGTAATTTCCTTGATAAGCAGATCATTTCCATCTTGGAAATTATATGGCACATTAGGTAAAAAGGAAATGAGATTCATTTTAATAATAATGATATCAATGAAGTTATTAAAATTAATGATTTTATGATGTTGTCAAGGGGGTTGAGGTTCTTGGGCATGAGAAATTCTAGAATGGATTTTTCTCTTGCCAAGTGAGAATAGGACCATAATATTTCACATATACTTTGAGATCAATGATTTTTCTATCATGGCAGCTATATTTAGAATGTAATTACTATACACCTATAGCCTTTGCATGTAATGTAATCTCAGGAGTAGGTAGAATTGGAGAAAAAAGTTGATCTAATTTGATTGGTTTAATGTTAGCATGATTGATGGGGAGAGGATTAGAGAGAATAATTGGCTGAATAAGAGGAATAAAATATGTTGGGAGTTCTAAAGGTTCATAAGGTAAGATTTGTTTTACCACCCAAGGATTATTGATAAGTGGAGAATTAGCAAGAAGTACATGACCTTCAGATGTTAACTTAGAATATATGGAACTGGTATGAACATCATGATTTTAAAAATGTATTTGAGCTAGATTTTTTTGATAATGTTTAACATCCACGTCTCATTATTGAGCTAGGACATGATGTAATTATCATCATAAGTTGGACAAATTATGCATTCTTATGATTCAAGAGGAAGTTTTGATGGTAATATCCCTAAATTAATAAATTTACATGGAGACATGATTAAACGATCTTAGAATAATTTATCCACTCCATAATCATTACACATGAAGCCATTTTATAAGTAAGAGGCTTCCTAATCATTACATGGAGGGCGTAATTAGTGATCTTATTGATGATAGGTATGGTGTGATCATAAGGAAATAAAGAGGGAGGTAGCCACTCTAAGATGTAGGGAGTTAGTTTGTAGCATTATAGATATTTTTCAATTCATGAGGCTCATCAACATCAAGATTAATAAGAGTGACATGTAAATCTAGATTCATGTTGATGAATTCATGTACAGTAGAACTATTAATCTTTGAAATCATGTGAATTAAATATTGAGATTTAGGATTTAGAATATGAATACTCGAAGGGTTAGGATCAGCCTCATGTTATACCTTTTACCATTATGAAGGAACCTGATACATTGGCTTCTATAAGAAGAAATATCCCTCATTATATGAGTACATGTGTGTCTTATGATTATGTTGTAAGATAAAGGTAAATCAAGGACCATGAACTTAGTTTTTATAGTCTTAGGTTCAATCATAAGAGAGATACAAATATAACCAAGTGTATTTTGATTAGTTTCTTCAAATCCACAACATTTCAAGTGAGTTTGTTTAAGATGATATTTATTATAGCCAAGTTGTTAGATGAACCATAGAGATGTCACATTAATATTGAACCCTTTATCAACTAGTAATTTGAAAAAGAGAGTGGTATTAATGTCTATTTTAATAAAAAATGGTGGATTATCAGCTCAAAATAGGATCCCATCATTGATAATGTCTTATTCTAGGAAATCTATGTAGGGTTTTAAATAAGTAAAAATGGATTCAATAGTATGCAGTTCAGTTGGTTGAGTCTCATGAGAAGATGGTTCCTCTTGTAATGGAGATGGATATTCAAGGTCCTAAATTTTTTGCATGAGGAAATTACAATGATAAGGA
This sequence comes from Torreya grandis, assembly GCA_037957365.1. NCBI lineage: Eukaryota > Viridiplantae > Streptophyta > Pinopsida > Cupressales > Taxaceae > Torreya > Torreya grandis. The sequence goes on from JARHVA010004489.1 coordinate 160,062, forward strand.
TAGGTACAAACTAACTCCAAAAGAGTAATTTTTCAAAGCATTGAGTTGATTTCTTCTAAGAAGTTCCAATGGGTTTTGTAAGAAGAACCAAAATGAAGCATATAAATTAAAATATTTTTAGGATAAATATAAGTGGTTAGGGGTTTTTAAAGAGGATATGATTCCTCATTTGTTTTCGAATCTAAGTGAATAGTGGTAGTATCTTTGACAAGTTTATCTTCCAAGCATGATTTATTAGGTTTACTAATGGGATATTTATGAGTTGGTTTACATCAATAATTGACCTTAGCTACATTAACATATTGAAAATTGGTGTAATACTAATCATATTCGATGTCAATTTCACAAATATCTTTGTTCTATTATTAAGTGTTATATATCAAAAATTATTTACAGTTTTTAGAAGAAGAAGCTTTGGGAGATTTTAATTTTTGAGAAGCTTTAATGTAATATTTATAATGGATTTGAATCATGGCTTCATGATTTAATTAATCACCAAGAATATAAGAGAAAAAAAAATTTAAGTCCTCTACATGTTTAATGGGAGTGATCGATGTTGACATGAAACCAATAAAATCAATTAAGTTCATACCATTTCATAAGATTATTTGGATAAGTGAATGGTTTAGAGGGCATTAAAAATTATTTAATTTTCTGTATAATTAATAACATATGAGAAGGTTGGGGATTGTCATCTTTGGCAACTCCTAGTTTGTGTTGAGGAAAATTATCAGTGATGGCATTAGTTGAATGTTGAAAATATCATTTAATGAATTTGGTATTGGGTTCAAATTATTTTATTAAAAAGACTTGATGCTTAGCTTAGTAAAGATATTCATTTAATTTTTGGGGAGCAAAAGTTCAAAAATTATATTGAAGTGGAGTTAATGTTCTTATAAAGAGTTTTAACAAATTATAATTAGTCATATTATGATCAGCCTTGTGAGCCAAAGATTTCCATATTTTGATAAAATCATGAGCTAATTCAATCAGATATTTCTTAGCATTGATGAAATGGCTAAGGAAATTTTTAAGAAGGTCATTGTGTTGAGAGTCTTTAACTAGAGGATTAACTAAATCCTCTAGTTACCATATGGAATGTTAGGGAGGTCGATTGTACCATTCTACTACATCATCGGTGAATGTTTTAACTAAAATTATATTAGTGGTGAAAGTATTATTTTGGTTCCAATCCTTATAAATATTTCCAAATGACTTAAGAAAAGATGTAGGGCCTTTCATCCCATCATATTTAATAGTTGGAGATATATTACCAATATCAATAGAAATAATGAAAGTGGCTAAAGGCTCTTTTGAATGTGTTGAAGAATCTTACTATTCATTATAGATTTTGGGATAACATTCCCCATAAAATATATAAGAGGTGGAGGAATAAAATTTGGATTCTTTATAGGGGAAAGAATGGAAGGTTAATTAACCATGTTGATAAAATGATGTTGTAGTTACATCATTTTGGAGGTGTTATATGTTTACATTATGTTTATTTGTTGCACTATCTATGAAAGAATCTAAGTGGTATCAATTTTTGAATTGATGTTTGTAGGAGGACTCCCTAAATTGGTGTTAGGGGGAGGGCTATTAGGTGGTGGATTCCCTATGGGGTTATTGGATAGACTTGTGTCAATTACGTCCACATTATGATGAGATGTTTAAAGATGGGAATTGTCTTAATAAGTATGAAAAAGATCTAATCCACCAATATCATCTTTTGGAGTGATGTGAACTATGTTGCAATCTAAATATGAGTAAGGTGGAGAAGTACTCCAAGAGTGAGGATCCTCTTGGGAAGTAAAGAAAGGAAGAAATGATCATCCCATATAGTTTGTAAAAGGATTTAGGTTATCTAATAATATTTTTATAGTGGATTTTATGATGCTTGATGAAATGAACTAAGATTACAAAAGAAGAGGTGAAAATAGGGATAAAGTAAAATAGATAGATAATAGAGTTAACAAACAAGTACAAAGTCAATTGGGTCTATAAAGTTCTATAAAGAAATACACATAATAGAAAAAGAAGGGGACACAGTCAAGCTTGTTGACTATGTGATGTAAGGGATGACTTTGAATAAGGATAATAAGAATAAATAATCATATGGTTTGATAGTTTATTTATAAATAGGGAACTGAATAGGAAGATAAAGATACATATTTAGATAGGTTGACTATGTATTATAGGTAGGAATGATAAATAATCTGTAAGAGATTGTATAGACCAAAATGATAGTGTTTTAAAAAAGGGAATTTTTTTGAAAAATAATTTTGATGAAAAATGAAAGTAAACACACAAGTAATTGGATCAATGTGTATCATCCAATTGGAACACATGGCATAAACCTTGAACTAATGCTGGAAAATGTAAGTTTTGTAATACAATACACAATGAAAAAAAAGCCAGCAACAACTGAAAAGTAAATGCTAACTAGTTGGTCATCCTAGTGTTATTAGGTTATAATGAAGTCTGATTTTAATGTAATAGGAAAGTTAGATGAAATAAGGAAATAGAAATCAATCTAAGGTTAGTTTCAATATGTTTAGGCTCAAATGGACCTATATTGGCAATGGTACTAGCTTGTTATTGGACCCCCTAACTTCACAATCTTGAAGTTAAAAGGGTGTTGAGTGTTTTGCCAATATATAACATCAACCATGTATTTATAATTAGACATAAAACCAAGTCAGCTTCCCCCTTGGTGATGAAATTCAAGTAGTTAGGCCTTGAGAAGACAAATGTTTAATGATTTTTGAATGTAAAGTGATTTGATAGTGTGTACAAAAGAGAAAATAAGTGTAACTAAAATGTTAATTTTAAAAACCACATATTTAATCTATGTGAGTTACTCTAAGCATGAAAATAACTAAAAAAGAAAAGTGAATTAATTACTAGAAAATATATGTTAATTCCTTGATTGAGAAGAGTATAAAGTTGCTTTAGGTGACACTATATATAAACAATATAGAACATATTAGATTGGGTTGTTGTTTTTCCATAGAAGTAAGGCCTATAATAACATGGTCAAATAGGTAACTATGTATTATAGACAAAATACAAACTACATAACTATGTCAAATAGGTTGACCCAATTGGCTTTAAGGATGTATTTTTATAGACTAAAAACTTATGAAAAATAATACTAAAATAAGAAATTAAATGATAGAGATATAAATGAAGGAACCTTGGTGGGATTGAATACATTTTATATTGTAAATTTTTATGCCATGAAGTTTAAATTTTACTTCAAAATTATGTTAACTAAATTAATTAGCTCGACAAAGTTTGAAAAACCCTATATGTTGAAAGATAAATGGCAAACATAATAGACATGTTCATCTATTTTTGTAGACATATATGTTGACAGATGAGAATAACATATAGATTTGTCTAGTTTGACTATGTATGTCAATTTGGAGATGAATAATAATTATGTGTTGAAATGATAGATATAGTAACCTATATTTGGTTAAGATTTGCATAGACATAAAAATGTCATTTTGGAATGACTATGTGTTAAACATGCATATATAAATTTAGAACTATATCGAATGGTTTGATATAATAATACAATGTAGAAAAATATAATATGATGAAAAAAAATGGTGTAAAATAAAAATTTCAAGGTTTATATTCACATCGGGTTCAACAAAATGTATACAAAGGGAAATGTAATTGATTTATAAATCAATCATAGCTCAGAGAAGATAAATCTTGCTTACACTTCTCATTGTTGATACATTAGATATTCAGGGTCATGATCATGATGGATCCTCGAGACCTATCCAAGGGATCACTTACCATATTAAAATCACTTTGGAGGGTTACAAAACCTCCATTCAATCAAAACTATGTAAAAACCCTAGCTAGCTCTTATGTTCTCATTATTCACAAATTAAATGACAAAGCAAAGTAAAATCTAATCTAGTGCTCACCAAAACTTATGGCATAAAATGAGGGTTAGTGAAAATAAAAGTAAACATGCATAATAGAATCCTAACTAAGTTCTGTAATGACCTTAATTCATGGATAGATAAATATATTCAAAATCCATTACTTATGCTACTTATATCTACTAAAATAGAGGAGTAAAGTTAGAAATACTTTCCTTGAAGACAAACTTGTCAAGATTCAATCTCTCCCTTGGCCAAAGGTACTTCGTAAGAGGTTGTGATTTTTAAGGATCACTAATAAAGGCCAAAACATTCAAGACTTTTCCATAAGACAAGATTCTTCCCCAAGTATAAACCCTAAGCTATAATTCCTAAAGTAGAATGGAAAAAGAGTAGATTGTAAAGAAACATAAATGAATAATTAACTCTTGTTGTATTTTAAAAATGGTGAAATGAATGTGTATATATAATTATATCTAACCCTAAAAATTTTCAAAAGTTTAGCCAACAGGTTTGACCCAATCTACTCTATAACATTATTGATAAAGACAAACTAAGTCTTGGTCTAGGTCAGCTAGGGGATGACCTATATCCTAAATGAGTTTTATCAATTATAGTATAGGGTCTATGGAGCCAACAATGTAATACAAATTATCAAAAAATATTTTATTCTTAGGGAGGGGATAGTGAAGGCATAAAATCATTAGAGGAGGCAAATTTTAGGGAAATATTTTTAAGAGATGGTTTTATTGATAGGAATGGTATTATGGGACAAAATTACTATGAATCACCAATGGTCTACCCACCCCTTTTTTGGTGCACCATTTAAGGTGTGCACTCAAACATATTGATACTTGAGGGGTTCCTATATGATCTAAAGCATTAGTATTTGATAAATTTTGAAAATATTATGTGTATACAACACCAACCATCACTTATAATGGATCTACTAATCCCAATTTGAATTTAAAAACATTTGGTAACCTTTATAAATATTGTGTTAAAATTAACACCTTTTTTGCTACCAAACTATTAGCTAAAACACTCTCAAGAGATGATTTATATTTTTACAATCAATTAGAACCCCATTCTATCACTATCCTCTATAAAAACTTGGTTAACTCACTCTTCTGATAATTTCAAAATAGTGATCTTTCTGAGAAGAACTTATCCTAATTTATAAATTACAAAGAACTTGAAATTGAAATGACAAAGCCTTCATAAAATGATGAAAACAATTATCTAACAAATGTGAGCATAATATGGTGGATGAAAACCTCTTCCACCTACTCACTAATGATGGATACCCCAAATTACAATATCAGGTTAGGAATGTCTCTCTAAGAACCTTGGAAGAAGCTCTTGACTAAGATAAATGACAAGACTTACTAGTGCATCAATTACAACCATCTCAACCTAAAATAGGCACTTCTATGCTCACTAAAAATAAAAACCATCATGCAACTAATAATGTTGTTATTGACACCTATGACACTACTCATAATATTCTAAAAATTTCTCTATAAAACATTATGGAACATGTTCCTCCTACAACAACACTCCTACATTTTATGAAACCAACCACACTAATGTAGACAAACCATTATCCTTAGAAAAAATTCAAAAATTTATTCCAAGACCTCTACCACCATATATTAACCCTAATCATCCTAAGAAATCTTGTTATGATCCAAACAAATTTTGTTGGTTTTATTCAATTTCGGGCCACTCTCATGAGACTTATAGATAACTACATAGTCTTGTTATGGATTTTCTTTTTGGTCTAAAATTTTATCATGAAACACTTATTCTAAAGCATCAACAAACATATGACATATATTATAAATCACATGTAATGTAAAATAAAAACCAATCTTTAAAGTAGGCTAATGTTAATCTTGATATCTACAAATATCTTCTTCCCAACCATCAAGATAACAAAAAAAAACCTACTCTTACAAAAAATGTTGAGAGTCCTATAGACCTCACTACAAATGAATTCATCATGGTTAATATGATTAACATGAGAATATTATTTTCTTTTATTGACTCAAATCCAACACCTATGTATAACACCTCTTAACCATTATGCTTCATTCAAGACACTTCCCCATCCCATCTAATGGAGTCATGGTAATAAAAACTTATAAACATTCAAGCACCACTTCAGCAACATAAACTGATTATAAATCTCATACCATCTCTAATCTTCACACAATAAAACAACATTGCCCAAAATTCCAATAGTATTTATTCTAAACAACCATAATAAATACTTCAACCAAACATCCCATGACCTCAAGTAACTCAACTCATTTTTCATCAACCTAAAATAACTATACCCTATCATCATAAGTTTAATTGTACCTATAACCCTCATTCCCAAGATATCTTAAAACACTATCCACTTATATATAACAATCCTAGTATAGGTTATGATGAATGGGATCCCATTGTGGAACTTTCTCATTTCCCATCTCAAATACGTTTCTTATAATTAATGATAAATTCTCCCTATCATTGAAATCATCTGATGAAATTATTATTGGAAATGAAAATCCCTCATCCTCCTATGGTAGGATGTGAATCTACCTTATCTATATCTAAAGATGGTATACTTTAATAATGTGAAGATATGTCTATTCATGTTGATGAAAGAGTGGACACTTTTATTTCACTTAAGTTCCCTATCACCTCTATAATTCTTAATGAGACTGTTTCATGCAAATGATCCTCATTTATTCATTAGAATCCAAATTGGTGATATCCAAGTTAAGTGTGCCTTAATTTATGAAGGCTCAAGTACTTACATTGACTCACTTAATTTAATTAAGACACATGGATATTTTGAATGCAACCTTAAATATACACATAACACATGTAAAAGATACAATATAAGGAAAATGCTTCCTCTAGGTTGCATTTGGATTCCCATTACCATTCTTACTATCACTGTCTATGTGAATGTTATGATCTTTAACTTTCCACTTTTTTACAACATCTTACTTGGTTGACCTTGGAATAATTTTATGAGATAATTTGCCTCATCAACATGCCAATACATTAAATCCCCCCAAAATATATCTATTTACAAGATTCAATGAGACATGAACCCTTATAATTTTAAACAATTTCAAGAATGTGGTGTATTTAAATGTCTTACCCTTTAACCTTTGCCTGGTATCCCATTTAATTAATCCTAACTCTTAAACTATCTAGTTAGTTTCACTCAAAGTTATAATGGTCACCTAGAATTAATTAGGAACATTCCACCTAACCTCTTTGATTTCAATGATGATGAGATGGATGAGATAAGTCTCAAGATCAAAACCTATGATCTATCCCCTTACATTATTTCCCAACTTCTTCCTTATTTTCAAAGTCAATATTTTCAACCACCTATTGATGATATATACTTATTATCCTAACTAAGAATAGACACTCCATCTATCACATGTCTTCTGATGACAATTTCATTCCTACATGTACAATTGAATTACATACACCTGATTATTATGAGGGTTATGCTTTAAATGACTATTTTTATCTAAATTTTTCCAAGCTATAAATGATACAATTTTTTTGATTTCACTCTTCTTTATTTTAGTCTTTTCATTCATATTTTAACATTCCTTCCTTTATATTACCTAATACTAGTCTTCATACCATTTTTCATAGGGTAGAGATGGAGAACTCACGCAATAAACCTCTAGTTAAAAAAAATTCCCACAGGGGTATGTTCATGGATCATGCCATGACATGCCCTTATCACTTTTATAGATACCAGGATGCTTATAGTTCGCTTCCTATAGATATGTTATCTACTATTCTTAAACCTACTACACATCTAGCCTCACCTTTTGATGAGCCTAGTCTAATTTTTACTCTAGCCTTACCTTTAGATGAGCCTAGTCTTGCTTCATTTCTAGATCCATATTTCCTTCATGATGGCCTTATTCCTTTATTGTAGCTTGATATCATGCCCACCCAATGGTTAAATAATCCTTATTGTGATATCCACAAAGTTATCAGTCATTAGACTAAAGATTAACAATTATATCAGCCATCCCCAGCTTCTCCTTCTACTTATTTACTTATAAGAACCCTAAATTCTACTAAAAGTTATAATTATTAATTTGATGAGACAAATAAATAATATTCCACTCATTGCCTCAAACTTAGGTAGCATATCAACACATTATACCCAACCACTACTCAAACCAAACATAAGGCTATACCTCATCGTAAGCTATTACCAGAATATATCCCTAAAATGGGGAGGTATAATATATTTGTCACTAGTTTGGTACAAATAATACCAATCCATACCTCATTATCTAGTATCACATTCATGACTTCTCACAGTTGACACCTCTACCATTCATTCATCCTTCTATAGGTTGTATATGTAAGAAGGATCCTACTTCTCTATAGGATGCAACTCCTTCTCACCCTATGGTACTATTACCATTAAAAAATACATTTCTTTCCTTGAGTATCCTATGAATGATATTCCTTAAGATAATTACACCTACATTTTAGTTGAGGTTATATGAAAGGAAATCTTTTCACAAATTTTTCATGAAGATTGATGAGACCTTGGATAGCACCAGAATTAAACTTCATAGAGATATTTCAAATGTCATGGATAATATTTTTGGTCAAATATATTAGTATTTTTGAACATGGTATGGTTTTATTTCACATTATTCTATGTTATGATTTGGATTGGATTTGAGATCCAGTTTTATATCTCTTATATATTTGACTATGTTCACATTTGGTTTCACTTATTTATTTTACATAGATCATCATATTATGCTTTGTGTGTTTTATATGGTTTCATTTAAATTCACCTTTATTATGGATTATTATTATTCCTTTCATAAATTCACACTAATGCTTTTGAGGTCACTTCTTTCATTGATTCTTTTTCTTTTACAATGATTGTTTTCTTATCTCACTCAAAAAATAGATAATTATTATTATGACTTGGTCATACAATCCTTGATTCCCCTAGTTTTCTATCTTTACCATATGATCAGTTAACAAACACAAATTATCTTTGTATTATTACCATATACTAATATACTTTGGATATGCTTTCTTCCTTTATTTCCCTTTCACATACTAATCATACATACAATTGAAACATGAGAATATGTATTGGCTCATAGGTAAGCCTAAGTATTTGATCAGTCATATCTCTTGTTAATTAACCTCCTTTAAACCAAATTCCAAATCACATACTTGTGGATCACTTATTTCATTCGTGTTGATTACTTCAAATTTGTATAGAGGAGGAATCATAAAAGCCATAAAAAAAGTTAAAATATAAATCATATAAATATAATGATTCAAAAAGGCAACATGCAAATTCAAGTCTATTCACACTAAAAGATATGTTTCATAGAACATCTCATATTCCAAATCAAATATCAAACTCCATAGTTGGCATCATGATATAATTAAGGTCCATTGGGGTGCAATAAGCCAATATATTTGGATAGGAGAACTAAAAAATCTATAAGTGCTTACTACTTTCTCACATAAGTACTCAATCTTTGTAGTAGACTGATGGCTTTGTAAGAGGTCCTGAGGAATGATTAACATGTTTTGGAAAGGTAGGTCCATATTATTTTTATTTTTCATTAAACCATAATGATTTGATCTTATTATATCATCTATTTTCTTACTTATCTTTGTGCTTATTATGAACAGGTATCCTTTGTATTTTGATGGTCACTAGACTCTTTGTGTCTCTCTTTTGTAACTAGTATACCTCATGTTTACTAAGGTTTTATCATGGACGCCTATGTCGTGATTTTTGCATTCCATATTTCATTAAAATAGTCCTAATATTTACCCTTGAAAAATATTATTTTGTTAACTAATCATTCCCCTCAAGGTTTCCCTTTGTGAGTTGCAATGTAAAGCCATGGATAAGACCAAGATTTTCTCACAAATTACCATAATAATTTTTTTTTACCATTAATACCATTCATCTCAATAGTGTTTCCTTTGTGAGTTTGATTTTAAGACCATAGATAGGACTAGTCCCTCACTACAAAATATTCCAATACCCAATTAATACTATAACCAAGTCATAATAAAATTGCATGCATCAAATTTGAAATAATATATGTTAGATTATGATTTACACACCACTAACATACTTCCCATATTTATTTAGTATGTTTTATGCTTAATTCATTAAAAAATCACTTTTATCTTTTTATTTTCTGATTGAGTGTATGTTTACAACCATTTTATTAAATTTATCATACTTCACAGCTTGATGTAGTATGTTTATTTCATTTTCTCTTATATTTTGTTTTTTGTTTCATACTTCCCAATGATATATAATATGACATTTTTAAAAATTTGTGTAAATTTTCTGCATGGTTTAAAAAAATTTATTGTAATTTACTTTACCAATTTTATTTGGTTTATTATACTTATTCATCTTTTATTCTTACACATTTCCCATCATGATATAGCGTGTATTACATTTGTTTTAATTAATTATACATTTTAAAAATAATATTTTTTGCCTTCTCTTTTTAACCATGTATGTGTTTTTGCCTTCTCTTTTTAACTTATAATATTTTAAAATTAATAATGCTATAAAATAAAACACACATCACATATTTTCCATAGCATATACAATGAAATAAAAATACATCTACTCAAAATGAAATATATCTATGCATCCACATATAAATACAAGTACAAATTATAGATCAATGAACTATCAATATAAATATTTATATATGATGAGTTTGATGGAATACAATTATAAAATACAATATCTACAACTTTAGGGTTGTGTTTCATCATGTCTATATTATAGCCTAGCCATGCTACCCACTGATGCCTATAACCAACCCCTCTAAATGGTGTGATAAAAAGAGGTATTTTGGTATCTTAATCCAAAAACATGACCCTATTGGTTAGCCACTTAGGCCTGTACCTATCCAAGTTGTATGATGGTTTCCATGTGCATGACTTAATTTTATGCTAAGGCCTACCAAACATGAGCTTATCTAGCTCCTACCCATCTAGGTGGTTGTAAACTATCACCTCATGCTTGTAACTATCAGACAACCAGTCCCACCATTCTAAACCATCTCACATGATCTGGGATAGATAGAACCACATGATTAGCTAAATTGGTAGGGTCATAAGGTGATATTACCCCATCTAAAATATCATGATGCACAACCATAATCAAGGATCCCCATCTAATGTCTTCCATAATAGTAGTATCTACAAAACTAGAAACCATATGTATAATAGATCATATGTACATATACCTCAAATCATCTATTTATTTTTAAAAATGATTTAACTAGTATTCTATATCAAAAAATTAAAACTGAAATCATAACATTTCTTATCAATGTTAGTATTATTGACCATGGTCTCATTATTTGCTCATTTATTGAGCACCTCCTCCATCAGCTTCCTTCACACCAATGAAAAACTAAGAGTCACCACCTTAGTAGTCTATGTCGTCATCCTTAGTGGCCTATCTATAGACCAACTATGTCATATCATTAATGTAGGACTCCCCCTATCTAATAGGTAATACTTATGTATCCTCCCATTGATGGTGTTTTTGTATATGATGAGCTTGTAATGGATGTTATTACCTCTCCTAAATTCCTTGATGTGATCCTGCATCTCTCACATCCACATCCATGGAATAATATACTAAAGGCCTTACCACCTCTTACTATCATGCTTGACCAACCTATGGTCTACGTCACCTAGGCCTAATCATTAGTATCTCAATAGGTACCATTATTCCTCCTTTCCCTCTATACTCTCTATCATGTCATGCTCAATAAAAAATCACTACTAGAAGGGCTACTGGATGTGTTAACCCTAACTTTATTGGTACACAAACCAATGGATGAGGATTCATCTATGAATTATAGTGGTCCATAATTCACACATGTGTTAAACTAGTAGCAACACTGGCCCAAATCAACCATATCATAGAAATATGAGTGTAAGGCTACCATAAAATATGCCCTCATGTGGCAGTCTACAAAGATGGAACATGGGGAAATCTAATAGGTCAATACATAAATAATCTCTCTTAGATGCATGTACTCAGTAGAATGATAGGCCCCATCATATTTTACCCTTAGATCAACATCCCATACATATCATGTATTAGCTAGACCCAAATTTTAGAACCAATATAATATACAAATCCCTGATCTAAGATAGATTAGCATAAGGATATCACATACAATAGTACTTTTCCATCTTACATATGATATAACATTCATGCTCTCACAATCCCTATCATGGCCTTCTAAATATATATAATTTTCACAATTTAAACATCAAATAAACTAACATGTATACCAAGATAGACTGTATCCAAGCATTTTTCCCACTGGGCTAAGGCTCATCTCTCATCATCTAACTTTGGTGTATCACATATCACCAACATCCCATCAATAGGAAGTCCAAGTAGTGCATAAACATCCTCCAAGGTTATATCTAGTTCTATAGTATCCCCCTCCACTTTAGATTAGAAACTTCTGGTCAATCAATCTTGTGTTCCTAGGAACATTAAAATGAGATCAACTCTAAGCAGGATCCATCTCATCTCCATAATACTTATAAAACCTAAGGCAACCAATAGATATCTATCCACATCTGACAACCAATATAATAAATCTAGTAACCAAGATGCATCTACTATGTGCCAACATCTTTGGCATCTCTATAAAATATCAAATAAAAAATAATGTATTATATGTCAATGACATAATAATAAAATACATTCTTAAAATACATTTCAAAAAACTAAAAATTAGCTACTTCATCAACTTGTTTGATCTATTTTCCTATTTTTGCATATTTCTTACATAATCAACCTATTTAATATTAAATAAACCCTGTCATAGTCTTGTCATACTCCATAAACCCACTACTACATAGTCAGTCCATTATTTCAGATGTTATTGGCCTATTTAATACTAAATTGGCATTTTCTTAATTGTAACATACTATATCATCCCCCTAGTACACAATTTACCTCATTAAAAATTATTCATTAGCCACATAGTATAAACTACATTGACCAGAGGGTACTATAGTGGCCATTTACCTAATCCCAACTAGATTGGTCCGCTACTACACATTTGACCATCTCCAATGATAAATCAGCCCACTACTACGTAGTTGGCCCCATAGATCTTCCTCACCTTAAAAACTAAGTCAACATGGTTGACCTTATTCTTAGTTTATAATAACTTTTGACCATTTACAATAAATGCCTTAGGCATTTATTGGTTTAATCATTTCCTGCCTAGTACCCTGTTATAACTCTGGTCTACCTAAAAATTTCCTAGGGTCAATTTCGGTGTCTATATTTTGCATACATCCAATTTTATATATTTATCTTAATTTCAATTAATTTTTTTTTAAATAATAAAAATCAATGCTTCCCTTATCTATGTTATACCCACCATGACCAATATATGTCCTCCATGTCATAGTTGTCACGCCTCACCATGGTTACTCTGGAAGCTCAAAATGTGTCTCTTAGATAAATATTTTATTAGAATAATAAAATAAAAAATAAATTGATTTTCACCCTATTTATATTTACTATTGAAAATTATTTACAACAAAATTCTATTTTTTGACCATAACTTTGTTTCTACTAGCTCTTTTTATGAACCACAAGATGTTCTAGAATCCTAACATTGTACATAATTCTTCTACATATTCCATGTATGTTTTTCACAAATTTTTGTTTTTCTCTTATTTTACAATTTTCTTAATGTTACCTACATTAGACACCTTAAAATTTATCTCACTTTAATCCTCTTATACAACATGAAGGTAAGTAAAGGTATGTAGTTTTCAATTTTGTCCTTTAATTTATCCTATTTACTTCCTACTATAATTTAATTAACTTCAACATTCTGTGTTATTGTGTTCTTTTCTCAAAGAACCATCCCCTATTACACTTGTATGACACATGGTGAGATTCAAGTATGGAATGTGTATACACATAATATTTTCAAACTTTATCAATTACTAATGATTTATCTCTTACAATAACCCATTGAGTCTCAATCTATTTGAATTCATGCCTTAAAGGGTGCACTAGGAAAGGGGTGGGTTGACCATTGGTGATTTTTAATATTATTATCCCCTATAACACCACTTAAAATCAAAACAAAAATCTCTTATACACTTTTCTAATCTTTTCATCCTCCCTTACACACTCCTACAAGTATTTCATCACCTTACATAGACCCTACCCAAGCCAAAAAATCTTTTTGACATTTACCAAACAATGTATTCCTAGCTCAACCCTTTAATTATATTAGTACATCATAGGACTCTATTAGCCTTGGCTAACTCAATCTAGAACCTACCTTAATTTTATATATTAATAATATAGGGTTACTTTGGGTTAACACTACCCACTAAATTTTTGGAAGGGTTTAGGGTTAGATTTAACTATATATACACATCCTATTTGAGATTTATAGAGAGGCAAGAAGAAAAACTTCATATATTGTGCATCTACTTATCCACCATTCTACATCAGGAGCATTTCGTAGGATTTTAATACTAAGAGATATGTATTGTCTTGTGGATAAGTCTTTTGGATGCATAGATATTATTTGTATACTAGAGCTAACTTTTCTTTGTTATCCTTACATACCATACAAAATTATCATGAAGTACCTTGGCTAAAGGAGAGATTGAGGCTCGATGGGCTCATCTTCAAAGATAATTATTCTTAACTTTTTTCCTCCTTTGATAAAGTAGATATATTTTTATTTACCATCTTATATGCTTCTCCTCTTATGCATTAGGATTTCCTATACATTGGATTAAGTATAAATATTTTATGCATTTTTAATTTTATTTTTACTACCCCTATTTTATGTCACAATATCTGGTGATCACTAGATTAGATTCTACTTTGCTTTTTATTTACTTTGTGAATATAGAAAACATGGTTACCTAGCTAGGGTTATCACATGGTGCTGCTTGACTAGAGGCTTTGGAAACCTCTCAGTGACATTATTGTGGTAAGGGACCCCTTGGTTAGCTATAGTAGATTTATCTTGGTCATAATCCCAATTATCTAAATTTACCAAAAAGTGGAAGTATAAGTGTGATTTACCTTTTTTGAGCTAGGATTTATTTATAAATCAGTTGCACTTTACTTTGTATAGATTTTCCTTTTAGATAACTACATCAATCTGATTAGCATATTTTTATTCTATATTATTTATTAGTTTTGTTTATACTTGATTGACTGAATCTATTCTATTCAAAAAATATTTTCTACCTTTACAAGTTGAAATAATCTCCTAAATGACCTAGTTAAAATAACAATTCAAAATATTCAAGAAGAACTACTACATCAACCTAGTCGACTTTGTCTTATCTTCTACGTTCACTCTAACCATCTCATTGATTTCATTTTTTCAATTTTTAAGTAAATTTATTTTCCTACCTTTTTATAATTTAAAACTCAATACTATGTTTTACCATTTTTTAGTTCCATAAAATTATACCTACACAATCTACTAGATTAATCAAATAGACCTAGTTCTACATCTATTTTCTACCTAGAAAACTCAATTGACTTGAGTGATTATGTTTATTGTAGCCTTTTTTTATAATAGACTGGGTTAATGATATTGAATCTATATCAATTTACTTGTTCAACCTAA
Source organism: Torreya grandis (assembly GCA_037957365.1). NCBI lineage: Eukaryota > Viridiplantae > Streptophyta > Pinopsida > Cupressales > Taxaceae > Torreya > Torreya grandis. The sequence goes on from JARHVA010004489.1 coordinate 175,699, forward strand.
TTGAACTATTTGATCTTATTTTATTTATCTTACTCTTTACTTCATGTAAAGGAAATTAGAGTACATTGGATATTAATTAAACTCACTTTAATTTTTAGTTGGTTGTATGTTTATTTAATTTCAAAAAACTTCAACTTAGCTTTTGAAATATTGATTTTTGATTCTATTTTCACTTTTATAAGATTTTCATAGAAATTATGTACCAAAAGTTTTAAAACTACTTATCTACTATTGTGAAGGGCTACTCAATAGTCTATTTACAATCCTTATCTATCATTTATAGATATCATGGCATGATGGGCTTTCCCCAATATTCATATCCATAATACATATCTAAACATAGTATTTAGTTTCCATGTACCTCATAATATTTGAAGAATGCCTAGGATTTTCGCTTTGTATTGAACCTTAGTAATCTAGCCATCCATTTGATTATGTGGTACATTGGTTAGTAGTTAGCATCTAGAATTTACTTCCATCTTACACTTAAAATTGGGTTTAGGGGAATATGAGAATGGTACTTCCTCTATATTTAGTGTTCTGAAACATTGTGCTAACACTATCTAATGGACAAGAAAATATACTTGGAAGCTTATATTTTCAATCAAAAATTTTAATCCAAATTCAATATATTATCTTTAAATAATTACTTGGCATCTAAATTACATTCTTGCTACCGATTGTTTGTTATTATAGGTTGTATTGTAGACTATATTATCTAGTGTTAATACAAGTTTTATGCTCTATGTTTCAAATATATTGAAAAGGTAAACCTACTTGTCTATTTGTGTAATATGTATTTAGAACTAAATCATCTAAAAATAGACCATTGATATTTTTCTAGACTTCAAAACTTTATTGACTAGCTTGACATAGTCTATTAGAGACTATTATATTTTCTTAATTTTCTGACCTGGTCAACCATCCCAACTTAGTCTCATAACATATTTTATTATTTCATCCTACCTATCTAAATATATTAAATAGTTTGACATATTCTAATTCTAGCTTCTTTTTTTATCATATTATCTCAACTACATCAATCAATTTGATTATGTACACTTTGGATGACTTAGTTTATTTTTAGTATAGTCTTTTTCTAATTCAAAAACACACTACATTAACTTGGTCAAATTTGTACCTATTGGATGACCTAGATATTTATTAGACTATTTGATATTTTCATGTTTAGTAAATTACATCAATGTGTTTGACTATGTACCTACTAGATGACATAATTTACCTTAAGCCTAGAATTTTTACTATTCTAACTAAATCAACCTACATGACTATGTTCTTGTTGGCTAGAAAATTATATTTAAAAATAAAAACTTATTTGGTTGATTCATTTTAATTCCTATTTAATTTAGTTATATTCTTATAAAAATGTTTCCTAAACACAACATGCACATTTTTTAGCTTTCATTTTGCCTTATTTAGTATCATGAAGTCATCTACTAAAATATTTCTTGATAACTTTAACCCATTTATAATATACATGGGTTACTATTTATTATCTGCCCTAATAACTTAAGAGGATAATATCTCATGGTGCACCTATTCCCATCCTACATCTAACTCTATTGAATGCAACATGGTTAAAATTATCTAAAGTGATGATTTAGATTGATCTAACCCATTTCATAGTTCTCATAATACTACCCTATCTACAATTACTTATTACACAATTGAATAAATATATACCATCATAACAAATTCTCCCATAAATAATCCTCATATATGAAAATTCCCATTCATAAAAATGGGAATACTCTTCCTACCAACACTAACATTCCACCTTCTAACACTAGCAATCAAAATACACCAATTGGTACCACTCAGATTCTTTCTCAAACGGTCTAATAAATGAATGTTATGAAAATAATAAACAATTCCAAAATTATGAAAATGTGACATCATATATTATAAATGACTAATCAACCTCCTCTTATCATGCCTCAAAATAATTAAAATTTTATCCCTCCTCTTAGATATGTCAATGGGAATATAATTCCTCAACCTCATATGCATAATAAGATGTTTCAAAACCTTCAAAATGAACCCTTGGATTCTTTCATAATATATATTGATATTATAAATATATATCCAACTATAAAATATGATGGAACTAAATGTATGCAAAGGTAAATACAACTGATCTATAAATCAATCCCAGCTCATAAAAAATAAATCCTACTTACAATTTTGATTGTTGATACATTATATATTTGATATCATGACCAAGATGGATCCTCGAAACCTAACCAAGGGATATATTACCACAATAATATCACTAGGGAGGGTTATAAAGCCTGTAGTCAAGCAAAACTATACAGTAACCTTAACTAGGTCCTATGTTTTCACATTCACTAATGTATAAATGAAAAAAGCAAAGTAAACTATAATCTAGTGCATGCCAATGCTTGTGAAAAAAAATGGGGGTTAGTAAGAATAAAATTAAACAATTATAAGAGAATCCTATTTAAGTTATGTATAGGTAAAACCATAATTCATGGAGAGATAAATATATACAAAATCCATTACCTATGATACTTCTATCTACTAAAAGAGGAGAAAAGTTAGAGATACTTTGAAGATAAACCTATTGAGACTCAATCTATATTTTGGATAGAGGTGATTAAAAATAGGTTCTTATGGTTTTTAAGGACCACTAAGAAAGGCCAAATCATCCAATACTTTTCCATAAGACATGATTATTATCCAAGTAGAAACCCTTAGTTAAGGCTCCTCAAGAAGAATAGAAAAAGAACAAATTGTAAAAAATCACAAATTAATAATTAACTTTTAGTATATATCTCTCTCTCTAATAATATAAAAATTAATGTGTTTATATATCTAAATCTAACTTTATTCCTTTAAAAAAGTTTATTCGATAAAGTTATCCCAATTAACTATGTATCATTATTGACAAAATTAAATTAGGTTTTGGTCTAGGTCAACCAAGGGCTGACATGTCAACATGTTATTGTCATTTATTTCATTGAGGTAAGTGATCATTAAATTATGTGAAAAGATGATTTTTTATTTATCATTGATTTCACTTAAGTTATTGTTTCATCTTATGAGTCCTGATTGTCACAATGAGGTATAATGGTCAAGTAAGCATTATAGCATAATTATGAGGCTCTAGGTCTATATGTGGTCATGAGAGAATTTTGATCATATATATATATATATATATATTATTTTATAGGTGTGATAGTGTTTTTTAATAGTTTTCCTATTTTATATCATTTATTTAAGAATGTTTAAGTACTAGCTCTTGAGTATAAGGTGTCTTCAGAAACATAGTTTAGACCGTGTGAGAAGGTGAGCATAGTGAAGTTTGGTAAAATAAGTAATAAAAATCTTGTGATAGGTTGTTTGGAATTGTTTAGCCATGTAATTAAAGTTTATATAATTTCATAAGTGGCTCAATTTTATTTTTCAAGTTTCAAGTTCTTAAGAAGTCTAGTCATGGCATGTAAAGTCCTTATGAAAAGGTATGAATATGGTGACTTAGTAATATGGATGTACAAAGGAATGAGAGGTTGTATTATATTTATTTATAATATATTTTTGTAATTATATCACTCATGATATTTTTAGTATGAACCTAAATAAGTAAGTTCTTTAGACCAAGTCTGCACCTAAACCACTCCTAGACCTTGCTTAGCTTAATAAAGCATCATGATCTATTGTAAAGATATATGAATTATGTATATCACTATTTAATATTAATATATTTTGATTAAGTATATGATTTTGGTGGAGATTTTATGGAATGAGGCATGAAGGTTAGTTTTTAAAACCTAATGTGGTTTGTAGGTAAAGGTCTAGAGAGCAAAGAGAGAGAATGTGGCCTAATGAGGGGTCATGATTAGATTAAAAAGTGTTTAATATTATGTAAGAATTTTCAGAGGTGAGGTATGATTTTTCAAGTGTGTTCATGTATTTTTAGGTCATATTTTTAAGGATAAGGAATCAAAAGTTGTTATGAGGTCTCTTGAGTGCTCATAATGAAGGGTTCTCAACCTAAAAAGGATTTTATTGTACTCATTAGCTCATAAAAACATTGAATTGGAACATATGATATTCATGGTAGATTGGGAATGGTCCTAAATCAAAATTATATACATTTTTTCTATTAAGGTTCTATGATTTATGAATGATTATTACGAATGGAAACAAGTTTAAACCCTCTTAGAACCCTAATAAGGACCTGATATTGAAAATGTTGATCAAAAGTTACTATAATGGATTTATATTTTAGGTAATATATTTGAGGTTTTATTTAACTCTCCCAATCACCTCAAAGTATGATTGAGTTGTCAGGTGTGTGAGTAGACCATATAGGAAAGTGATAATATCTTGAAAATTTATTGTGGAAGTTAGAGTTAACTAAGTCAAACTATTAAAACTGATGGAAGATGAATATTTAGACTCATTTTTTGTGTCCACGAAGGTTTATGTAAAATTTATATCCATCAAGTGTGTTGAATTACTCATCCAAGTTAGCCAGTCACTAACATGCCTAATGGTGTAAATAGTGAAAAACCATAGAAATAGTGAGAAGATGATTTAGAATTCATTATCATGATAGATTGATGAAAAAATTGAATGGATATATATATTTTTTAATGGTATGTCCTATTCATTCTTGGAAGTAAATTATAGAGGTGAAAATGAAGAAGCCAAAATGGCTTGTCTAACTCAATGAGATTTGTGTGTAATGAGGTCAATAAATTGGTCTATAAGACCAATATTTTCCACTAGACCATATGATTTTTATGTTTAAATATGGCATGGAGATATCAAGTAATAATTTTGTTCCATAATAATTCATGTAATGTGTCTACATAGGTGTTCTATTTCAAAGTTACTATGCCTGGTCTTTGTATAACCTTGTAGTCTGAGTAAGTTGCAGTGATGAGTTTGAGACTCTATGCTATAATTTTAAGTATATAATTCATATGTATATTTTGTTTTTGATTTTTAATTATTTTTCATTCTTTTATAAATCATGAAATTTAGTACAATAGGTTGAAAATTTGAAGTCAAAATTGGCTTATCTGGTTCATGCAAGACTATGTGGGATAAGGTCAAAAGATTGGTTTTCAAGACCAATGTTTGATAGTAGAGATTATTTATTTATTTATTTATGTTATTATAAATATTTTATATAATATTTTAATCTATTTATTAATATTTAAATTTTCATTTTAGGTATTATATGTCAAGTAGTTTCATGACTAGCTTTTGACAGTCTTGCCAATTATGAGTGAGCATATTAAAGAGATGAGTTTAAGATTTTTTGACATAATTTGAAGTGTTTAAATAATATTTTAATGAAAATAAGGTAATAAATAATATATATTCAATTATTTCATCATATTTTAGTGTATTAAGTTACTTTGAGCTTTAGTATTGAAAAATAGAATTTTAGTATACATAGGCCTAATAAGACCGAGTACTAATGAGGGATTTAAAGTAGTGATTTATTTTATAAAGTCTTATTGATACTATAATACATAATTTTGGGTATATTTTATTTTTATATTGTATTTTACTTCCATGTGTGGAGTTTTAAATTTTTTTAAGGAAGGCAAAGTGTAATGTGTCCTAAACTTGACCTAATGGAATTAGGTCTCTATGACATCTAAACATGAAATAAGGTATACTATGATTTTTATATACAAAGAGGGACTAAATATAAATTTTAATAATTTTAATTATATTTCCTAAGACCTATTACATGGACAAACTAAGAGGTTAAGGGTGAGTAGTGTTAAGGTATAATCAGTGATGCAAGATATTTCAACTTTAATTTCAATCCTTTTAAACACTTATTAAATTATAAAAATAATTAATATAATATAAAATAAATTAATAATAAATAATTAAATATCATACATTTAATTTAACACAATATCTATGTGACAAACCCTTTCGGGGATAAAACCCACTCTCAAGCTTGCAAACACATAAGACTGTTCAAGTCCTTCAAATCAGAATTTAGTGAAACACCTATTTCAAAATGAGAACCTGCCCCTAAGATGAAAAAGTCCTTATGACCACCTTTTTTTCAATTCTTTCTGACCAACTTTATTGAAACACATATTCCATAAGGAGCACTTACCTTTAAGATGATTAAGTCCTTCTGACCACCTATTGGTCAGGTCCTTTTGACCATGATGTTGAGTACCCTTCCAATACCTATGAAATTAATATCTCTTGATCATTTATTACCTACCAATCTGATGGATATACCATTTATAACATCCCCCTTCACTTCTTCACACAACCATACACATCTAAAACCACCTTTTAGATCACTCTAGACCTCTTCGCTCATCCTAAATATTAACACCTACAATAACAATATACTTGAAATTATAAATATTACCTATAGGTCATACACACAATCATAAAATTGATCTTATCTTTAATCCATCCACTAGGCACCCACCCTTTCCTTTGCTCCACAACTCACACAACCACTACTTCTCACTCTACACATAAGTCTATAAATCACTACATTTTATTTTAGATTTTATAGACATTTCATGATATAATAATTTTCATAACCATATTTTTCATCCAAAACACATGACTTCACTCTTTAATGCATCTACATGGGTCACCTTTAACCACAACCTTCTGTCAAATAGGATTAAGTCATCTTTTAGGTTCTATAAAGACCCATTCACCTATTTGACACTTATCTAAGAAAAATAAGAACATAGGACCACTTAAAATGCATGATCCCATTAAAAATCACCCCTTTGACATCCTAAAATTATTACATTTGCCGAAACACTCTTATACGAAAGTACAATTTGCTCAAACAACATTTTGTACACATAGTCACTATGAATGAACACACAATCACCTTCTAAGCCTTTATTCATACTAATTATGGATTGGTGAAACTTAAAAAATACATAAATATGGTCTTCATGGAGTATAAAACACTCTCTAATATCTATCTCATCTTTAAAAACCAGAATACCATCATGAACAACTTAATTACCCTTCTCAAGTTACTTGCAGATCATGAACAAATAGAGTTAAATTTGAAGCTCAATAATTTTGACTATACTAAAAATTAGACCTTAAAATTCATTTTTATACATGAATATTAAATTCATATACAACTTTTATTTTTAATAAATGTTAAATTCTTGCATATATTGAATGATATGGCTCAAAAACTAGGCACTAGTCTTTCTTTTGTTAAATTCAAATATTTGAAATCACATGGTCATAATTAAACCTTGGTCACTTAAAATGCATCTCATGATATTTTATTATCTTTAAAAATTCACACCACTGATATTCTTTAGACTTATCTTTAACTTTAACTCATAGTCCACCATTACCCAAATGTTAAACCTTGAACATGTTGACCTCATCTCATGCAATCTTGCAATATTGACTCAATGCATACTATCAATTTCTAGGGATCAACTTGGTCCTTACCTTGAATAACTCACTATTAGATATTTATCAAAAATCCAATTATTATTAAAATTTGAACCCTTATATTAATTCTTAAAATTTTACTCTTTGACTTTGACTCGTATCATCGATCTTTTTTAGTACTACCTGCCACTCACCATTGATCTTTTGTTACACTAGTGAGCTTGTGACACTTGTCACTTGTACATGAAACATTTGACATGTTGAATCTTATAAGTACCATTGGATCAAGATAAAAAAATTAATGCATAGCTTATATTTTTTGACTAATGACCTTAGCTTTTGACATGATTAAACTTGACAATCCCTGACCTATCACAGTCTACTAGAGCATCTTTGAAGCTTTATACTTGAGCAAGAAAACACTTCATGACTCCAAATTTTTATTTTAGATTCTTGACACTATGGAAAACATATAAATATAAAAAAATTATCAAAAATGACTTTCCCATACCTAAATTAAATGTATAAACATAGTGGTTCATATATATTTACATGATGTGTAGTGATGGTTTGGTTAAGTATGGGAACCTCTACAATCTACATGAAAATCCATCTTTAAACCCACATATATTTAATTTTAATTACTCTCATGACATAAAAATTATACAATAGAAACATGTGACTAATATTATCATGCCAATATGACCAACTCCCCTTGACTCATCCACATGTGATAATGGTGACTTCAAAAAATGACCTACTCACATTTTTCTATCATAGAACTAACTATGACATGACAAAACTAATGAATAACTAGATGAATAACATTCACTTGCACAAGCTCTTCAATCATCCTTAACCTTTGATATGACCTGTAACATAACCTCAAATCATAATAATTATCCCTGAACATCTTTAACCATGCTAAAATTGAAGATCAACCAAGCCTACTTCAAGCATACTAGGACAAACACATTGCACACTTTATCATTGACACTTAGACTATCAAGATACTTCATTCACTCGCTCAGACACCTCCATGAAAAAATTTCCAACTCTCCAATAAGTATCTAACTAAGTGGCATATGAATAATGAATGGTATATATACAAGGTAATTTTAGGCCTATTTGTGTAAGCAAAGTGTATGCAAAGGATATAATACATTATTGAGTAGAAGGAGGTCTTGTATACAATAATAAGAGTTTATAAGATCTATAATTATGATATGAAAGTGTGTTTCATATAAATATCAAGGTCATATGACCTAATCAATCTTGAAGAGATGTAAATTGAGCAAAGAGGCCTATAAGGTAGTTTGAGAGGGATAAGGGTATGAAGAGGTCATCATCATCAATTAGTTGAGAAACAAGGTGTTATGAAGGTGATGAATTAAATCAAGTGGATAATTTGGTGTAAAGTCATCTAAGGGGTTGGTACCTTATTACAAGTGGGTGTTTGACTTGTTTGGGGTAGTGCCTCATGTGAAGTTGGTGCTTCACTAAACCTACAATTTGTCTTATAGGACTGTTGTCCATTGTGTGTGTGTGTGTGTGTGTGTGTGTGTGTGTGTGTGTGTGTGTGTGTGTGTGTGTGTGTGTGTGTGTGTGTGTGTGTGTGTGTGTGTGTGTGTGTGTGTGTGTGTGTGTGTGTGTGTGTGTGTGTGTGTGTGTGTATTTTATTCCCCTTGAGTTTTTCCCACATTTATGATGTGTTCTTGTCTCATGCTTATGTGGATTAGTGTTTTTTCTTGCTAGATCTATATATTTGCTTGAATGATTCATGATTGCTTTTGTGAACTTAAATGAAATTTTTTGAATATTGATTCACCCCCCACTCAATAATTGTGCTTCCAACATGACCTAGGCCCTAAATGAGTTTTATTAATCAGAGTATATGTTTGATGGGGTTGACATTATGTTGTAAACCATCATAAAGGAGTTTAGGTTGGGTAAAGGCTAATGAAAAAAATGATTAGAGAAGGGTGAAAAATAAGATGAAAATCATAGGGAAACATTTATATATAATTTGGATTGATAAAAAGTGGTAGAATAGGGAAAAAAATCTTACAAATCACTAATGGTCTACCCACCCCTTTCTTAGTGCACCACTTAAGGTATGCACTCAAAGATATTAAGACTCAATGGGCTCCTTCAACATAGAAAGCATCAATAATTGATAAAGTTATCAAATATTATGTGTATAAATACTCCCCATTTTAATCTCATCATTTATCACTTAGGTGTAGTAGGGGATGGTGCTTTGAGAAAAGAACATAGCAACACACAACATTGCAACTAAAAAATTATAGTATTTTAAAGCATAAATAACTAAAATTAAATGACTAAAAGGGAAATAATTTAAAATAAAAATGATTTATGCATACCTTGACTTACCTTTATCATTGTATGGTTGTCTACTATTTTTTTATTTTTAATCATGGAGGTTTGAAAGACTACTTTTGACAAACCCAAGGATATGAAACTAAAGAGTAAAAATAAATAAATGTAAAAAATCTAAGATAATTAATGTTATGTGGAAAATATGTACTTCTAAATTAAAAAATCTATGGTAGAAAGTGACAATTTAGGACTAAATGACCAAATCAAAATTTAGAGTAAATCAGCTAACTAAAAATCCAAGGCTATTAAAGACCAAAAAACTCAAAAAAGTAAACCTTAAGTATGAAAGGTAAACTCACCAAGTCAATCCAAGGATACAGGTTGAAAATGGTAATCAAACATCAATGTGATAGTCGTAAAAATACTTAATTAGAGAAATATGGACAAAAAAATGGTAAATCAACTTTGATGAGGGAGTAGTAACAATACTTACTCAATCACCAATGCAAAAAGTATATAAAAGGAAAAACAACATTGGTGAGTGAGAAGTAACAATCCAATCTCACTCAATAGTAGGAAAAGTACATGAAAGTATAAATTGACTCAAGTATCTATAAAAATGGTAAAATAAAGCAAAGTAAGTCTAGGAATGTAGATCCAAGGTATAAATAATCCATCGTCACCCAAGCATATTATTTTATTCTAAAGATAGAAAAAATTGAAAGGAATTAGTGCTAGAATGTTTTAATATGTGAAGAAGAGGGAAAATAGAATTGGGAAAATAGATTTAGAATCATAGTTGCTTATTAAGGGGGAAATTAAATGGGTGAAGTGGATAGTGAAGTAAAAACTAAGGTAGTGAAACTCTTTATCAAAGTCAAGACACTCAAATTAGGTTTTGAAAAATAAGAAGACTTACAACATTAAGGATTTAGAATAACTTCTCCTAGCTACATAAATCTTAAGTCAACAAATGAATTATGTAGATCATCCCATGAAGGTTATATGCATGAAAATTAAAATGGACCTCCCTTTCCATAATGTGTTCCCTGATCCTCAAGACCCCTTATAGAGTCATGCATCAACTACAAAGATTGGGTACTTATGTGAGAAACTAGGTAGCACCATAGCTTTTATTGAATTCTCCTATTCTAATATACCAACCTACTAAATCCCAATGGACTTTGGCTCTATCATGAAGCCAAATATGGATTTTTATCTTTGATTAAAGATAGGAGATTTTATATTAATCACATATTTTGGTGTGATTTTTACTTTTGACTTAATATGTTGCATTTTGTGTGATTGAATTTTTTTCAAATGATTTTTATTTACAATTTTTTAATGTATTTTTTTATTCCTCATCCATATGGATTCAAAAAACAAAACATGAATGCTAAATATGACTATCATTTGAAGACTTTGGACTTGGTTTCTAAGAAAGAGAACTTAGAGAGTATGGTGTCCAAGAATTTTGTTAATTTAGATGAAATAAGTGTGTTATCCTAAATTCAAACTTGGTTTATCCAATGTGGAGTGAAATTAAAAAATTCAAGAGGAATTAAAGATGAAACAATTTGATTTACTTTAAATTGCCAAAACAAATGTGATAAATTGTGAAAAAAGGGTATAATGATAGTGAAGTGTGATTCCTTATCATAAGAATGAAGGAAGCATATGACAACATGCTAAACTTCATTGTTCTGAAAATTTTATCTAAAAAAGAAACAAAAGATAAAGTGGAGAAAAAGGGATTAAAAATTTATGACCATTTTTAAACATTCTAAAAAATGAACACTGCATTAATTAAATATTATGATTTTATGAGGAAGGCATGTTCTTGTCTATTTTATTACATTGAAAATCATTAAAAAGAAACCAAATAGGGTGTGAAAAACATGTAAAAAGTGAATTAGAAAGATGGTATTTGTGAGGAAGGCATGGCCTTATTTGTGGTCCTACAATGTAATTCACAAATGAAAAACCCAAGGGGTGAAAAAACTATTACAAAGTAAGGAAATAATGAGAACAAAATGAAAATCATGAGGAAGATAGGGTCCTATCTATAGTTTTACCATGCAACTCATGAGGAAAGAGAAAACCAAAGAACCAAACAGAAATAACTAAGTGTTTTGGATAGAGGAAATGCTATAGAGGGTGAGACCTATGTAAGTGTCCTACAAAAAGTGTTAAAAGGATAACATATAGAAATCATGATACAAATGGCAAGATTTAGGAAAAATACTTCTTTAAAAATTATGCATTAGTGGGGTCTTTGAAAATATGGCCTTAATAGGTTTGAAGGCGATCGATTCTTGGATCAAGGATGTCTTTAATTAAATAAGGGCCCCACCATTTTTTAGCATATTTACCTTCTTTTTTATGAGTGTAGTATAGTTTAAGGACAAGATCACCAACATTAAAAGTGTGACATTCAACTCTTTTGTTATATTATTTGGCATTATAAGCCTTGTATTGGTGATTATGTTATAGTGTAGAAGATGATGTTCATCAAGAAAATCAATAGAGTGAAGGCTAGCTTCACATAATTATTAATCAAGTATGGTACCATGAAAAGAGATAAATAGAGAGGGAAGCTCAACTTCAAATGGGAGGACTAATTCAAAACCATAGACTAGAAAAAATGGTGTTTCCCCCATGGTAGTACATATGCTAGTGCAATAGGCCCAAAAATCATGATATAGATGAAGATGCGATTATATATGGGTTTCATGGATTATATTTTGGATAATTTTATTAATAATTTTTTTGGTGGCCTTGACTTGGCCATTGTATTGGGGATGGTAGGGTGTGAAAAAAATTTATTGATTTTGAATTTAGCATAGAACTATTTGATGTCTTTATTTATAAAATTTCCACCATTATCAAAAATTATAGTATGAGGAACACCAAATTGATAAATGATATGGTTTAGGATGAATTTAGTAATGGTGGTGTTGGTGACATCGATGAGTGGCATGACCTTAACCCATTTGGTAAAATACTCAATAATTGTAATGATAAAGACAAACCCATACTAGGATCTAAGTAGTTTGTCTATGATATCTAATCCCCATATTAAAAATGGATAGGGAGACTTATTATTTTGGAGCTATGCTCAAATAAAACTAATTAGATCATCATGAAATTGGTAGGGAATATAATTTTTAGAAAACTCAATGGAATATTTTTCAAGAGTGGATAAAAATTAACCCATACATAAGCATTTTTGGAATGTAGCATGTTTTCTATAATGGAAATCATAAATTCCATGATACCATTATTAAATAATAAGAATAACCTCTTCTTTCATAGCAAATTGTATTGAGGTAGCTTTAGCATTGAGATCAGTAAAAACTTTATGAGGAAAAAAAAGAGATGTTGAAAAAACAAGTAAACCAATAATAGAATCTTGATCTTAGGGGATAGACTCGATGGTAAAAATGTGAATTATTTGTCAAAGGTAGTGGATATTTGATCATAATAAATGACATTTTCACTTTTTTATTGATAATCACCATTAACCTAGAGGTAGATGAGTTGGGAGTCGCTCAAAGTTTGTAGATATGTAATGTCTAAATCAAGGGCCACTCTCATGCCTATGATTAAGGATTCATATTCTAAAATGTTTTTAGTGACATCAAAATTAAGGTTAAATTCCAAAGGGATAATTTTACTAAGGGTATTAGTAAGGATATATCTTTCCCAAACTCCTTGAAGGTACTTAGTGCCATCAAAATTAAGGATCTAAATATCTTTGTGTAGATCAACATTAATTTAAAAAGGTTATTCGATGACTAATTTTGGTTTAGAAGTATCAAGGAGGATAAAGGAGTTTTCAAGATTACTTTCTTTAATATCATAAATAAAACTATGGAAGTAATATTTAAGAGATATGGTTTGATTAAGACCTTTAATATAGATAATATTGTCATCAAGAATACTATCTTGAAGGTGGTCAGTAGCTAGTATAGGACTGGTTGTGAGTTAGAAAAAAATGATTTATAATTTTTTTTATAATAATGCAAAGATCAAATTCCATAGGAAAGACCATCCACTTGCCAATTCTATCTCAAGGAAAGGGATTTGGAGAAGAAGTGATGCACTCGATAGAAATGCACAATAGTGTAAGTGCTTTGACAAAATATATAATGCCAAAACTTTAAAACCATAAAATATATGGTGAGTTAATAATGTTCTACTTTTGTATAATGTTTTTCAAATTCAATGAGGTCTCATCTGATATAATATATGTCATATTATCTTGTGGTATCATCTTGTTGGGCAAGCATTAACCCAATAAATATGGGTGTGGAAGAAGTAAAAAATATTAAAGGATGATCATTAGAAGGTGGATGATGAGTGGGTCAGTGAATCAAATATTATTTCATATTATCAAATGATTTTTTACAAGTATCCATCCATTCTAGATCCTTACCTTTATTTAGAATAAAATTAATAGAGCAGATGAAATAAGTCATTTCAGGGATAGAGTGTCTTATTACTCCAAGTTTTCCAATGTAAGTGTGAATATCTAGAATGGAATGAGGTATAATAATGTTGAAAATCATGTTGATCTTAGTGGGATAGACATAAATACCACAAAGAGAGACTAATAATCCTAATAATTTATCAGATGTGATGCCAAAGACACATTTTTAGGGATTTATTCCAAATTTATATTTGATGAGGTGATTGAAAATGATAGCAATATTAAGAAAATGAGTTTTGTGGATTTTAGACTTGGAAATGAGGTCATTGACATATTTTTATAGAATATTATGGATAAGTTCATGGAAAATGTGGGTTATAGCTTGTTTATAGGTAATTTATATGTTTGAGGTTGAAGGGCATTTTAACGTAGCAATAGGTGCCCCATTATATGGTGAAAGTGGTATTATGCTGATCTTCGAGGGTAATGTGTATTTGATTATAACCTAAAAAACATCCATAAGCGATAACATTTAATGTCCAATAGAGGAATTAATGATGACATCTATGGAAGGTAAAGGGAATTTATCCTTAGGATAAGAAAGATTGAGGTTATGAAAATCGATGTAAATGCGAATGAGCATGGTGACTTTTTTTTGAATAGGTAAAATGTTTGAAACCCATTATAAATAGTCCATAGGATTTATAAATCTATCATCAATAAGTTTAATGATTTGTTCATGGAATAAGTTGGAAACTTTAGGCGGATTTTTTTTATTTTTGACTCATAGGTTTGGCATTCAGATAGGTGATGATATTATGCACCACAATGCTAGGATCAATTACATGCATGTCTTCATAAGACCAATCAAAAGTATTACAATATTTATCAAATTATAAGCTAAATTTATCATGTTTAGTTGGTGTAATTTATCAAGAGACTATGATAGGTTGAGGGCATGATGGGGTACCATATTCAATTATGGTAGTTTACTCAATAAGCATATCATTTCCATATAGGAAAGGTATGGTGAGTTAGGTAAAGAGGAAATGAGATTTATTTTAGGATAAATGCTAGAAATGAATTTATTTAAACAAGGGGATTTTTTCTTGAAAATCCTAAGTTTATGATGTTACCAAGGAAGTTGAGGTTCTCAGGCATTAAACAGTTCAAAAATGGATTCATTGCTAGGAAAATTTGGAAGAGGATCATAATACTCAACATCTACTTCGAGATCAATAATTTTGTTTCCATGGAAATCTTATTCAAAATGTATTTGATGTAAATTTGTGGTCTTGGCATAAAATGTAATCTTAGGAGTAGGTGAAGTACGGGAATAAGGTTGATATGGTGTGATTGGTTTACTAGTAGTATTGTTGTTGAGAGGAGGATTGGAAATAATGATTGGTTTGGTAGGAGTTATAGAATATGTAGGAATTTTTGGAGGTTTAAAAGGTAAGATTTGTTCTACCACGTAAGGAGTATAAATAAGTGGATAACTAGTAAGAGGTACATGACCTCTAGATTCTAATTTAAAATCAATGAAAATGGTATGAACATCATGATTTAAAACATGTATTTGATCTATAGTTTTATGATAATGTTGAACATCCAAGTCTCTTGATTGGGCTTGGGACATGATGTAATTATCATCATAGGTTGGAGAAATTATACATGCTTGAGATTCAAGAGGAATTTCAGAAGGGGAGATTCCTAGATCATTAAATTTATGTGGAGACATAATTAAAGTATCTTGGAATAATTTTTCCACTCCATAATCATTTCATGTGAATTCATATTCTATGTAAGAGGTTTCACGATCATTATATGGAGGGGGGAATCAAAAATTGCATATATGAGAGGAATGGTGTGATTTCAAGGCAACAAAGAAAGAAGAATCAATTGCAATATGTAAGGAGGTATCTTTTATTGTTACAAGTATTTTTTAGATCATTAGGCCCATCATCATCATAAAAAATAAGAGTGACATGTAAATCTATATTTATAGTGATGAATTCAAGTAAGCAAGAATTATTGATCATTGGAATGGTAGGAATACAATATTAGGATTGGGGATTTGGAAGTTGAATACTCCACGGGTTAGGATTGACCTCATGTTTATACATTTTTCCATTATTAAGAAACTTGATACATTGGCTACCAAAAGAGGCTATTCCCTTCATTCTATGATTCCATGGGCATCATAGGAGTATGTTGTAGGATAATGTTAAATCAATGACCATAATCTTAGTTTAGATGGTCTTAGGTCCAATCATAAGAGGGAGAAAAATACAACCAGGTGTATTTTGATTATTTTTGTCAAATAAACACGTTAGGTGGGTTTGATTGAGATGACATTTATTATAGACAAGTTGTTAGATGAGCCAAAAAGATGTCACATTAATAATGGATCCTTCATCTACTAGTACCTTATGAATGAGAGTGGTATTAATGGATATTTTAATGAATAGGGGTGTATCATTAGATTCACTTAGGATATCATTGTTAATCATGTCTTCTACAAGGAACTATATGGAGGGTTTAGAATAAAGTCATAAGGATTCGATGGTATGCACTTAAGTTGGTTGAGGCTCTTGAGGAGATAGTTTCTCTTATAGGTAAAATGTCTCTTCATTTTATTGAAGTTATTTCATGAATAACTTGATATTATGAGGTATGGACTAACTCTATAGGAGTAAATTTTCAAGGCAAGGAGTTTATTTCTTCTAAGAATTTCCAATGGGTTTTAGAAGAAGAAATGACACAAGGCTTAGAAGATAAATGAGATTTAGGAGGAATATATCTAGTTAGGGGTTCAAAAGGAGGAGATGGTTCCTCATTAGTTTTAGAATCTAGGTGAGTGGTTGTAGTATCTTTGAGGAATTTCTCTTCCAATTATGGTTTCTTAGGTTTGGTAACAGGTTCTTTATGAGCCAATTTTCATAGATAATTGACCTTAATCATGTTGACATATTGAGAAGTTATATAATATTGGCCATAGTCCGGTTCAATGACATAAACATCCTTGTTATCTTGTTGAGTGTTATATTTATAATTTTTTTATTTGTTAGAAGAATAGGATTTGAGAACTTGTCATATTTCAAGAAGCATTATTTTAATCTTGATGATTAAGTTGAATCATGGCTTCATGATTAAATAAATATCCAAACATATAAGAAACAACAAATTTTGTAATACCTCTATAGGTTTCATGGGAGTAACTAATGTTGGCATGGAACCAACATAATTTATTAGGGTCATACCATTTACGAGGATTATAGGGATAAGTAAAAAGTGTATATAGTGCTAAGAATTATTTCATTTGGTACATAGTTAATGATGTATGAGAAGATATAGGAGTGTCAGCTTCAGTAACTCTTGGTTTGGATTGAGGAGGATCACTAGTTATTGAATTAGTTTAATGTTGAAAATATCATTTAATATTTTGGTATTAGGTTCAAATTCTTTCATTAATAAGTCTTGATACTTGGCTTGGTCAAGAGATTTATTAAGAATTTGAGGAACAAAAGTTTGAACCTTATATTGAAGTGAATGGGTTAAGGTAGTTATAAAAAGTTTTAAAAAATTATTCTCAGTCATGTTATGATTGGAATTATAGGCCAAATATTTCCATTGGTTGATAAAATCATGACATGATTGAGTGGCAGATTATTTAGCATTCATGAAATGGCTAAGGCAATTTTTGGGAAGATCATTGTGTTGAATATCTTTAACTAAAGGATTGACAAAATACACTAGTTGCCATATGGAATGATGGTTATACCAATCCAATACATAACTATTAAAAGTTTTATCCTTTATTTTAGTTTTGGTTAAAGTATTAGTTTGGATCCATTCCTTATAAATATTGTTGAATGCCTTAAGGAAAGATTTGGGGTCTTTAGCCTCATAATACTTAATAGTTGTAGATATGTTAATAATATCAATAGATACAATGAAATGGGATAAAGGCTCATTTTAGATATTTTGGGGAATCTTATTATTCATGATATGTTGGGGGATGACATTTCCCATGCCATCTCTAAGAGGAGGAGGAGTAATTTTTTGATTATTTTGATGGAGAAGAACGGGAGATTCATTGGCCATATTGATAAAATGATATTGCAATTACATCATTTGGGAGGTGTTATATGTTTTCATTATTTTAATTTTTTTCACTATTTATACAATAATATAAGTGGTATTAATTGGTGGATTGGTGTTTATAGGAGGACTCACTAAATTGATATTAGGGGGAGGGTTGTTATGAGGTGGATTTCCTATGGGATTATTGGTTAGAATTCTATTTATCTTGCCCAAATTGTGATGAGATGATTGAATATGGGAATTATAATTATAGGTATGAAAAGGATCTAATCCACCAATCTCATCTTGTTGCATGATTTGAACCATGTTACAATCTAAATATGAGGGAGGGGAAGAAGTTTTCCAAGAGTGAGGATTATCTTGTGAGGTAAATAAATGAAGGAAAGATCATCCCATACAGAGTGTAAATGGTTTGAGGTTATCCAAAAATATTTTTATAGGGAATTTCATGATGCTTGATTAAATAGATAGAAATTAAGGAAGAATAAGAAAAATTAGGGACAAAGTTAGCCAGATAAAAAACATAGTCGACAAATAGGAAATAGAATTGGCCACCATGTAAACGATTGAATAGGTTTATAGGGTAATACTAGGATACAAGCTAAAACTAATATAGAATCATATGGGTTGATAGTTTATTACTAGACAGGGGACATAACTGAGAGATAAGAATAGATAGTGATGCAAGTTGACTATGTCCTATAGACATGAAGGTGAAAAATAATTTGTAAGAGACTATGTCAAGTAAGATGATAGTGTTATAGAGAAAGGAAAATATTTTTGGAATAAAAATTGAATTTTTAATGAAATAAAACATGTAATAATTGGATCAATGTTATTGATCCAATTGGAGCACATAACACAAACCGTACACCAACATTAGCTAATGTAAGTTTTGTAATAAAAAAACAATGATCAAAGAGCAAGCATAAGTTTAAAATTAAATTATAATTAATTTAAATCCCTAAGTGTTATTATATTATATATAAGTTTGATTTTAATGTGATAGGAATGTTGGATTAAAATAGGGAACTGAAAAGTAATCTAAGGTTGGTTTTAGGACATTTAGGCTAAAAGGGATTTGTATTGGCAATGGTATTATGAATACTCTCTCACTTCACAATACCATAGAGATAATGGTGTAAGTTTCTTTTCCAATAATATTAACAACATATTTATATGTGGCCATAAAACCAAGTCAGCTTCCCCTTTGGTGATGAAATCCAAGTAGGTAGACCTTTTAAACACAATTATTTAATGCTTTTTGAATGTAAAGTGATTTAATAATGTGTGAAAAAGAGTAAAATAGTGTAAATAAAATGAGAATTCAAAAAACCACCTATTTATACCATGTGAGTTACTCTAAGTATGTAAACAATTGAAAATAAATTGTGAAATAATTACTAGTAAATAGATGTTAATTCCTTGACTGAAAATAATGCATAGTAAGTTTAGGCAACACTATATGCAAACAATGTAGAATTGATTTGATGGGGTTGCTACAATTTTTAAAAATAAAAGTATTTAATAACAAATTTAAATGTGTCAACTATGTCTCTTAGATAGAAAATAGACTACAAAACTACATTGACTAAGTTAACCTAGTTAGTTGTAGGTTACAATTTTATAGACTAAAAACTTGTGAAAATAGTACTAAAATAAGACCTAAAATAATAGAGAGAGAAGAAGGAACCTTGGTGGATTTTAATATAATTTATATTGAAACTTTTTATGCTATGTTGCTTTATTTTTTATACCAAATTTTATTAATTGGGTTGATCGATTTGACCAAGTTTACAAAACCCTGTACAATGAAGAAGAGATAATGAATATAGTAAACCTATTTGACTATGTTTTTTGACCTTTATGTTGACATAAGAAAATATAAGATATATTCAACTTGTTTGAATATGTATGCCAATCTAAAACTAAAGCATAATTATATGTTGAATTTCTCAATATATTAACTTTTAGTTAGTGAATACCTACATAGACAGAACAAAGTAATTTTGAAGCAACTATGTATTAAACCAACACACAGAAAGTTAGAACTATATCAAATGGTTTGATATAGTACTAATATATCTATAACAATATAAATATGAAGATAAAAATTATGCATGAAATAAAACATGCAAGGGTCCAATTCATGTCTGGTTCACTAGAATCTATGAAAATTGAAATGCAATTGATTTGTAAATCAATCCTAGCTTGAAGAAGATAAATCCTACTTACACTTCAAATTTTTGATACATTAGATATTTGGGGTCATGACCAAGTTGTCTCCACTAAACCTAGAAAATGTATCTCTCATATAAATAATATTACTAGGGAGGGTTCCAAAGCCTCCAGTCCATCAAAACTATGTAATAACCTTATCTAGGTCCTATGTTTTCATATTAACTAATGTATAAATTAAAAAATCAATGTAAATTATAATATAGTGTACACCAAATCTAGTGGCACAAAATGGGGGTTAGTAAATGTTGTAGCAAATAATTTCACCCTTATGGGAGGATCTTTTAGGCTCTCTCACTCCTGGCTATAAAATGAGAACAACCCTAGGCTATGGGTATCTTGTGATGGGGTTGAAACCCTAGAGAAGGTAGGTTCCTCTTAATATATCACCTAAACTATTAATTCTAATTGGAAAAGGGATAGAAGGGTTATAAGTGATGACTAAAAACATAAACAAGGTGATGCACTAAACTGAAATACACTCCAACTTGCATTAAACTAACACTAAGGAATCTCAAAGACAACCCTCACTCACATAACCTCTCAAAAATGTCATCTTTGCATCAATATTTCTAAAACTAGGCCCACTAGATAAGAGATGAAGTATGGAGGAGTGTAATAATCACACTATACCATCATCAGTGATCAAAGAAGCACAAGTTCACACCTAAAATAATGGTAGAATACCTATAAAAAATAAATAAATAAGGACAATCACCAAGGAAGAACACCTCCACATAAAGTAATCATGCACAAACTAAATATAACATTAGATAAAAGAAAAGAGATAGACGAAATAATTTGTTTTATTGCATCAAGAGGATATTATTTAAAAAATGGGTAGTGTTAAGCCATACCAAAATGAGGAGTATATAATACAAATGGGGAAGAAAAGGGATATATAAGATAAAATGAAAGGGAGAGGAGAAGAAAGCTCTCAAAATTTAATAAATAAAGCTCAACCACGCTTCATGGAGTCTCAACAATAGTTAGATTAATTAAGCACTGATCTTATCTCATCAAATTAACCTCCAAAGGTTAAAAGGGTCTTCAGGCCTTATCATTCTGTAGACCCAATTTTGCCCCTCAGGTGAAATCTTGGTCACCTTCTGCACTTGCTTTACATGGCCAATTAATTCTGGGTTGCAAGGTCCACCTTTAGGGTTTGACAGCTCCGTTTCAAAGCATTTGCTCATCAGCCTCATTCGTTGGCATTCATGGTAGCATAAGGTAGAGTTTTCAAACATTCACAAAAGGGGAGAGGAAAAGGCCAGGGCATTTAACACTAAGGCAAAAGGAGGGTAGATGTTTATAAGAACAATGTAGCCGGTGGCAAAATTGCTGCCCACAACACCGACAGGTAAAAAGAGACTGCAAATAGATGTAGTCAGTGGAAAAATTGCCACTCACAACACAAGCAGAGAAAATAAAGGTAGCCAACTTGACTGATGTCAGTAGAATAGCCATGCATACACGTCTGATGTCAGCAAAATTGCCACGCTCGGCAGCCAATCGGCCGATGTCAGCAAAAGTCTCGCATGCAATCCACGCATTGGGCGATAAAATTGCTGCTCACAACATCAGGTGGCCAAAAAGGCCTATAGAACACAGAAAAAGACCCACCCAGTGGGCAGAGGAGTAAGCCACACACAAAATGAGGTAGCAATCATGGTCCCAATAGATTTATGACATTAGCTATAGTGTTTTTTCCCTCTTCCCAATGAGACTCCTCTTGGCTTTTCCCATATAAATGCACAAACTTATTCATCTGGAATCATCTTCTCCAATTTTGTAAAGAGCACAACTCTACAAATTCTCCACTTGAATCAATAAAATATAGTTTTTGCCTCCATTTTGGATAGATTTGTTGTGTATGACGTGAGTATTATTTGTGTTTAGTCATTATCTTCGATGCTGTCACAGGTAATGCCAACAGACCAGCTATCTACAAGGTGCCGATTCTGTAGCTGAAAGGAGAAGAGCAATATTTGAGAAGGATAGAATAGAGGAAGTTGCTTGCAAGTGTGCATTCCACATCACCTTGGTAAACCTCTGTTATGTATTTTCCATTATAGCCTCCCTGTTAGTCTTAGCAGCCTGTTTCTTCTGCCAGATGTGTAGAGTATATTTGCATTTTTCTTGATTCTGAGAGTGGATGTGGAAGGTCAACCTTTATTTTGGTGTATCACCTCTTTAGAGTAGGCTATTTGTTTTCCTATATTTTCTTCTCCCTTTTCATCCCCCCAATATATCTATATATCTATATTTTTGCACTGCCTAAAACAAACTAGATACATCAGAGGGAACTAGCCCATACCTAGAGACTTTCCTCTCCTGCTTCACCATCCCACAGGTGAGAGAGGAGTTTCCATGTTGTAGGGAGAAGGTAGGAACCTATTTTCCTACTGCTGGGTGCAATCTCCAGTCATCAACAATTTTGGCATGCCCAGTGGGACCTCAAGTTTGATAATGTAGTAGAGTTTTAGGATTGACGCCGGTCCTATTATAGCAGATCATTTAATTTTTCAACATCTAGTGACTTCAAGTAAATATGCTGGTTAAGTAGCCTAGTGCCATCAAAAATCATCCATTTCTTGTATGTATACTTATTTTGCACAAAATCATGGGTCTTGTTTTCCTTCATGTGAGTGTGATCAGACTTCAGATATTTATGCAATCCCCTCAAGCAACTCTCCTAGTTGCCCTGCAACTATAAGGGGGCTGAGGCTCAAATTTGAGAGGCAAACAATGGAAATTGATAGGCTGGAAGAGCAATACAAATATCAATAGGAGCTGATATATAAAGAGGAGTGCTTGTTTAGGCAAACACAGGCCTTGCAGTCCATGAAGGAGGAGGTAACAAAATAGAGAAATCCATCTATCCAAGGCAATTAGCCTTGTGTGCCCCCTCCTACCTTGAATAAAACCCCCTCTTTTGCACCAAATCCATTTTAGCAAATTGCACTTGCTCACTCTAGCTCATCCAATATAGCTACTCCTAATCCCGTGCGCCTGGCCTTCCAACACCAAATGGCATCAGAGCAACCTCCCATGGAGATCAATATTTTCAACTCCTTAAATCAAGAATCTTCCATGGAGAATAGTACCATTAGCGAGCATGTCCCTCTTCTAAAGACTCCTCCAATGCACCAACAATGTTTTCCTTGCATTCCTCAGCCTCCCCAAGTTCTCCAGCATGATGTGCAAATTTTGACCTGGAGGAAGGAATGACCAGCTCAAAGCTTTGAAGAGGATCATGCTAGCCACCTCCAAGAAAGACTCTTTCAAGACAACCTAGCCAAACAAATTGAAGATTTAGAGGCTAGGATGAAGCTGCTCCTTGAAAGAGAGGGAAAATTTATGGACCTTGTGGAAAATGAAGTTACTACCTGTTCATAGGAGCATAATTCAAATTTTGAAATCCTAAATTAGGGGAAAATAGTGGAATCATGGGGTAGAATAGAAGAAGAGAATCAAGGTTTTTCTCAGAACCTTGAAGAAGCTAAAGTTGCCCCTGCCTATGATGATGCTGGCAACCTCCAGGAAAAGCTTTTCCAAGAAGATCTGGCCAAGAGAATAATAGATTTGAATTGAGAGAGAGTTTCCTCAGCCAATGTGTGGTGGATGGTTCAGACCAAATAGCACATCCCATGCCTGAACACACCCCACCTACACATTTCCAAGAGAGTTATCAAGCCATGCTTGATATTGATGAAGTGTTGATCAAGTGGAGAGAGGAGAATCATTTGATTCTAGCTCAAGTATTGCTTCCTCTTCCGCATGCTTTCTCCACTTCACCCCTTCTCAAAGAAGAACCTATTTTGCAAGGGGTAGGAGAGGAACAAAAGATCTAATCTGTAGTCCTTTAGGAGGTTGTCATGAGCAACAATGAAGAAGAAATCATCATTGATGCTCCTTGTGAAGACCTTATCAGTAGTGGAGAAGATGCAGTCCTTGCGTATATGCAGATGTTCCAGCAATTTGAAGAGGAACAAATGCATGGTAAACTCTCTTCTCCTCTATTTGATAAACTTCCTTGATGTTTTGATGAGGATGACTGCATTAAAGAGCCTAAGTTAGAGGAGGATCAGGAGAATATTTTTGAAAATCTAGAGAACCTGATCAGCAAAGAGGAAAAGGAGAAGTCTATCTTCATGGAGGAATGCCTTAAAGAACTGAGCTTTAAATAGGAAAGTGAAGTCTTGTGGGATGAGCAATCATTTTTTGAGTCCCTTTTAGACATCACCACATTTTACCTTCTTCAAGAAGGCCAAGAGGAAGCAGAGGATGAGTCTGACAAAGTTTTCAGTGAGGCAGAAGGAAACAAATTAGACCACGATACATTTTAGAAGGAATGTGCAGATCAAAAGGCTTATGGTGATGAGCCGGCAGTAATTGATTTCTTGGTGAGGAGCACCAATATCAAAGACCAACATTTAACAGGCCTCAAGGGACAATCAAAATATGTATATATTAGAGGCATGTTTGATTTTGATCCCCTCAGTTTCCAGCCAACTCAGGTGATAGGCAGGAAGAGTAAATCACCAAATCTCATTTTCTTTCAGCTACTTGCCTGCCACCATAAGTCTTCTTGCCAGGAAGGGGACTTGAGAATTTTTCCTTTTGATCCAAGAGGGATGTGAACATTCTTGGTTAGCTGTATATAATAGTTTGCTTTCAGTTGTTTTCCCTATTTTCCCTAAGTGCAATTGCACAAGTAGTGTTTTTTAGGCTTGTGTGTTTCCCTTCATTTGTGGGGGTAAATTCTGTGTATTTGATTCTAGGATTATCAAAGTTGTTGTGAACTCTCTTTAAAGTTACCATTCGACTCCACACCTAATAGATATTTAGAGGCAATTGGGTTTTAAGCATAACAGGCATGCTTCCCCTGTGAGTCACCAATTTGTTGACCCAATTTTGCCCCTCAAGCAAAATCTCAATCACCTTCTGCCCTTGCTTTGCATGACCAGTTAATTTTGGGTTGCAAGGTCCACCTTCAGGGTTTGACAGCTCTGTTTCAAAGCATTGGCTCATTGGCCTCATTCATTGGCATTCACGGTAGCATAAGGTAGAGTTTTCAAATGTTCACAAAAGGGGAGAGGAAAAGGCTAGGGCACTTAACACTAAGGCAAAAGGAGGGCAAATGTTTACAAGAATAATGCAGCCAGTGGCAAAATTTCCACCCACAACATTGGTGGGTAAAAAGAGACTGCAAACAGATGCAGTCAGTGACAAAATTACCACTCACAACATAAGCAGAGAAAAGAAAGGCAGCCAACTCGGCTGACATTGGTAGAATAGCCATGTGTACACAGCTGATGTTAGTGAAATTGCCATGCTCGATAGCTAATCGGTTGACGTCGGCAAAAGTCTCACATCCAATCCACGCATTGGGTAGTAAAATTTCCACTCACAACATCAGGTGACAAAAAAGGCTTGTAGAACACAGAAAAAGACCCACCTAGTGGGCAGAGGAGTAGGCCACATGCAAAATGAGGCAGCAAGCATGGTCCTAACAGATTTATGATGTTAGCTACAGTGTTTTTTCCCTCTTCCCAATGAGACTCCTCTTGGCTTTTCCCATATAAATGCACAGACTTATTCATCTAGAATCTTCTCCAATTTTGTAAAGAGCATAGCTCTACAAATTCTCCACCTGAATCAATAAAATACAATTTTTTCCTCCATTTTGGATAGATTTGTTATGTATTCCATGAGTATTATTTGTGTTTAGTCATTATCTTTGATGCTTTCACAGGGAATGCCAACAGACCAGCTATCTGCAAGGCACCGGTTCTGCAGCTAAAAGTAGAAGATAAATATTTGAGAAGGATAGAATAGAGGAAGTTGCTTGTAAGTGTGCAATCCAAAACACCTTGGTAAACCTCTATTATGTATTTTCCATTATAGCCTCCCTGTTAGTCTTAGCAGTCTGTTTCTTCTGCCAGATGTGTAGAGTATATTTGCATTTTTCTTGATTCTGAGAGTGGATGTGGAAGGTCAACCTTTATTTTGGTGTATCACCTCTTTAGAGTAGGCTATTTGTTTTCCTATATTTTATTTTCCCTTTTCATCCCCCCCAATATATCTATATATCTATATTTTTGCACTGCTTGAAATAAACAAGATACATCAGAGGGAACTAGCCCATACCTAGAGACTCTCCTCTCCTGCTTCACCATCCCACAGGTGAGAGAGTAGTTTCCATGTTGTGGGGAGAAGGCAGGAACCTATTTTCCTACCATCAGGTGTAATCTCCAGTTGTCAACACATTCACTTACAAAGGCACTTGAGGAAGATGATGTTATACTACACTATCTTTGATAAAGTCTTCAAAGACTAGAAATCTCATTTAATGATCCAATTAATGTTTCAAAAAAATATAAAAATATATAGATACTTCATTAAATTATCCATTAATTCTCCTCAACTCCCCAAATATCTACTCCACTTGACTTTTATTCCCCATCTCCACTTGGCTTGGGCTAGCAACTTGGAAACATGGTCAGTCATTCTAGCATTTGATGCTTGTAATGACCTTGATGGCTAAATTTTTGTGCTTTATTATTTTTTATCACTCATATTTTCTCCTTAAACTTATAAAAGACACCATGGACCCTTCAAATCATTTAGACTCCATTAATGGAAGTCTTCAATCTCAAGCCATCTTTAATTAACTATCGTAAAACCTAATTTTGAAGCCATTATTGGCCTCTTAAGCACCCACACATGTTAATTTATTTTTAAAATTAGTTTAAACATGATATTTAGAGATTCCCATATATTTTATAGGTGGTTTACAAGTGATTCCAAGTCATTTTATGGACCTATGAGCTCAAAAACTCAAAATTGGCCAAAATAAGCTCTTTAGTAGCTTACAACAGTTTTTAGCCTTCCCATGGTGATTTGTAGATTTAATGAGATTATTTTCTACTATATATTCTTTATGTGGGACCTAACCTTCATTTTATACCATTCCCAACCTGTGATTTACTTGGAAACTATTTAAATTAGCTTGGGAAGGTTTACAACCTTCTAGGCCTAGGTATGAGTAGGAGGGTCGCCTTGATAATTTGAGCCACTTGTAGTCTTTCTTGCCTTTTATAAATCAATAAAAACATTGTGGTGGATATTAGACAAACTGCTAAGAACTTTTCCTAACACAAATCCTCCTTTTGACCTCTATTAAAGGCTCCTTTAGACCTAGTTTTGAGCATTGACTCCATTAATAGAGATATGAAAACTTGGTTTTTTATCTTGAAGTATAGTAGGGGCATGACGCCACTTGGTCCACTTCAAGGGAACAAAAATAGACCTCTATGTTTGATTTTAAGTCATTTCCTATTTTATCTCTAAGTTTTTTCTATTTTCTCATGCTTTAGGAGGTTCCATGACTTCATTATTTTTGAATCAGGACTAGGAGTTAACCCTAAAACTATTAAAATAATTATATTACATCAACCAACCCTTTAAACCTCTTAAATTTTTTTCTAGCTATCCCCACTTGCATGCCAAAATATTGAATTTTTTAAATTTTCCATTATTCATGTTTATCCTTGAAACTTTGAATGTGATCAATCTCATTAGGTGTGGTAAGAATTAAAATCACCATCAATTTCTTTAGAAACCCTCAAATGAGGTTTAAACCATCTGTCATTCCTTAACTCTTCAAAAGAAAACTTTTGAGCTCCAATGGTGACTATCAATAGATAAGCATAAGACTATGATAAACTAGAAGATTCTTACACTAATTGTGTGACTAATACAAGACCATTTACATTAATAACCACTCATGATAAACACCTATACCAATTTTCATAGCTTGATCAAGCATTTATAGGCTTCAAGATGCATTGTTCTCAAAACTAGATAGTGGGCTACCTGAGTGAAAGAATTAGAGAGTGCCTTAGATATATAAAAAAACATCAGGTATGTGACTTATTAACTGGTCCAAATATAAACCATAGATTAATATTTTGGTTCATGAGGACCCTTTGTACCAAATTTGGAGATTAGATCACCTCTCTAGCATCTTTAACTCTTTAAATCTTTGCCAAATTAGCCCTCAAAATTATGACTATGTGTATGATCTGAAACCATTTTCTCAACTTATCCATGATTAAGTATAATATTGGTGTTATGTGGAGTGTTATGATATCACTCTTGAGATCGGATTTGTAATATTCATCTAGTTATACAACCCTGAAACCTTCATAAGGAGATCTCTATATGATGCTTGTGAGAACACACTAGGTTAATGAACTTCTTAAAAATATTCTATGTATGATCTCTGTAAGACCTATTCATGCATTTTTAAAACCTTTGTTATCCTAAAAAACCATAAATGGAGTCTTATTTTATTCCATCTTTTATTCACTATCAATATCATGGAAACTGAGTTCACCCCTCACTTCACTTTCTAGTTCAAGCCAAGATGCAGTTGTAGGTGGTCATTTCTCTTTACATGTATTAAGATGATTTTTATCAATGAAAAATAAATTCCATATTGTATTTACACACATTTTCATACTTTATCTTTGATAATCTCTTATTACCTACATTACCTTCCCTTATTTTCTTAACAAAACATTGTTGATGTTCTTCCTTTGGCTATAGGTGGAGATTTGGGGTGTTGCCTATAGGTGAAATTGGTAAATGTCTCTCCCCATAACTTTAAAAGTTTCAGCACTTCTTATTATACCTTCACCCTATCATAATCACTTTTATGGTTCCCAAATACTTGCCTTATGATCTAATGTCTCTCACACTTGGATCTAAAGGTACTTGAGTTGGTTGTAGCTGATGTTTTTGAGCTAGGAGAGCCAAAACACTAATTTTTGCCTCTTCTCATCAAAACCTAATTATAGAGGCCTAAAATAGGATAGTTAAGGTACTCAATTATGTTTATCACACTAATTAGGGTCATGAAGTTGGTATTATCCTTTTACCATTGGATCATCCATTGTACTAGGACTACCTCTTCATCAGAGCTTCAATGGAGAATCTTTTAAGCTTCTTCAGATCTCAACTAAGCATCTTGAAAGGTCAATAGAACATATTTGACAATACCTAGATAACCTTTATATTATCTTTGAATCATCTTTGTAGTATATTTAGAGCATCTTTGGAGAATCTTTTGAGATTCCAAGATAATCTTTGAAGCATATTCAGAGCTGCCTAGGAGCTTGACTAAGCATCTTCAGAGCTATGAAGGGAAAAGGTCACTGAATGGTCTAGGAGAGTCATCTGATCCATCTAGGAAAAAAAATTGTATGTAGGAAAATTTTGGTTATGTATAAGAGAATCTTATTTTAGTTATGTATATTTAAAACCCTAATGTATGGATAGTGAAGTCTATTCAAAATCCATTACTTATGATACTTATATCTACTAAAAGAGAGGATCAAAGTTAAATATACTTACCTTGAATATAAACCTATCGATACTCAATCTCTCCCTTGTCCAAGGGTGATTCACAAGAGGTTATTGTGGTTTTTAAGGATTACTAAGAAAGGTCAAATCATCAAAGACTTTCCCATAAGACAAGATTCTTCTCCAAGTAAAACCCCTAAGCTAATACTCCTCAAGTAGAATGGTGGAAGAGTAGATTGTAAAAAATCACAAATAAATAATTAACTCTCTCTCTCTCTCTCTCTCTCTCTCTCTCTCTCTCTCTCTCTCTCTCTCTCTCTCTCTCTCTCTCTCTCTCTCTCTCTCTCTCTCTCTCTCTCTAATAATGATGAAATGAATGTTTTTATATTGTTGAATCTAACCCTAGTCTTTTTCAAAAGTTTAGCTGACAAGGTTAGACCAATAGACTTTGTATCATTATTGAAAAAATCAAATTAGGTATTGGTATAGGTTGGCTAGGGACTGACCAAGACCCTAAATGAGTTTTATTAATTAGATATACAATAGATGGGGTTGACATTGTATTTTAAACCATCAAAAAGGAGTTTACACTAGGGAAGGGATAATGAAAGCAAAAAATGACTAGATGAGGGTTCAAAAGAGGAGGCAAATCTTTGGAGAATGTTTTAGAGAAGGTTATATTGATAACAAGTGGTAGTATAGGGATATAAATCATGTGAATCACCAATGGTCTTCCCACCCCTTTCTTGGTGCACCCCTTACGGCATGCACTCAAAGAGATTGAGACTCGATGGGAAGCAAGGTATAAACCATCAATAATTGATAAAATTTTAAAATATTGTGTGTATACACTAATACTCTGCATCTTTTCTTAATTCATTTGGAAATATCTATAAAGAATGGGTCTAAAAAGCACCTTTACTACTATAAAACTTCTCATTAAAACATTCAAAAGAGATTTTTTATAATGGTATAGCCAATTGTTCCAAAATTATATCTCACAATTAGAATATTTGGTAAATACTTTAGTTAAATAATTTCAATGAAATGATACTCTATAAAATTATCTTAGTCACTCTATTAATGTTAGGCAATTACCCTATGAATCAATTAATGCTTTCATCAACTTATGTAAATCATTAGCTCATAAAACATATCATAACATTATTAATGATAATATAATTAAAATATTTATCATTGTTTAACACCTTCCCTCCAATATAAGGTTCAAACTTTTTCTCCACACATTTTAAATGAAACATTTGACCAAGCTAAAATATAATATTTCTTCATGAAACAATTTGAGCCAACCCATATCTCAACCAAGGAACCTTTCCAAACTTCAACTAATGCAATTAAAATTCATAATCCTTAAATGAAAATATAACTAGTCAAAATAGATACTCAACATTCTTTCTACCCACCATTAATGGTACCATAAACAATGCAACTATTATCCCATATAAACCCTTAACTTATAATAGTGTATATTGCCCAAAACTATCCTACATACAAATATTTTTCCTAAATGGATCAGCCAACTCTCTTGGACCTTTTAGTACCCTTCTACCCCCATGAATAGTCCCTTTGTTGTCCTTAATTGATGATGTAGTGCAGTATTCTGGGAGGTCCTAGTGTGGTGTGAAAAGCCAAATAGATTTTTAGTTAATTGAGTGATCCAATTATGGAGTAAGGATACAAACCTCATGACCCTACAACATGCCACTTGCAAGCTTTTGGAACACTTTAAACAAGTTTTAAGGTGATTTTGGTGCTTTGGAAGAAAAGACCTAGAAATAGGTCTAGAACTACAAGTGAAGGATCCTATAGGTTTCCATGGTGTTCAAGCATCCAAGGTCATTAAGGAGGTTTTCAAAAATTTATATAGATTATAATGAGTAAAAAATGAGGCCTAGATAAGTTATTATGGTCAAAAGAACCCAAAAGTGCATTAGATGACTTAAGTGTCCTCAAATAAGTTTAAAAGTGAATTTTTGAGGAATTAAAATTGTATTTGACTTATTCCAACCTTCATATGGATATTTTCACTCTTTTATACACGTTAAAGTTTATTTGAGATCATTTGGAGTGGAAGGAAGGAGTTTGAGAGCAAAAGGATGTAGTTTGGAGCTTTTTGGAGCTTTAGCAAAATGGGTTTTTAGAGGATTTGATTTATGTAGGGGATCAAATATCATATGAAATCATCCATTGTGTCTATAATATCCCCCCCATAGGCCCCTAAAATCATATTACATAATAGGTACCAATAAAGGTAAGGAAAACCTATTGGATGCAAACTAGGTATGAAATAGATTTTTTACCATTAATGGAGGTCCAGGTATTTAAGAAGGTTTATATAAGGAAATTAATGTCATTTATATCCTAAAAAGTCTTTCCCAAGTTTTGTATTTGATAATCAGACTTTTGTTTCTTCATGCTAAGGAAAAACCATTTTGTGTAGTCTAGGATAGTTCTAGGAGAGCCTCAAATTTTCACTCAGTATGAGAGAGAGAGAGAGAGAGAGAGAGAGAGAGAGAGAGAGAGAGAGAGAGAGAGAGAGAGAGAGAGAGAGAGAGAGAGAGAGAGAGAGAGAGAGTTGGGCTAGAATAATTTGGATAGTAATAGAGATGATAATTTCCTTCCACTTTGTTTCATTTTTGGCCTGGTTCATCTCCCCATCTTTATGAACAATCAATAATAATTTACAGGTGTCTAGATGGCCTAATCATCCAAATAGAGCTCAAATTTTTCCTTTTTTATTCACTTCATAATTCAATGAGAAATAATGGTTTTATATATGTCATTTCAGGGTCAAATATGACCTATTCCAATTGGTTTCATTAGATAATTAATTCTAAGAAGGTACTTATGGCATAAAATAGGTTTTCCTTGTTATCCTTATGAAATGGTCAATTACTTAGATTTTGAGTAGAACATGTGTTGGAGGGATAATGCACCTCATAATCATTATGAAACATCAAATTTCACAATTTATCTTTCTCATAAATCCTTAGTATCTCATTTAATCCTTTATAGGCCCAAAATTCAAATTGTTAGTTAGAGTTACAGTGGAGTTACAGGCAAGTTTATCAACTACAAAAGTTTTTATTTCTTGTAGTGGATTAAAAATAGAGAGGATATGATTTTTTAACCTATAATATACCATGGGAATCATGTGTTAGTCTAAAATTTCCAATAAATTTGGAAGAAACCATCTTCAGAGTTGCATGACTATGTTAAGGACAATTTCCCTAAAACATAAAAATAGAGGTCTTAGGCACTTTTGTTGATGCCATAGAACAATGTTTCAAGGAGATTTAATTCATACACATTTCCATATTGTATCCATATCATATGGAAATATTATTGAAAAAGGAACAAGGTGTGTGAATAGAGGAGAGTATTTTTTGAGGACCTTCAAGTTTCACTTTTGTTTACTGTGATCACTTAGTGTATTCTACAGGATTTGAGTGTTAAATAACCTTCACACCCAAATATAGAAATTAAAGGTCCAAAATTTGGCATGGGAAATAATTTTATATTACCCAAGGTTAACAAAACTTGTCTCAAGAGTTTTCATACATGCAAAGGACAAAAAAATCCATTTTTTATTTTGTAGGCCTAGAGACCTAAGAGAGGCCTAGAATACCAGAAGATAAGGGGGTGACAGTAGTATTTTCCTTGGGATTTAGGACTTGAAATTTGGACGATAGTTGGGGGAATGGATGATACACAAAAAAATATCTCATTTTCTCTATTTCACCCCTATAACTCAAAAACCATCATCAAAGAAAAAAGTAGGGCAATAAGTTTGCACCTTTTGCTTATTTTTTGTTTGAGAGCTTGGTGATGTTTTTATCATTTTTTCCAAATCTCCCAATTATGCCCCATTTATAGCTATCCAATGAATCCAAAAATATGTTTAGGTGAGGCATATAGCTCATTTTAAACCTGCCCCCCCCCCAAAAAAAAAATCAAAATAGGGTCTTAGAAAGAGCATGAAAGGACCCCTAAACTAGGGTTTTGAA
Source organism: Torreya grandis (assembly GCA_037957365.1). Taxonomy (NCBI): domain Eukaryota; kingdom Viridiplantae; phylum Streptophyta; class Pinopsida; order Cupressales; family Taxaceae; genus Torreya; species Torreya grandis. The sequence goes on from JARHVA010004489.1 coordinate 209,641, forward strand.
GATTCTAAGAGTTTTAATCCTCCAAATTTACCAAAATTTTATAATCTAATGTATGTGAAGGTGAAATAAATATTAAAGAGATTTTGGGTTCTTTGGAGGCCGTACATTATGGTTTCTAGACCCAAGGTGTGTTTAGGACTTAATTAGGCATAACTAAGGGGAGCTTAATGAAAAAAGTGTGGTATTGGAGTTGAATCTGAACATGAAACTTGAAACACACCTCAAATGAGGTATAATATGGATGGAAATGTGATTACATATCCAAAATAGTACCTATTTTGACTAAATTAAGGAGAAATGGCAAAGAAAAGGATACGAGCCTCATAAGGCCATTAGAATCTTAAAATGTAAAAATGAATGTTGAAGTGTGTTTGGGCACATATAGGAGGTTTTAATATATGTGAATTGATTTTAAAATTTTAACTACCATTGGATAAAATTATAGGTTCAATAAACCATGCTCAAGTTTTAAAATCTCAGCTTGGGGACAATTTCCCTAAAAGACCATAATAGAGGTCCCAGGCCCTTTTATTGATGCCAAATAACAATGTTCCATATTTTTTTTAAAAGTTTAAATTAATATATATATTTCATCAATATCATATTGGAAAAGCCTTGGAAAATTAAAATGGTGTATGACTAGAGGAAAGGAGTGGTTGAAGGCCTTAAATATTGACATTTTTTCAATGAAGTCAAAGGAAAGAAAACTCAGTTATAAATTTTGACCATGCAGGCACGTGTCACTAGCTTTTGCCAGAATGGGTCTACAGGCCAAAATATGCATGATCTAATCATGAAATTTTATGGAGAGGATAATTATGACATATTATACCTTTTAAAAATAATTTATAGGTTTTTTTACAATGTAAACTATTCACTATGTTAGTACAGTCAACCTTATGTCAAATCATGGTCAACATTAAAGCATGCCTTGGAGAAATTGGCCATTTTGGGGCATCTATAGGTTGATTCAAAGAAAAAAATTTGGTATGTATGGTATAAATGACCTAAAAAATCATATAATTATATCATAAAGGTATTATAAATAGTTAAAGTACCCACTATTCTTACACAGTCCACAGGCACTCAAGAAGGCAGCCATTGAAGATCAAATGAAGTTTTATCAGTTATGGATACCAAGAAGCAATTTAAGCCTTGGATATGTGTTAAAATGGTATAATATTATTTTTTAAACCTATATCATCTGATGGGAGTAATAAAATTCAGGGGTTTCATGCAAAATTTTGAATAAAGACAAGTTTTGGCAAACATGTAGACAACTCAAGGTAGATTTTGATAAAAAGGATCTACATGAAAAAGTACACATCCAAAAGATGTGAAACTTGGTAATATTTGTAATAATGAAATATTATATCCATAAATAATATAGGTAAGGTCATGTTATTATTGAAAGTTCCCACTATTTATACATAGTCCTCCCTATGTCTCATAATGGCCACTATTCATGCAGGGATACTTTTTGGAGTTTTAAGGTGTGTTTTAGGTTTCCAATATTATATGACTATTTTATAATAATTTTAATATTTTTTAATCATATTAAAAACCTATAAATATTTTTTACACTCTAAAGTTCCTGTAAACTCTGAAGGTAGGCTCAAATCCCTGTAGGTAGTCTCAAAGGTATAAAAGGCAAAGTTGATTTTTGATAATTTAGAGAGGTTTTATGAGGTGTTTCAGATGTCATGAAGATGTTTTAAATCAATTAAGGTTATTTTTAATGTTAAAATTTTTCATTTGGATAAATTCAAGCTTTTTAGGCCTAAGAGACCTAGTTTTAACCCATCTTCAAATGCTCATTTATTTCATAATGTGAAGAGTTGGGATAAGTGATTCTAGTATGTTTTGAGTAACCCTATTTAAATTTAAATTAAATATGTATTGAGGTTATTTAAGGTCTTGAGTTTTATGAACAATCTTTAAGAGTGTAAGCATTTCTAGAATGCTTCCAAACCCTGCAAGCAATCATCTTTTTGTGTGTATCTTTTCACACCTTCCGCATGGGAGCCCAATATTTTTAGGGGTTTTTAAGGGGTATATTTAAAATATATAAATGTAAATAATTGGTGTGATGGGTGTCTTCACTATATGAATAATCATCTTGAAAGTGAACTTGCTTAAGCTTACAATGGAGATTTTTAACTAGTTTTGTGTTTTTGGACTCATAGGTCCATGAAATGGCATATAATTTCTTTGAAACCACATGTAATGTGTATAATACTCCCTAAAATTCTTGATAAACCTATATTATAGAAGAATCTGACATGTTTGGGTGCCTAGGATGCCTAAAATGGCTCAAAATTCCATATTTTTATAGGTATTCAAAGAAATAAATGTTATAAAACCATAGAAGGGGTCTAATCAGACATAAAAAATCATTCCATATAATTTAGAGCTCTTTAAAAGAGTTTCCATGGTTTCTTACTAGGCTAAAGGCTCCAAAACCTAGTTTTTGACATATTTGTGCATTATTGCAGGTTTAATGGTGATTTACACCATTGTTGTAGCTATTGAAGGTTATCCAAATATTAATTTTATTAATAATACACATTTCATAGATTTATTATTATTTTATATGTCTATAAGTGGACTTTAGGATGCCAAATGGCCTTCAGAGTAGTTTTTAGGGTAGCTAGTTGAGGGTGGCTCAAGCTTTTAACCTCCATCAATGGGATATATGGGAGTTGTAGGTATCATGGATTTTATTTCAAGTTAGAGGTTAAAAATCAAGTTTAAAATATAAAATAAACTAAAAAAACAAACATGAAAGATAACCTTCATGGTTGGTAAAGAAAAAAATGCCAAGTTAGCTAACCTTTTATCTAGCATCTTCTAGAAGAGCAAGTAGAGGGGGTCATATAAGTTTATGGGAGAGATATTTTCAGGATAGAGAGTGAAGGTGGAGCATTCAATATATTTTCAAAGTCTTTTAATACTTTTCCTTCTTAGTGGATCATGACATCATCATCCTCAACGAGTTTCTATCTTCTAGTGTGTTTCTAAACCAATAAGAGGGTTTGAAGACTATTGAAGATAATGGAGGTTAATTTTTTGAACATGGATTAGATATAATTAACCCAAATGTGGGTGATAATACATAGAGGGTGTTTGAATCTCATTTATTAAATTTTCTTTGCTTTTCTCTCTTTTCCCCTTTTCTCCTGTATCTCTCATTTCTCCCCCATTTTTATAAGATATTCTCATTTAACAAGGAGAAACCCTATAAAAATTTGTAAGTAAGACATTTTTAAGAAATAATTATTAATTTTTACCTATCTCTTAGCTCAATAATATTCTTAGCAAGCTTGTGCATCATGGCTATGTGAAGTGTTCTTCCATGTCCATTGTCCTTCTCTCTTGCCTATTTTTAGGTGTTTTCAAGTTTGTTTCAAGTCTAAAATTGATATATTTACACCATTAATGGATTCTTGGTGTGAATTTTGAAATTATCTTTGCTTCATGTATTGTTTAGTGATCCTAGTTTATGAAACACTTATGTAAATTAACTAGTTTGTGAGGTTGTGTGAGCAAGAATGATCTTATGCTGAATTAGTGTTTATTTCATCCTTATGTGAGTGTTAATAAATTTGGTGTATCACTAATTTATCTCTCTTATTTACCCTATTATCCCTCTCTACCTCTTTTCAATGCATAAACATTAGTTTAGATGATCTACCAAGAGGAAGTCAGCCTTTTCTGGAGGTTAAACTTCACTATAGGATACCCACAACCTGAGGTTACTCTAATATTGTAGCTAGGAGTGAGAAAGCCTATAAAAGTCTCCCACAAGGGTAAAATTATATGATATAATAGTCCATATGTTGGATACATGTTGATATTGGTAATTATCATGAAACATATCATGAACTTAATAAATTTGCAGTTTACTTTATGTTAGGTGATACATTTGATCATGATGCTATGATAATATTACATCATCATGATTATATTAAATATTCACAAAATAAATAGGTTACTAAACCTATACCTTCCAAAACACAAAAATAATCTTATATTTCTAACACATAATATTCAAATGACAATATTTGTGCTATTGACATTGATTATGACCAATATTACACCAAATCTATGTATGTGAATGGAACTAAAGTTAAGTAAAAATTTAAACCTACTAACAAATATCTTATCATAAATCCAAACAAATCCTCTAACATATTTTAGAGCAAATGATTAACCACTTCCATAATCATCACCATAACCCATCTCTCCTCTTCATACAAAAAATATCATACCTCATAAACCTTATGTTGGTTGTTCATCCTCTAAATCTCTTTGGAATTTTGTTGAACTTAATTTGATGCCTTGAAAATTTCCACTTATGGATTTAGTTTTAACTTATCCATATCATCATAAATTATTTGTGAAATAATTAAAAAACATCAAAGAGCCACAATCCCATAACTCAGAAATGCCTTCTAATGATCCACCACTTATAGAAGACCACACAATTGAAATAATATACACATCTCTACAACTATCCATAGAATTTATTGTAGAGGACATGATTAATTATGAGATCCTTTTTCAATAAAATTGTCCACCTCTATTTATTAAAATAGGAATCAATAATACCCTCATTCAAAAAGTGTTGGTATATGAATGATTAGTAATAAAATTCACCTATTTGGTTAGTTTAACAAATTGGATACATCAAATAAAATATCAAACAAACTCACCTCATGTGTAAAGGATTTGATAAAACCAATCAAAAACCACTTAGTTACATTTAACTCCCACTTACCATTGGACCCAAGACAATTCACACTAAGTTCATGGTTCTTGATATCCCCTTATCCTAAAACATACACCTTGGTCATCCATGGACACTTCATATCCATGCCATTGATTCTTCAGGTAGTCAATGTATTAAATTCATACATAATTTCAAATTCTAAAAATATGAATCTGATCCCAATCTATGGATTATTAAACTACCAAATCTTAAACCTCAATATCATATTCTGACTATTTACCATATAAATAGTCAACCTCTACCTAATTTTTTTTACATTGATTCTGAGATACATGTTACTCTCACTGATTCAAATGATGATGAACTAAATGAATTGAAAAATAATTGAACTACCACTTGATTACCTCCTTACATAGTGGAATGGCTTCCTCTTTATTTACTCCCATGTGATCATACTATTACCTTACTTGATGATACTATTGATACTCCCCCTCCAAGCAATGAATTTGAATATTATTACATAGAATATTATCTCGCTTATAATGAATATGGAATGGAAAAAATATTTGAATATCCTTTAACTATGTCCTCTCATAAATTTAGTAGCATAGGTGTTTCAACTACTGATTATACTATGTAAACTGATGCATACACTATTTCTTCCACTTGTGATGATAATTATATCATGGATGAAGTCCAATCAAGAGATATAGATGTATAACATTACAAAATACATTATCAAAAATATATGTCTTTAACTATGATTTACATGTCATTCATATCTCATCTTACTAAATCATAACTTGAAGGTTATGTAACCTCTACTAATCCACCATCAGTACACATTTTATGGGTAATAGAAGAAATCTTGACTACGAAATCTTCAAAATCTTATTTATAACTCACTTTACTGACCATAAACATTATTTCCCATTACTTTGATCAATCTACATTATCACCATCTAAGTATTAAAAAATAAACTTAATTGAGACAAATCTTAGTCAAATTTCATCTAAAATATCATATATTGATCAAACCAATACAATAATTGTAGATTAAACCCAATATAACCAATACAAAATATAAATTTATTACCTCACTTGAAATTACCTTTAGATGCTAAAGAAATTGTAGTGGAACAAATACATTATAAATATGACTGCAAAGGTAATCAAATCATTGATCTTGAAGTAGATGTCAAATATTATGGATCTTTACCTACACTCACTAGTGATGAAGCTATACTAGAACTACTACATTATAGATGTATACAACTAAAATTGGCCACAACTATCTTTTGATCAGACTTTAGACCGATTCCTTCCAACCATTGCAAATTAAGATTAGGAATTATTGACCAAATTTGACACTATAGGTCAAATTGGGACCCTTATACATAAAAACTTGATTTTTAGATGTTTTAAGGGCCTAATAATTTTTAATAGGGTATTTTATAGTCCATTTTATGTTATTTAGTGCCTTTTTAGCATTAGTCATGCTCTAATAAGTCTATATCTCACTTTGAGTCATTTAGAGGGATTTTAGGGGTCATAAATGAAAGTGACATGGTTTTAAAAATGCCTAAGTGTCTTGATTTTATTTCAAATGACCATTAAGTCATATTCCCTATCAAGAATGTCAGTCTCATTTAAAATTTGTAGGTTATCTAACTGAAGATCAAGTAATCAACTAAAAAGGAAGAATATGGCACCTATGCAGCCCATGAGGGAATGTGACACATGGGAGAAGATCATGGAATGTATATTCATCTTAATTAGACTAAATTTCATGTTTTAAATGTTTTTTAGTTCTAAATTAGATCTAAAACCATTTTTCTCCTTCCTTTTGTTTCTAAACACATAATAGTGGTCAACAAGTTTATGCTTGGTATGGATAGTTGGATAAGTTTAAATTAAAATTCCATTGGGAGGTGAAATTAAACTCAAATATATCCATGTCCATAACAATATTTCAAATATTTTTGAATCATGATTTATGAACCATCTCTAACAAGTTGATTATGTTTTTTTACTCACTATTTGCTACACCCTATATGTTTTGCGCTATTTTAGATAGGTCCATATAATATACTTGGTGATGTTTAATATATATTATTTTGTATATCTTATCAAATTATCTTCATGATTGGTTTCATTTTTCATAGTGTTTTGCTGAGAGAGTCATCTCAGGTTGCAGGAAGGTGGCACGATGTGAGGTCTCAATCAAAGTTCTTATTTTCAAAATATTGGTTCCCTATAGAGGTCTCATGTAAATGGAATATGGTGTCCCAAAAGTATCAATAAAATATTATAACCTATTTTAATGTTTTGTTTCATCATACCATGTTTGAGAAAATATTCAATCTTACCTTTCTCATAGTCAATCCTTCACTCACTCTCACTTGCAGTCACATGTATGGGACTTGCCTAGCTTGTTCATGGAGTTGTAATGAATGTGTATCATTTTGTTCAATTAATAAATATATGAAGAGATTTAATTTGGATTTTTTAATAATATTTCATTTTTTTAAAGCTCATGCACCACACCAACTAGTAACTAGTTATCCATGTCTATTCTATAATAGGTATTTAAAAGAGGTTTTCACATTATAATAGATTTTTTGGATCTTGTATTAAGATATAATTAATTAAAATCATGTATTTTAGGGATTTAAAATTAGTTTAAGTTGTTAATGAGGCCATTCATCCACATATATTACTCCATTTCATGTTCACTACCTACATACATTTCATACACACCTATAGGAGCCTCCTTGATGATGTCATGATAAGAGGAAAGGTTTGATATGTGTTTCAATATATTAAGATTGATAAGAGTGAATTAAGATACTTGGTGAAATAATATAACTTATAATAATCATATGTAACCTTGTATACTACCCAAGTGTAACCATTGCTTATATATACAAATGCTCACCTCCAGGTGACATTACAATTTTTTTGAAGGTCCTTATATGGGGAATTAGAAACATGGTAAAAAATTATTTCATATTATATATCATGAGTTGACCATTTTATAACTATATGAATTTTATAATGGACAAATGGAAAAGTAAACCATCTTGGAAGAAGTAAGGACTAAGTTCGGGGAGAGTTTCCCAAAAAAGTGAAAATATAGGTCCAACCCATTTTGTGAATATCTTATAGCAAGGATATTATGATATTTGAATAATATAGATGGGTAAAAATTACATAATATATAATGGAGAAGAGATATGAAAAATATGAGGTGAATATGATTTATTAAAAGTGATTTTTGGGGGCCTCAAAGATGCCTTTTAAAGCACTAAAACCTTGTATTCATATCTACAAGAATTTACTTTTCGGTGAGTTTTGGCATCCTAAAGAGAGAATGGAACATAAAGTCATATTTATAATGGCCCTATTGATTTTATGTTATAACAATTATCATTAAAATAATTAGGATTATGTTGATGTATAGTGTTTCAAGCCTCATGAACACCTACAAGTGTCCCTTCACAGGAAAATGCTCACCTATAGTTGAGTAGGTAGATAGTAAGATAACATGGTGTCTAGGTGATGTTTTATCTCATAAAAGGTGAATATAGGTATAAAAAATATGTTATGTGACCTTAAGGATTCAAGGAGTTACTTTACACATCATGACCAAATCTCAATTAGGTAAATATGTACCTATAAGAATCAAAGAGGCAAGGTATCACAATTAAGAGAGGGAAATCAGTCTTGTGAGCTCAAAGTGCATGTAAAAGGTATAGGGAGAGTTTAAATTATAAAAAACATATTATCACCTTAATTAAGACCATTATGGTATACATAAGCTTTTAACTATGTAAAATAATCTTACATAGACTCCTTAAGGTCTTATGTGCACCTATACCCTAAGTGTCTAGTCTTAATGAAGGTAAAGAGATGAGTATGATAAGGAAGAGAAATAAGGTATTAAAACAAATTTAAATTTATTAATGATAGGTTAATAATTTTTTTTTACCATACTCCATGACTCCTTTCAAGTTTACCATCTACTCTTCATACTAGCCCAAGGATGACAGTTTGTACAGTTACACTAAGAGAATCATCTTACTAAATGGGTAAGGATGAAGAATCTAGCAGAGAAGAGTGGTTTTTGGTGAATTTAAAGATTATTTATATTGAATTTAAATTTATAAAATGTTTAATAAACCTAATAACATTATATTTAGCATGGTGAGGTCATTGTTAGGTGGAAGTGAAAAATACAAACACAGTGCTTTTTGGAGGCCTTTTTTGGACAAATTGAGTTGGTTAGGTGAATAAATGGGTGATTATGACTTATAAATCTGGTAGAAATATTAATTATGACATATTAAAAATTATTAAATATTTAATTAAACTTTAGTATGGGGGATATATCTCACTATTCTGTCTCAGAGGTCAACTAGTCAAGAAAATTAGGGTTTTGGCAAGATAAGTAAATAAAGCTAAAATGGGTAAGAAACTTGATAGAAATATATGGAAACATAAAAGAACATATTTTGAGGTGTACTAAATGTGAATGGATACTATTAAAGAGTAATTAAATCTCAAACCTCTAGAAATGGTCAATAAACTCTAGCATACATCTCAATCAAGCAAACTACAATTAGGCCTAGAAGGTGAATGAGAAGAAAGAAAGAGGAGTTATTAAGAAGTTGTGTGATGAATTTGGGAGATTTAATGAGGTATGAAAAATCATGAAAAACCAAACTAGCCATGAGAGATCATTCTAAATAGTCAAAAATAGTAGGGTGCATGTTAAGCCTATTAGGCCTTGAAGTGACCTAGAGCCAATTGGGGGTTCAAATTCACTTATAGATCTTGGTGAGTTTTATATATAATTGTAACATGTTAATGGTATTAATTTAGACATTTTTGAGACATTATGATGCAATGGAAGCCATGGAAAATTCAATTGTGGACTTTAAGACACATTAGGCTTGTGTAAATGAAGATTCAAGCTTGATAGACCAGCTTTATGTACTCACATCTTCTCTAAGGATGTGCATGGAGGCAAAAGGAGGTTAGAGTGGTTATCAAGGATCATGAAATTTTATCTAGTGGAATTTTTTTATAGTTATAATGCCAGGTATTTATGAGCAAAGCTTAAGGATAAAAATGGCCTAAAACCCTTGTAAACCATTAGAAGTGGCCTGATAAGGGAAATGAAGTTGGAAAGCTCCTAAAATGGAATATTTTTCATATAATGATGATTATAGGATTTATAATACTCAATCAATCACCCTAACATCAGAATGAGTTGTATGAAATCTATACAGACAAGGTATAAAACTATTTTTCTTGAATGTTTTGTGCATTATGTAGGTTATATGAGGTTTCAAGAGATGAAATCAGCTTTGGGAAGAAGATAGAGACTTAATATAACTACCCATTTCCATTTAATGATACATAAAAACTCCTGAGTGTGCCTACTTTATCTCTCATCTTAGCCAGTCAAAACTAGCATAGTGAACATGATAGTGAGAAGGGTAAAAACTTCAAGTGGAAGTATTTTTAAGGTGTTTAAAATGACTCTAAGGCCATGAAGATTATTTAAAAGTTTCATCCACTCCATTTTATTTATTTTAATGTGAAAATAAATCCATTTTTGAATCCAAGTATGCAAGGTGTGTGAAAGAGGAGTTTTCTTAGATTATAGATGGTGATGGATCATTATTATAAGTTTATAGATGACTAAGAATGCAATAAATGGATGGATAATAATGTATAAAACACCTAAATATTATTAAAATCACTAGATATATCCATACTTAGTTTTGCGACATTCCAATGGGGGTGAACGCTGAAGGTTATTCTCTGAGCCAACACAAGGAATTTCATGGCACTTTCAAGATTTTCATGCATTGTATGGACATTTTTAATTTATAAAATTGAATGGTACACTTAAAATCCTCATTTAATTAACATGTAACTCATTTTATTATCTTTACAAGTTTCTAAGTGACGTTTGGACTTCCCTTGTCTTTCCCCTCTCCCAGAAGCTATAAGTAGTGACTTTTTGGGATATTTTAAGAAGCCTCCATTTGTTAATGGTGAAACCTTGTCCAATTTTTCATTTTAATTTATCTTGAAGAAAAAAAAATTAATTTTCCTACTTATGTATTTCATAATTGAGTTTCATTCCAAATCTTTTTATTCTTATCTAGTAAAAGATGGTCTTTTCTAGCATGTTATCTTTGACTATCCACCAAGTATGCAAAAGAGTAATTTTTACATGTCTTTCTTAGTGTTATTTATTATAATATGATATTTTTATTATTTTTTAATTACTTTATTCTCTAAAATGTCATTCCTTATCCCTCCTAAACATCAGATATACCTCTTGAACCTAGCATATGAAACATTGATGTAACAATATGTCTTGATTTGTAAGTTATGTGTGGAAGAATCTTTGATTTGCTCTAATTATTATAATTTTAGTCAATAATATGAAATTAAATATTGGTACATTACCTTTTATATGTTTAGTTTGTCTTCTTAACCCCTTCCATGAAAATTTGATGAGTGAGGAAGTGTTTCAAAGAGTGCATCAAGGGAGCTATCCCTTCTAGAGATTCATCTCACCAAATTGATTACCCACAACAAGTGAGATGTTTCCATTATGAAAATTGGATGAGAAGATCTGATACATCTCCTCAAGGGGTGAAAATCCTAGTGACAATAGTTTTTGGCATGCTTAGTGGGACTCTAAGTCCTAGAATATTGTCCAAAATTAGTGTTGGTCTTGGTATATTTGTAGTTATAAGAACATCTACATTCAATACCTGGAAACTAGACTAAGTTTTTAAGTTGTTGTTTACTAATTATTCCTTAATTTACATGGCAAAGGTGACCTTTGGGTCTACTACTAAGGTATAAATTTTTAATAAGTGCAATTGACTTGATATTTTATCAAAAGATTTGGATTTGTGAATACTCATCCTTATTCAAGGGAGTTGGTGTTTAAAAAGTCTAAGTTTCTTCTCAGTTCAACCCCTAATACACATAATCTACATTATAATATGGATATAGACCTTACTTTTATATGTTTCACTAGATTATCTCCATGGAATCTTGTGTAATATGACCAAATTCCTAAAGAAGCCCTTAAGAGTGTTCCATATTTTAGTGGAGAAGGTCCTACTACTCCCACTAAATTTATTAGAAACATGGAAAACTTATAAAATATCCATATTATCACTCAAGATAATTTATCCATCGGGATATTGGCATTATCTTTCAAAGGGAAAGCTTTATATTGGTATGGAACTATATCTCATGCTTCCATTGCTTCATGAGATGAACTAGGAAATATATTGCCTAAGAGGTTTAAAAAGTGATTATTTATCACTAGATAAGCAATTGAATACTATCAAGATGGATCCTCAAGAGTTCATACAATGTTTTAACTCTATATTTAAAAATACATGGGATAGGATCCCAACCCTTGTGAGACCTACTCCAAATTATGTGTTCTTGTATTACCTAAAAGCATTGAATAGTGATATAACCATGATGATCCAATCCATGGGTTGGAATACACTACTTGGTACCTATGAGATAGCTATTAATTCTAATATTTCTCTTATTCAAGCTATAATGATTGCTCCTAGAATATCAATGTCATTGTTCCTTGATTTACAGCCTCTTAGTCAAATTATATTACCTACCTTGGCTCCTTTGCCTAACAATCAAGAAAAGGCTACCCTTGCCCCTACCAATGAGATTAATGATTTCAAGAGTTTTCTTAAAAGTTTTAGTAATGAATTAGTTTCCCTCAAAAGATAAAAAGATCAAAATTATAGCTTTATCATCCCTACAATCAGTTTAGACAAGCAAGTAGGCCTCCTTTTCAAGGTAATTCTCAAGGACAAGGTCAAATTTAAGCTAGACCTTACCAAAGTTTCAATCAAAATTCCCCATCATATTATATATCTATTGTTCATAATCAAAATAATTTTGTTCAAGAACAACCATGTTACCTTTCCCATGACCAAAATAAACGCCAAGTTGCATACGCTAATGAAATGCCTAGTCAAGCCATGACAATGCAAGGTAATCAAGTACCTTAAGTTCACAATTTTGAGGTGTCAATGTATAATTTAATGTAAAATGGATGATAAAAATCTGATTCTACTCTTATGAATCATTTAGAGGGAGAATTTTGTGCAATTAATCATTTGTGAAGTTCGAATATTGTGAATACTAGTGTATCTTCTAACACTAGATCTAAGAAGAGGGATATTAAAGAGGAAAAAGGTGCAAATCAAGAATCTATTTCGACTCATCCATAACCCCCAATAGTAGTTGGTTATAAATCATCTCCTAAGTTGTAGGAAAATCATAAGTTGTAGAATAGAAGGCTAGCTCCTACACATCCATCTTAATATGCTACACCATAAGGTAGTAGTGCTTCCAAAGAGAAATTCAATATGAACAATCCTTCTATCAATTTTGTGGATCAAATTAAGAAGTTACACATGAATATTTCATTTTGGGACTCATTAGAAATACCAGGACAAAGAGATATCCTTCAAAAATAATTGCTTGGATTAGGTAAATAAGTTGGATCAACTAAGATTGAAAATGTCATTTTGGTGAATGAAACTAATCCCATTCATGGATAAATGAATAAAAATGATAATACTTCTCCTTTTAATCTATCATTGATCATTGGTTATTTTTTAGTACATAATTTTATCATAGATAATGGGTCTAGTACTTAAGTTATGCCTAAGTCAATAACGGATAAACTAGGCCTCAAGTATGAACTAATGGGTAAAGGAGTTCTAAAATTGGATGGGTCACAAACAAAGACCTTAAGAGTAATAAAGGATATGAATTTGATTTTACATGCTTGTCCCACTTTATTCAATCCTCATGATGTGGTTATTGCAGACTTATCCCAATACTTTGATCTTGATTTTTTAATAGAGCTTACAACCAAGATAGGTGGATACTTGGTAGAAAATTGGTCATATATGGTTTTCAAAACAAATTTTGGTACCAAGGTAAAGATTGAATAAAAACCTATTAATCACAATCATTTAGATCCCTACATGACTCAATTTTCAAATGTCAATTATGCTATTCTTGATCAAGAAGAATTTCACATGGATCAATCTCCAACTTCTTCTCTTCAAGGAGTTTTTGATTTATATTTAGATGAATGGGGAGTTAAACAATTTGAACATAATCCTTATAAATTCATAGAGGAAGCTAGTCTTGGAGTGTATTCCCTTCATGAAGAAGGCACTTCAATTCCAAATTTGATGAACCCGAATGAGAGTATAGATGGTATATGACATCTATTCTTTAATGGATCAAGAATAAATTTTGGATCAAGTGGTGGAGCAATGTTAGTTTCTCCATCCAAGGAAAGGTATTATTATAATTTCAAATTTCACTTTAATTGTAATTGTAATGTGGTAGAATATGAGGCCCTTATTCATGGCCTTGAGTGGGTTAGAAAGAGAGGTGTGAAAGAGTTAAAAGATTATGGTGATAGTGAATTGGTTATGAATCAAGTGAGAGGTCAAAACATGACTAAGAATTCCTTTCTTAAGTCCTACAAGTATAGAGTGTGGGATGTTATGGAATATTTCCAAGACTTCAAAATTAAATCCATACCAAGAGAGGATAACAAATATCCTGATAGGTTGACAACAATTAGAGCTCATTTTGATGTTCCAAAGGGGATAAGAGAGGACAAGAACCAACCTCATCTCAAAGTGATTGTAAGGCCCTCTATACTTGATAATGTCAATAATTGTAAAGTTTTTGATATTGAAAAAAATATATCTCTTTTTTAACAAGATAAGGATGAGTTTTCTTCAAAGAATCAGTCCAAACTACAACAACAATATGGAGGGAAGATTGTAAAATTGAAGACAAACAAGTTCCCTAAAGTCTTAGTAATATTTGAGAGTATCTTCAACTATGATGATCAGTTGAATAAGGAAAAGGTAAGAATGTGTACTAAGTAATAAAACTATGAGAGAGTAAAAACATTTAAAAATAAGTTTCTTACTCTTTGGAAGGTATGTACTAGAGAAGAAAGATATGCTTTCATTGAATTGTGCAAGGAATTTTTTGATGTCTTTTCATGGGAATATAGTGATTTAAAAGGCTTTGATCCAAACTTAGCTCAAAATAACATAGAGATAGAAGATAATGATAATCCTATCAAGTAAAGGAAAATTCCAATCAATCCTAAGATTGAGACTCTCATGAGAAAGGAGCTTACAAAGTTGATTGAGTCTAGGATCATTTTTTCATATTAAGCATGCATCTTGGTTAGAAAACTTAGTCCTTGTAAGGAAGAAGAATGCAGAAATTAAGTTATGTGTTTAATTTAGAGATTTGAATAGAGTTTCATTGAAGCACCATTATCTTATTCCTTCCATGGTATAAATTTTGCAAGTTATGGTAGGTAGTGAAAGGTTCTCACTCCTTGATGGATATTCAAGGTGTAATTAGATTTTGGCAAAGGAAGGAAATCAACACAAGACAAATTTTACTACTAAATGGGGCACATACGCTTATAATAAAATTAATTTTAGTTTGTATAATATTGGTGAATCCTTTCAACATGTAATGGCTATGGTTTTTCAAGTCTAATAAAGTATATAGTGTTGGTGTATCTTGACAATATCATAGTTTTAACTAAGGATGCAACATATAACTTGACTCATCTTAGGAATATTTATGAGAGATGTAGAGAGTTTTTAATCTCTCTAAATCCAAATAAATGTGTGTTTTATATCCATGAAGGTAAAATATTGGGACACATTATTTCAAAGAAAGGTCTATCCATAGATCCTGAAAGGGTGAGTGTAATCTTGGCATTGATTTTACCCAAACACAAGAAAGGTTTGAAAATTTTATTCGGAAAAGTAAATTTAATAATGAGGTTTATTCATAATTTTTATAACTTAGTCAAGCCTCTAACCTATATTCTAAGCAAAGATAAAGTGTTTACTTGGACAAAGAGAAGGAAGGATAGTTTTGAAGAGATTAAGCAATCTATTACTGAAGATCCAACTCTTGTAATTCCTAATTTATCAAAATATTTAAACTTTTATACCTTTGGAAATGAGGAAGTAATCTCTACCATGCTCACTCCATCAAATGAAGAAAACTTGGAGTAGCCTATTTCCTTCTTTAGTCAAGGATTGGAAGGCTATGAGTTAAGGTACACTTATGTAGAGAAATAATTACTTTCAGTTGTTATAAGCCTATCAAAGTTTAGGCACATGTTGTCTAACAAAAACATTAATATAAATAAACCTCATATTAGTGTTATAGACTTACTTTTGAGTAGATATTTGAATGAAAAAAGGGCTAGTTAGATTACAAAAGTAATGGAGTATGATTTAGAAATCAAGACAACCAAACTAGTGAAAGGAAAAGGACTATGTGAGTACCTTGATTTAGAATTGAAGTAATAAAAGGAAGTTTTTTAATCTCTTAAATATGATCATATGATATCTGCATCTTCATTAATGAGTATTTGGACATGATAATGATCCATTTTCTTCAAACAGGTTAATGTCCACAAGGTCTAGATAAGGCCAAAAGAAGGTACTTTAGATTAAAATCTATCCCTTATGGACTTGTTCATAGAGTATTATTTAGGAAATGTTTCTCAAATGTACTATTATGATGTGTTGAATTAGATCAGGTTAAGAAAATATTTTTTGAGTTTCATGATGGACTAGCAGGTGGTCACTTAACTCCAAGGACCACAACAACCAAGATTATGAGAGCTAGTTAATTTTAGCCTAGTTTGTTTAAGGATACTCATGATTAGGTAAGGAAATGTCAAAAATGTGCCCTCTTTGATCTAAAACAAAATATTACATCCTTGACTCTTCATCCACTACAAGTAGACCAACCTTTTATGCAATGGGGTCTAGATTTCATAGGCCTAATCAACCCACCTTCTAGTGTTGGTCATAAGTGGGTATTAGCTACCACATATTACTTTAAAAGATAGGTGGAGGATGTAGATCTAAAGGAAGAAAATGAAAGTTTAGTTTTAGACTTATTTGAAGATAGAGTGACAAGATTTGGGGCTCCTTCAATAATAATTTTAGACAATGATTTGGCTTTCCTTGGAATGAAGACAAGTGAGAGGGATTTGAAACATGGTATTTATATTAGCACTTCATCCAAAAATTATCCACAAGGGAATGGAATAGATGATTCCACTAATATGAATCTAATTAGGATTATCAAGGGGATAATAAAAGAAAACTAAATAACTTGTCATTCCAAGTTGAAGATATCTCTGTGGGCTTGTAGAATCACCCCCAAGAGAGCCATTAGAAACTCACCATATACACTTGTTTATGGAAAAGAGGCTATATTTACTATTTCACTTTAATTACTAGATTTAGATATCACTTATCAATGGGAGTTGAATGAAAATGAAAACATGGAGTTAGGATTTTGAGTTGATGGATCTTGAAAAACAAGGGATCAAGCTATGCAAATTATGAGAGTTCATCAAGATTAAAAGAAAAAGAGATACTTTGATAATAAATCCATGCCAAGAAACTTGAAAGAGGGGTAAATTGTTAAAATGTGGGATGAAGATAGGGTTAAGCTTGAAAAACACACAAATTTTGATGCTTTATGTAGTGGACCTTATGTCATTGATCAATACAAGCAACATAATGCTTTCCAACTCTAAAGGTTAGATGGAGAAGAGCTTCATATCCCAGTCAATGGGATCTATCTTAATAATTGATACTAAGCTTCTCCTCCCTCCTTATACATAGCTACTATTTTTCTTGATTTCCCTAATTTTTTATGCACATATGTGAGTCTTCTTGGTGTCTTACTTTGTTTTGTGTTTGTTTGGTGTGTTATGGTTATTTTGTGTGTATTTTAGGCAATTCCTTTCTAGTTGTATTAAATAATAAATTGAATCCATTATCCCATAGATAGGATAAGGCTACTAATCTAGAGTATAATATGCATACTACCTCTATGAGTCACTAATTTGTTGAACAAATTTGACATTACAAGTCAAATTAGGACCCTTATAGGTAAAAAATTGATTTTTAGATGTTTTAGGGGTCTAATAATTTGTCATAGAGTATGTTATAGTCAATTTCATGGTATTTAATTCCTTTTTAGCCTTAGTCATGGTCTAATAAGTCTATATGTCACTTTGAGTATTTTAGAGGGATTTTAAGGGTAATAAATGGAAGTGGCATGGTTTTCAAGGTGACCAAGTGTCTATATTTCCTTTAAAACATAAAATAAGTCATATTATTCATCAAGAATGTTAGTTTCATCTAAAACTTGTAGGTTATCTAACTAAAGATCAAGTAATCAACTAAAAACATAAGAGTTTGACACTTGTGTGACCCATGAGGGAATGTGACATGTGGGAGAAGGTCATGCAATGTCTCTTCATCTTCCTTAGACTAAATTACACATTTTAAATTCTTTGTAAGTTCCAAATTTAATCTAAAATCACTATGCTCTTTTTTGGAAATTATAGACACATAGAAGTGGTCAGTAGGTTTATGTTTAGTACATATAATTAGCATAGTTTCAATTAAAATTACTTTGGGAATTGAAATTGTATGTATAGATAACTATTTCAATAATAACAATTCAAATATTGGTTAACCATGTTTTATGAACCATCTCTGACAAGTTAAATGTGTTTTTATACTCACTATTGCCTATACTTTAAAATATTTTCTCTATTTTAGTTAGGTCCATATAATTCAATTGGTGATGTTGACTCAAAATTTATTTGGCTATCTTCTCAAACTATCTTCATGTCTGGTTTCATGTTTAATGGTTTTTTGATGAGCAAGTCATCTCATGTTGTAGGAAGGTATCACCATGTGATGTATCAGTCAAAGCTCTTATTATTTGCACAATGTTAGTTCCTTGTAGAGGTCTCATGTAGATGGAATATGGTGTCTCATAGGTATCAAAGACATATTATCACCTCTTTTCATGTTTGGTTTCATCACACCATGTTTGAAAAAATATTCAATCTTGCCTTTCTCATAGTTAATACTTCACTTGCAGTCTCATGTATGGAGGCTTGCCTAGCTTGTTCATGGAGTTGTAATGAAGGTGTATCAGTTTTTCCAAGTCATTAGGAGATAAAGAAATTTAATTTGTATTTTTTAATAATATTTGAGGTTGGTTGTAATCTCATACACCAGACCAACTAGTCACTAGTTATCCCTGTCTGCTTTGTAACAGGTGTTTGTAAAACGTTTTCACATTAGACTAGATGTTTTGGAGCTTCTATTAAGCTATAATTTATGATAATAATGTATTTAATGTATTTATAATGATTTTATGTTATTCATGAGGACGTTCATCCACATATTTCCCTATTTTATGTTTTCTACCTGCATACAACTCATACACACTAGCATGAACCTCCTTGATGATGTCACGTTAAGAGGAAAAGTTTGATATATGTTTAAATATCTTAATATTGGTAATAAATTGGGATAATTAGTGAAATAATATAACTAATAATAATAATATGTAGCTTGTATACTACCCAAGTTTACCCACTACTTGTATATGCAAATGCTCACCTACATGTGACATTACAGAGCTTTGAAGGCCCTTAGATGGGGAATTATGGACATGGTAAAACCTTATTTTAGATTATATCATGTGAGTTTACCATTTTAGACCTATATGGAGTGTCTAATGGAAAAATTTAAAGGTAAACCATCTTGGAATAATCAAGGACTAAGTTTAGGGAGAGTTTCCCAAAAAATGTGAAAACAAAGGTCCAACCCATTTTGTGAATATTTTATAGCAAGGGTATTAAGATATTTAAATCATATAGATAGGTAAAAAAAAATTCATATATCATGCATAATATATATACAAATATTAGGTCAATAGGATTAATTAAAATTTATTTTTGGGGGCCTCAAATATACCTTTTAAAGCACTAAAACCCTACATTCATATCTATAGGAATTCACTTTTAGGTGACTTTTGGCATCGTAAAGAGAAAATGGAACATACTATCATGGTTAGAATGGCCCTATTAATTTAATTATGTACCAATCATCATGAATTTAATTATTATTATGTTTATGTATAGTTTTTTAAGCCTCATGAGCACCTACAGGTGTCCCTTCATAAGAAGATGCTCACCTATTGTTGAGTAGGTAGACAAAAAGCTAACTAGTGTCTAGGTGATGTTTTAGCTCATACAAGGTGAAAATAGGTATAAAACAGATGATATGTGACATTAAGTATTCAATAATATAATTTACACATCATAACCAAATATAAATTAGGTAAATATGTACCTATAAGAATCAAAGAGGCAGGGTATCATAGTCAAGAGAGAAAGCTCGGTTTTATGAGCTCAAGGTGCATGTAAATGGTATAGGGAGAGTTAAAATGATGAAAAAAACCCATAATAACCTTAATTAATAACATTATGGTCTCCATATCCTTTTTAATATGTAAAATAATCTTACATAGACTCCTTATGGTCCTGTGTACACCTGCAACTGAGTGTGTAGTCTTAATGAAGGTAAAGAGATGAATATGCTAAGAAAGAGAAAGAAGGTATGAAAAAAAAATTAAATGATTAATGATAGGTTAAGAATTTTTTTTACATACTCAAATACTCATTTAAAGTTTACCATCTAGTCTTCATAGTAGCCTAAGGATGATAGTCCATATATTTGCACTAAGAGACGCATGTTGCTCAATGGGTAAGGATGAAGAATCTAGGGGAGAAAAGTAGTTTGTGGTGAATTTAAAGATTCTTGAAATTGAATTTAAGGTTAATAAATTTTTTAATAAACCTAATAACATTGTATTTAACCTAAAGAGGTCATTCTTGGGTGGAAGGGAAAAATGCAAAAAATAGTCCTTTTTAGAGGCCTTTTTGGATAAATTGAGTTGGTTAGATACCTAAGTGGGTTGAGTATGAATTATACCTTTGGTAAATACCTTAATTAGGAAATAATAAAACTTATAAAAACATAAATTTTCATTTAATAGGTGGGTTATATCTCACTATTTTGTCTCATAGGTCAACTAGTCAAGAAAATTAGGGTTTTGGAAAGATAAGAAAATGAAGCCAAAATGGGTAAGATACTTGATATAAAGATTTGGGAACATAAAGTAACATATTTTGAGGTGTATTTAATGTTAATGGATGACATGAAACACTAAATAAATATTATACCTCTCAAAATGGTCAATACACTCTTGCATATAGCTCAACCAAGCAAGCTATTATTAGGCCTAGTTAGTGAATGAGAAAAAAGAATGAAGAGTGCTTGGGAAGTTGCATGATGAATTTGTGAGATTTAATGATGTATTAAAAATAATGAGACACCAGAACATACATCATATATCATTCAAAATATTCAAAAATAGTAGGGTGCATGTTAAGCCTATTAGGCCTTGAAGTGACCTAGAGCCAATTAGGGGTCCAACATCACTTATAGTTCTTGGTGAGTTTTCCAATTGATTGTAACATGTTCATGGGATGAATTAAGAATTTTTTGAGATATTGGGATGTAATGTAAGCCATGTAAAAGTTAATTTTTGACTTTAAGACACATTAGGCCTATGCAAGTGAAGATTCAACCTTGATAGACCAACTTTAACTACTCATATCTTTTTTGAGGATATGCATGGATTCCAACGGAGTTTAGAGAGGTTATTAGGGGTCTAAGATTTGAACTAGTGGATTTTTTTTGAATGTATAACATTAGGTCTTTATAAAAAAATGTTATGGGTAAAAATTCCCTAAAATCCTTACAAACCCTTAGAAGTGACCTGTTGAAAGAGATGAAATTGGAAAGCTACTCAAATGGCATAGTTTGCCCAAAATGATGATTAGAGGATGTAGAAGACTAAATTAGTATCCATACCATTAAAATGAGTTATACAAAAATTTTATAGATAGGGTATTGTTTTCACTTGGATTTTCACCCTTTAAGGAGATGTCTCATCTCTCCTCATCCAAGTGACACAATTCAAACACCTCTAGACTATGGGTGTGTCTAAGAATGAGGTGAATTTCTAGGTAGAGTTTTCTCCTTTAATGTACCACTTTGGATAACTACTACACCTAAAATTTGTGAGGGAAAAGGGAGAGATATAACTGAAAGCAAATTATCCTAAGGGAGGTGATACACCAAATTTATTAATGGCTACCAATCAACTACATGCTACACATGAAACCAAGAGACTAATTGAACATACACTTCTCTAATATACATATTCTCACATCAATGTTACATTATGAAGTTATGATGAATGTTTAAGCTATGAGGACTAGAAAAGAGGAATACAAGTCACTATTTGAATGGACTAACTCACTCAAACTTGACAAATCATAAAACATTTGACATGCCCTATAAGAAGAAGTTTTCCAACTAAAAATATGTGAGAGAATGAAACAAAAATTCTAAGGAAATAAGGCATCACTAATAAAAAATAGACATCCAAGTTAAAAAAACCATTAAAAGTAATGGAAAAGGTAAAAATCAATAGTATTATTGATCAAATTTTATTAAAATGAGCAAGGCTTGGCCATACTCAGGTGGAGCATAATTTATAAAGGCCAAAATGGCTAGTTCTTATAGAGCTAGAGAGAGAGAGAGAGAGAGAGAGAGAGAGAGAGAGAGAGAGAGAGAGAGAGAGAGAGAGAGAGAGAGAGAGAGAGAGAGAGAGAGAGAGAGAGAGAGAGAGAGAGAGAAGAAGAAGAAGTGATAGATAAAAATGTCATAAGGAAACTTGTTAATATAATAAAAATTAGTTACTTTTGCATGAGAAGAACATGTTAAATGAACCATTAAAGTTTAAGAAGCACAAATGAGTTAGAAGTTCTCATTCTGGCTCAAAAAAATCCCTTCATGGTTTACCCTAGTTTTAACTTATAAAAAATAATTAGGGATAGGTATGGTGATATTAATAAGAGGTAAGGTTCTTAAACATGACTCTTCATACATTAGTTTCATTTTTGGTCATTTGAAATCTTCCCAAAATGAGCTATCACCATCTATAGTCTAAATAAATATTATTTCCTAATCACCCCTCACATTTGGCCTCAAAATTAGATTCAACTTTCCATGAAAATAAATGGGATTGAGTGGATGACAATTTTAAATACCCTACATTGAATTATAATTCTCAAGTAAACCTTAAAAATCCATCCAATATAAGTTTTCACACTTCTCACCATCATGTTCACTATGCCAATTTTGACTAGTTGAGATGAAGCTATTTTTTGAGGCACCTATGAGTTGTTATAAAGAAATAAATTGTCTTGGGTAGTTATATTAAGTCTCAATCTTCCCCTCCATGTGATTGGAATCTCCAAACTCCTTCAATAACCTCTAAAACATATAAAAAAGTCAAGAAAACCCTATTTTATACCCCATCTATATAGTTCTATAAAACTCATCATGATGGGGAGTATCTTGAGAGAGTTATCTAAAATATGCAATCATTTTTTAAAACTATGCCATTTTTATATCTTTATAACTTATTTTCCTTCATCAAGTTTTGATTAAGGGTTTGCAAGGGGTTTAGGTAGTTTCCACTCTTAATCTTTGTTTATAAAGTTCTCACATTATAACTACAAAAAAAAATTCATAATATCATTTTTAAAGATCCTTTATAACACCTCAAACCTTATTGTATTACCATTCACAATGTCAAGGGATATGTGAGAAATCAAACCTCTCGTATTGAGCTTATTTCTCCACTTTGCATAGGTCTGATGTAGCCCTGAGCCAATGTATTTTTCATTATGGTTTCTCATGCACTATAAAAGATTTAACACCTCCAAATTCATTCTATAAAAATTTTAAAAAATTTTATAAATATTATCTCATGCCAAAATTTAAGGTGACCTCTCATTTTGGGAACTAAGCCTAACCATGCATAATAGCTTGTCTCTACTTTAAATACTAAAATGACTTTTTAATGGATTAACATATATCCCAATATATTATGTACCTATATTTTTATCCCAAATAAATTTTACAAATTTTTTTAAATCCCATTTAGATCTACAAGTGAAATTGGTCTCACATTTAGTCTTTAGGCCTAGACATGCCATATAGGCATGACTACAACCCTTATCATTTGGACTATTCTATTGAGATTCACAATTTATTGTTTCTCTTATAATGTTTTCATAAGTTTTATACAAATTAATACACCTACTTTCAAGTTTAAAATATTTATTGGTCACCCTTTTTGTCACCTTTTCCCCAAAACCTACCAATTTCACTTAAAGGGAGTGCCCTTTGTCTAAGATAAAATAGAGGGCACTTCCCATATTTTACCATGAAAATTTTATTTTAAGGTATTTTTAAAAATTTTATAGACACTCTACTCAAATTTTCATCCATTTTTCATGTCTCTAGACCCTTCAAATACTTTAAATCTAAGACAAAACTGTAAGGAGTGAACTGTATGCAGGTTTCTAACATGTGGACTATGTTTGCTTGATTGGAGACCTTCCCTATTTTTTCCCATATTATGATAATTTAATTATATTAAATAAATAATTTTATAGGTATTTTTAACACATTTACCCTTAGGATCCCTTCAAAAATTTCATTGCATACCTCTAAGTTTGTCTGTCTCAACCTACAAACATTATTCCTATTTGGGAAGAAACCTTGTAGCTGCACTTTGCATGAATGAGGCCTTAAATATAATTTATAAGCTTCATTTAGGCCTTAAATTATGAAATTAATGTATTATATTAACCAATTCACACCTTGGGGTTGAAATAACTTCAATACCAGTCATAGGAAGTTGATTGTGTATTCTATGTTTTCTCTTCAAAAGTGAATCTTGTAGATGTTCATGTACATTTGGAACATAGGTATATATAGTGTTTTAAGGTCTCATAAATATGTTATTTATCACAAAAATATATGTATATATTAATCAAATCCATATTTATACCTTTAAACATTTGTTTAAACTCATTTTATGCACTTGTAGGACTTCACAATCCACTATACGCCCATTTCTAGGCAAGAGATACATGTAGGTGCATATAAGGTTCAAATCATTGCATATAAACCTATTTGGACGTCATATATCTCATACATGTTCTTAGAAAAATCCAAAACCATTGAAACATGAAGGCATGGTTTTTATTGCAACATTGGGTGAAGAGTCTATTTTAGGAGCTCAGAGTTTGTAGGTTTCACTAATGAACTTTAGTGAATAAATGTCATATTAGAACCTCTTCAAAACTAGTTTTTGCTAATCATTTTTCATCAAATTTTTGTATATCACTCTTTATATGTATAGTATATAATGATTTATTATCTATATTCCTTCAATCCTTTTGAAAATTTATCATATGACATTTACAAAATGACCAGGTACTCTATTTTACACTTTATGGGAAAAGAGACCTAAATACTATCAACTCATGTTCTCATAGTATTTTCCACTTTCATTTGCTGATAAAAACATAAAAATAGGTATAATATGGTAATTTTAACATATTAATACTCTAATGAATGTTTCACCACATGTTTAAACCTCTTTATATGGCTATTTAGCTTTAAGTTAAGCCACCTATAGGTGGTCATGTTAATGAATAGGTTGACAGTATAACTATCTTCCAAACAATACATAATGTATGTATCCTTGATAAATTTTATTCTATTCTAATACTTTCAAGTTCATGATTATATTCATGAATATATTGAACCATGTTTCAAAACCTTCATTTGAATGTGATCTTCTCTTCCAAGCACCTATAGGTGCATTCTGAATTGTATCTAGGCAGTAAGCAAAGTTTGGGAAATGGACATGGTTTGTGAGATTCAAATATTTTTGGGATCTTTTAAAAAGTAAAAAAAATACTCTTTTCACCATCAAAACTTTCTTTAACTTAGACACTCCTTTCAACATGATTTTTTCCATGAGAGCACCTGTATATGTGCATTAATGGTAGGTGACTATGTAGAAGTATTATATTGATTATATTCTCATGATTTCTAAGGTGTCACTTTGGTTTCTCATATTTTTTCATGATTTAAGCTTGATCAACACATTGATACCATAATTAAACCTCCATGAATGTGTTTCATATCTTTGCATAGTTCACCTAATTGATTGTATGTGATAATCTTTGATGAAACTAATTGTATGGCACTTTATGACTACATCCTATGGAATAATATTATGGAAAATTAACTTTAAATTAAATGAGATCAATATCACATTGTAAACATGAGAATTAACTTATTTTCACCTCCTAGAATCACTACCAAAGCATGAAAATTTTACAAATGTTGAAAATCTACCTATAACATGGAATGTTGATTTCTCCTACAACTTAAGATACTTGGCTCATACAAACACCCTTAAACATGAAAACAACAAAATTTTTACCTATAAGCGTCCAATTTGACCTGTTAGGTCAAATTTGGTTAATAAATTGGTGACTCATAGGGGTAACATGCCTACTATACTAAGGATCAATAGTCTTATTAGTCCATTAGGCTTATGGATTTATCTAAAGTATAATACACAACATGAGGACTTTGAAAACAATATTTGATCATGACAAGACCAATGACTATGTCAACCACACAAAATAAAAGACACACACAAAACAAAGGCAAACACACATGTACTTCATGAGGACTTATAGAACACACACACCAAACTAAACAAAATAACTCAAAAACTAACTAACCTAAGATTATAAATCCTTCTTGGATCAAATGGAAATTTTTAATCCCTTCTTACTTATGACATGAAGGAATTAATGAGACATATAGTCTTTTGATCCTTGATATTGATGCCTCCAAATTTTCCATGATGTTTACCAACTTTAATGGCATGATTTTAAATGAGAAACAAGTAGTTAAAAATAGGTTGGATATGTAAATTAACTCTTATTACATCCAAAGAAACTCAACCTTCTCATATGGATCCTCAATTACAACCTCTGATGGTAGTTCAACAAGGCATACCTTCTCGATTTCTATAGTACTCTCAATAGGATTAGGTTTCTTCTCAGATGCATGTTATTCTAGGATATCAAGGAGATTTCCATATTCTACCCAATCTAGGTCATTATATTCCATGGAATACTCTTTCTTCACCTTTTCATGTAATTAATCCTAAACTTGGCAAAGCTCTTCAAGCTCTTGAAAGAACTTCATTTATAGTTGCCAATCATCTTTGTCTTATTTATCATTTAGAACCACTACCTCTTCAATCTTCTCTTCTTGATGTATCAGGCCATCAATATGGTGTTATTAAATATCCAATTCATAAGAGGGTTAGTCAAAATTATGATGAGGTATTAGGCCACGTTCAAGAACAACAACTTCTACCTTGGTTTTAAGAGAGTTTTCTAGGGTTACAACCTCTTTAATCTTCTCTTCTTGATGTATGAGGTCATCAAGTTGGTATTACTCAACAATTAGGACCTCATAAGGGCTCTCAAGTTTCATCTCAATTTCCATAACCTAAATTTTCTTCTCAAGGGATGAAATATCTTCCATCTCCTTCTTCTTAGTGATGCCAAGACTAGGCATATTAAAATCACGTGACTTAGCCCAATGAGGCTGATAAGGAGGTATGTTTTCCTCAAGCAAGAGTTATAAATTCCTATCAACCAACTGATATTATTTAGGTTCATACACCATATTTCCATCTAGGTAAAGAGTGATTGGGTGAGGATAAGATGAAATAGTTGGTGGAGGTGGAACATAGAACTCAAAACAAAATTAAGAATGAATTATAGGAGATTCTTTTGGGAGCTCTTGAGGAAGGAGAGACAAACCTTAGGCTAAATTAACTTGGTATTATTCCTTCCATTTAAAACCCACTTCATTTCAATTTTATTTGGATTGAACATTCTCTTGAGGAACATTACATGGGGTGTGTGTAGACATAGGATCTTCTTTTGGGTCTAAACCTTCCATCACACCTTGACTTAGAAATTTCATCTTTGACTCTAAATCTTCAATTTTATTAGATAAGTTATCTTTTAAATGTCTCTCTTAAAGTTTATAAGCATCGCCATGAAGATAAAGAGTACAAGAGGGATGACATGGAAGACAAGAGGTCTCTTGAGGAAGGGTGGGAGGTACTTTTCACAGGATCAAGCTCTTTCTTAACTTCACATTATTTATCAAGGATTTTCTCCTCTTTCTTTCACAACAATTCTAATACCTTATTCTAGATTAGGATGTTAGGATTAGGAGTCTCTTATTGAGTTAGTGATGAAACTTTAAGAGTTAATGAAGTGTTTAAGAAAATTAGGATCTTTAGGCTTGGATTCTCCAACTTGTCTCTAACTTGGAATCTCATATCTAGAAGTATCTTCTTGAGGTAGGCATGTAATTAGAGAAGTAAATGAGATCTTAAATTACACTTATTTTTTTAATGAGATGGAATTACTCACCTGCATTTTGGCCAAATCAATCTACCTATCAAGATTTACTTCAAAGATAAGGCTTGTCTCCTCAACTCTCATTTCTAACTGATTGGGAAAAGGATGACTTTGGTAAGCTTGATTGGGTTCATGAGTAGGAATCATGAAGGACTAATATAAATTTTGGGGAAGTGGAAATGTAGGCTAATAGACTTGGTGAGGCTGATCCTCATAAACTCTTATTTTATCTTCCAAGGATGCAATCAAGCCACTCACATCTAGAATCTCACTTATGAGCCTATGTTAATTGGCTCTCTCAATAAGATCCCAGTCTTTTTTAACTAGATCTAATACATCTCTCACCTTATGAATATGATGACTACGAATATCTTAACCATGTCCCCTTAATGTGTCAATATCTAACATATACTTCTCATAGCCCAAAAGAGTTTGTTTAAAGGTGGAAATGGATTGATTTGAGAAGTGACTAGGTTGACTAGGAGGAGTAAGATATTGAGGAGGGTAGTTATAGGATTGATACAATTCATGATAAGGAATGATTATCAATAATATTTAAAATAAATACCTAGGTTGATTGACTAGTTAATTTAATCTTAGAGTCACCATTGATGTTTAGATATATACATATAAAGGCTAATGTCTTGAAAGACAACACCAAAAATATTTCAACTTCTTCAACTAAGAGTCCCATAAAGCATGAAAAAAACTATTGTCACTTGGATTTTCACCTTTTGAGGAGATGTTTCAGCTCTCCTCATCCAAGTGGCACAATTGATACACCTCTAGACTATGGGTGAGTCTAATAATGAGGTGAATCTCTAGGTAAGATTATCTCCCTTGATGTACCACCTTGGATCACTACTAAAACTAAACTTTGTGACAGAAAAGGGAGAGATAAAACTAAATAAAACTATCCTAATGGCATTGATACACTAAACTGGTTGATGAATACCAACTAGCTACATGTTACACATGAAACCAAGAGACTAATTGAACATACACTTCTCTAAGATACATATTATCACATAAAGGCTACATTATGAGTTTTTTATAAACGTTTAGGATAGGAGGATTAGACAAGAGGCATATAATGGAACTATTTTAATATACTAACTCAATCAACCTTGACACACCATAAGAAATTTTACATTCCCTATAATAATAAGATTTCCAATTATAAATAGGTAAGAGAATGAAACAATAATGCTAAGGAAGCTATAAGTCATCATTAAGTAAAATCAATCATCTAAGTAAAACACATTATTAAAATTCATGGAAGAGGTAAAAATTACCAGTTTTATTTATCAAATGGTATGCAAATGATCAGGACTTCACCATACTCAGGTGGAGCATAATTCAAAAAGGCTAAAATGGTTAGTTCTTAAAGAACTTGAGAGAGAGAGAGAAGAAGAGAGAGGTAAAAATATCACAAGGTAGCTTTTAAAGAAGAGAAAAATGAGTTACTTGTGCATGAGAATAGGATTTTAAATGAATAGTGCAAGGTCATGAAGCATAAGTATCACCCCAAGTCATGAAACTCTTAAAATGTGGCATAGAAGTTCTCATTATGTCTCAAAAAAATACCTTCATGATTTATCCCTATTTGAACATCAAAAATATGACTAATAATAGGTTTAGTGATAGGAATGAGAGGGAATGTTTTTATACATGCCTCTCCATGCATTGGTTGTAGTCCTAATCATCTAGAATCTTCACAAAATGAGTTATCACCATCTATAGTTAAAATAACTCTTATTTCCTAGTCACCCCTCACTCTTCGCTTAAAAATTGGATTATATTATCCATTAAAATCTATGGGAGGTATTTAATTACACTTATAAATACCTTCCATGGCCTTAGAATGCTCAAGTAGACCTTAAAAATCCATCCACTTGAAATTTTTACACTTCTCACCATCATGTTCACTATGCCAATTTTGAATAGCTAAGATGAAGCTATTTGTTGAGGCACATAGTAATTTTTATTAAAGAAATAAATTGTCATGGGGAGTTATATTAAGTCTCAATTTTCCTGTCCATGTGATTAGCCTCTTTATACTCCTTCTAGAACCTATAAGACACACAAAAAAGTTAAGAAACCCCTATTTTGTGCCCCATATGTACAATTACATACAACTCACTCTGATGGGGAGTAGCTTTAGAGAGACTTATACAACCTTAAATCATCATTTTAGAAAAATATTACATTTTGACAACTTTCTAACTTCATTTCCTTCATTAGGTTTTTATTTAGGGTTTGTAAGGGTTTTAGGTAGTTTACACTCTTAAGATTTATTCATAAAGTTCTAACATTTTAAATAAAAACAAATTCAAAATATATATATTTAATACCCTTGATAAAACATCCAATATTCTTGTATTTTCATGCACATCCTCAAGGGAGATGTGAGTAATCAAACCTCTCCTATCATGCTTATTTGTCCACTTTACATAGGTCTAATGTAGCCCTCAACCAAAGTAGATTTCCTTGTGGTTTTTCATGTACTATAAAATATTTGACATCTCCAAATTCATCCTATAAACATGTTACAACTTGTTATAAATCTTATTTCATGCTATAATTAAAGGCGAGCTCTCATTTGGGCACTACGTCTAACCGTGCCTAATAGCTTATCTACACCTTAAATCCCAAAATGTATTTTTGATGGATTTACATGTATAAAAATAGATTATATATCTATATTGTTATCCCATATACATTTTCCAATTATTTGGAAATCTCACTTAGAGCTAGAAGTGAAATCAGTCTCATATTTGTTCTTTAGGCCTAGACATGCCATATAGACATGACTATAACCCTTGTGGTTTGGACTATTATGTTGAGATTCACCCTTTATTTTTTGTTTTATCATGTTTTAATATCTTTTATCCATATTCCTACACATCCTTTAAATTTTACAATAGTTCTTCCTTTTGTCACCTTTTCCCCAAAACCTGCCAATTTCACTTAAGGGGAGTGCCTTCTATCTGAGACAAAATAGAGGGAAATTACCATATTTTCACATAAAAAAATTAGTTTAGGTGATTATTAAAGTTTATATACACTCTAAAAAAAAAATTCATCCCTTTGTCATTTCTTTAGACCCTTCAAATGCATTGAATCCAAGATAGAACTCTAAGGAGTGGATTATATGCAGGGTTTCTAGCATGTGGACTATGTTTTCTTGATTATAGACCTTCCCTATTTTTAATGATATTATTGATATTTAATTTTATGAAATTAATAATTTTATAGGTATTTAAAACACATTTATCCTTATTATCCCTTCAAACTTCACATTACATACGTCTGAGTTTGACTATCTCAACCTGGAAACTGTATTCTTATTTGGGAGGAACCATTGTAGGTACACTTTACATGAATTAGGCCTTAAATAAAATGTATAATATTTATTTAAAACTTCAATGATTAACTTAATGTTTTTTAACCACTTCACACCTTGGGTTTGAAATACCTTCAATACTAGTCATAGGTAGTTGACTATGTATTTTATGTATTTTCTTCAAAAGTGACTCATGTATAAGTTCATGTATATTTAGAGTATAGGTACAGTGTTTAAATTTATCCTAAATATGTTACTAATCACACTATTCTATTTATATACTAATCCAATAATGTTTATACCATTTTTTCAAACTCCTATTATGCACTTGTAGGGCTTCATAGTCCACTGTACCTCAATTTCCATGCAAGAGATCCCTGTAAGAGCATATAGGGTCTAAATCATTGCATACAAGCTTATTTGGATTTCATATAGCTCCTACATGTTATTAAAAACCATATAAAACCATTAAAACATGAAGGCATTGTTATTATTTCAAAATTGGGTGAAGATTCTATTTTTGGAGCTCAGAGCCTGTAGGTTTCACTAATGAACTTTAGTAAACAAATGTCATATTAGAGCCTCTTCAAAACTAGTTTCTATTGATAATTTTACCTCCAATTTTTTTATATTACTCTTAATATGGATATGATACAATAATTACTCATATATATTCCTTAAATCCTTGTGAAAATTTCTTATATGACATCTACAAAACCACTAGGTGCTTTGTTTTACACATTCAGGGAAAAGAGCCCTAAAACTATCAACTCATGTTCTCATAGTAGCTTCCACTTATATTTTCTCATATAACCTTGAAAATATGCTTTCCATGGTACTTTTAACATATTAATACTCCAATAAAATGTTTCACTACATGTTTCAACCTCTTTATATGGCTCTTTAGCTTTCAGTTAAGCCACCTAAATGTGGTCTTGCTAATATACTAGCTGACAGTGTAACTATGTTCCAAAAAATACATAATGTATGGACCTTTGATCTATTTTAGTCCATTATAATAATTTATATTTAATTTTTATCATAATTATGATCTTTAAAAATGTTTCAAAACCTTCATTTCAATGTGATCTTCTCTTCTAATTCCCTGTAGGTGCATTCTAAACTACATCTAGGCAGTAAGTAGAGTTTGGGAAATAGACATAGTTTTTGAGATTAAATGATGTTTGGGTTCCTTTAAAAAGTCTAAAATATACTATTTTCACCATGAAAACATTTATCAACTTATAAACTCCTTTTAACATGATTTTTTCCATGAGAGTATTTGTATATGTGCATTAATGGTAGGTGACTATGTAGAAGTATTGTATTGATG